>JAOUQW010000004.1:7807147-7819984 GCA_028565825.1 Olivaichthys viedmensis
ACTCCAAGCCATGGGGTCAAAGGAATTATCTGCAGACCTCCGAAACAGGATTGTGTCAAGGCATAGATCTGGAGTAGTGATTTAAGTTAGCAGTTAAATTAGCAGAAAAGTATGTTCCTTATACGTCAGGAAGTTAATTTTACTGTTTACCCCGATCTCCTTAAGGTCTTTGTCCTGCAGTGTCTGCAGCGGATCGATGAAGTTCTGCTTCACGTTGATATCGAGCGAGTCTTTGACATCAGCCATGTGTTTCAGAGTCTCGCCCACGTCCACCAGAGCGCAACCTGCGAGACACATGCCCTCCCATCAGCCAGATCAATAAACATGCTGTGTGACCTCTCTGATTTAAATGGTGTACATTCTTTCTTACATCAGCATGTAGAGTCAGCACTAACGCTCAATACACTGAGATATTCCTTCGGAAAAACCCGCCTGTGGTGGAAAAGCGGCGGGTGTTCTCTAATACTGCGGTTTGTGCGGTTTTACATTTCAAAATATACTTGGTTCAAAAATTCATACCACCTTATCCAATCTAGAATCATTATAGGGTGTATATATATTAATATTAATATTAATGGCACTGGAATACAGTCTAATACAATGCAGAATTATAAATTGGAGACTAGTCTTTTAAACTGGCGCCTCAATCTGTTTTCAGCTTTGGGTACCTGATATAGCTAGCAATAGACATGCTAACTATGCTAAGGTGTTTAACAAAATAATCGAAAACCTAAATAGCCATTGTTCAATAACGGGGCCTATAAGGAGCATTATTTTGTATTTGAATGTATGTTTTTTTTTTGCTTTTACTGTGTATTACGACAGCTAAATTGACTTATAAACAAAGTAAATAGGTTGCTATTAGGGGTGGGAACCTCTAGAGATCTCGTGATTTGTTTCGATTTTGATTCAGGGCGCCACAATGCGATGATAAATCAGTTCTTTATGCATCTTGAGTTTTGATATTTACGGCCTACATCCTGTGCAATTCAGGGAACTGTAATGACAGACATACAGATACTATGCCACAAACAAGAGTGACTCGAAAACAAACTTTGTGAATATTGTGGCCTATTCAGTAGCTAGCTTATAGCCTCCATGTCAGTTAGTGGTTCGTACGAAATAACGCCACACACTCTGTTAATACCTGACAGAATGCTCAGGGATGCTAGACACACATGCGCTCGAGCTATACGTTACTTTACTTAACTTTAGGTTCATTATGTTACTAAATCGTTTGAAAGGTGCATTTGTAAGGGAAATGTTTTCTCCACCAGGTGGCAGAGCTGAGGGAGAGCGAGCTGTGGGCTTGTAATCATTTGTACACACATTACAGGGTGCCTATTTTAACCTGTGTGTGTGTGTGTGTGTGTGTGAGAGAGAGAGAGACACTGAGAGAAAGGAAAAGGACAAAGAGTATCCAAATGAAAGTGTGAGAGGGTGTGTGTGTGTGTGTGTGTGTATGTGTGTGTGTGCGCGTGTGTGAGTAAGAGACTGAAAAGTGATTTCAACATCAACACAAAGCAGGATATCCGTTGCTGGTGGCCTGCGGTTCTTGTAAGCTGGTGTATGTGTGTGCGCCTGTGAGCGTACCGAACGTGGAGTCATCTCCGAGTTCGCGGCCGCAGCGGAGCATGCAATCTCCCAGAAGCCCCTCTGTCTGAGGGTAACCGGTGGTCTTCACCTGCCCTCTGATCTTTGACATGGTGTTCAGCATCCCCAGTTTGGCTCGCGATGCTATAAAAACATACACTCATGAAGACCGAGTTTCACCAGTTGACCAGAAACAAGTGCAACGTAGTTGTAGGAGGAAGAGAAAATGCTGAAGTAATGTCTCGCTCACACTGACGCTGTTTTTGCATTACAGTACATTTACAGTATCGATTTATTTCGGATTATACTTTGCAGGATCAGTTCTTTGGCACGTGCATCGGGATTTGTGAGCTTTTTGCAGCCAAAAAACTTCCAGTGAAAGTCAATTTCCACACACAGACCCCCTTTTTGATTGCAGCACAGATTAATGTTTAGGAAATAATCTAACACTTCAAAGCCATGACAGTTTTATTCCTGAACCTGAACCCACAGAACCCATTACATCATCCAAAACCTTTTGTATCATATTAACAGCACTCATATTACCACTTATACCAGGTTCATGAAAAAAATTGCAGTTATATTCAAGTAGACGTTATACAAGTTATTGATATACACCAACAACAGGAACAATAATTACTCCCCACGGTTCTCAAAGTAACATCTGGGTTGTGAGTTTTATTCGTGGACTGCTTTTCAGAGGAGACTGACAGAGTCTGCTTTTTATGTAGGTAATGTAAGTCGGTTTGTAATTGTGTTGGCTTGTGTTCTCTTACCTGGGTTTGGCTGGAGGTATTCTGTGGTTTTGGTTAGAAGCTCGAACACAGACTTGTTGGTGACATCTATTTTCTGGAGGAGAACAAAAATGATGTAAGAATGTCGTGAAATCGGGGTAAGCTTGTGGCTTTGCCACTTCACTTCCCCACAGGCTTTCAGCAGTGTGCTTACGTTCTGGAGTGAGTTTTCCCCAAACGCACTCACCAATTGAGATGGACATCTGTGACGTTGTGTATACGAGGATTATACTGCAATATGAACTTCGTTATTGTTTACAGTACAACACTATAATGCAGAACTTTGCATTATTGTAGCCTATTCAGTAGTAAAAAAAAAAAATCACTCACCTAAAGCCTGACCGAGGACACAGGGGCGCTACAAAAAAATACGAGCTCGAGCTAGATGTTAGCTACTATGGTATGGTTGCTTTGGAAGTACTCTCAAGTAGCCATGTTTCAATAATCAGTCATTCAACAGAGTTAAATAACAGTCTAATTAGCCAGTTTTACACTATTGATGCACTGTGCTTGGCCTCTTTATTGGCAACTGTGCCAACATTTGAGGGCCTTAGCCAAGAGTCACGGACTACTAATTTACTGTCTTTATACTTTCTATTGAATTGTAACACTCGTGATATTGTATGGAAGCCCTGAATGGTAAGGTAAAAAGAGTGAAAGGAAATCATTTCGATATTGTTATCATTTTAGCCTTCTTCGCCATTTCTTTTTTACACTGTTTAAAAGTAGAAATTTTTTCAATTGAACGTAACTTTCCAGTAAAGCATAGATGAAAGTAGTGCTGATGTATTTGAGCTGATACAATTGTGTACTCATTTCAGCAGGAACCAGGTTGCTGTAAGGTAAAAAAAAAAAAAAAAAAAAAGAGAAGTGAAATTAGCGATGAACCAGAGGCAGTCCTTACCCGCTCCATCTCCATGAAGTCCTCATCGAGCTTAGTCCCTTCAGCACCACTTATCTTCTCGCTTAGTAACTGAAAAATAGACAGAAATAGAGAGAGAGAGAGAGAGAGAGAGAGAGAGAACTGTAAGCTAAAATGTATCGACTCATCTTTCAATTACGATTCCCATTACATGGACTGTGAAGTTCCACACGAAATTCATCTGTTCTTCACACGTTAAAATATCAAATCAAAACAAAGGTCCGTCCTGAATATACAGCTTTATAATCCCCAAAATGAGTTAGAACTCATACTAACAAGAAACTTAAAAGAACAGTGTACAGTGCATGCGGAACGTTTTTCCACATTTTGGTATGTTTCAGACTCTTAAAATGGATTCAACTCATCAATCTACACACAATACCCCACAATGACGAAGCAAAAACAAAGGCCTATTCAAAAAGAAAGGCGCTAATTAAAGCAATCGTTTGACGTTTGCTTATTTAGTTTCGCGCTGGAGCTACAAGGCCAATGTTTCGAACAATTTAAGGGATTTTATAGCTTCCAGTTCAGTATCGCGCACACTGCATGTCGAAATCATTACACACTCAACTCAAACCGTGTCGAGTTGTTCAGTAATCTCTAAAAGACTTGCTTGTGTGGTTTCTGACACTGTTTAAAACTGTTACCTATAAAAATGGACAATAGGTTGTCACAGTGCTGAAAACAGTCGTAGCGGCCATCTTGAAGCCAAAATCACTTTCTTCCTTAACACGTAGTTTGGTATCACTCCGCGTGAGCATCAGGCAGGAGATGCGGCCCGAAGCGTCGAGGCAGAATTGTGTGGAAGTGATTTGGATTAAAATATAGTTCCGTTTTGATTTGTATATGATTTTTTTTTTATTGAAAATGCTTATGTACAAATGGTGTTACAGAGTCAAACAATGTCTTTTGAGGTGAGTGTGTGATGATTTCGATACGCAGTTTGCACGAGGCTACACTGGAGGCTATAAACTATTCCTTACTTGCTAGCTACATTAGCCTTGTAGCGCCAGTGCAAATCTAAAGCAGCAAAATTCAGACACCCGACATGTTTTGGCTTATCGACAACACAAGGGGGAAAAGTTTTTTGTTGCTTTAATGTATTTCTAGCCTTTAACTCCTTTAAAAACCCTTCAATACCTATATGACTTAAAGTCATCAATGATCTCTCGATTCCATGTTTTCTTGCCTGCCTACTCTCTCTCACTCACTTTCTCTCTATATTGCAATGTTCTGCAGCCTGAGGTCAAACAAACACCCACACACGGTTCCGTTAAACACCTACGATTTGTAAAGCAAGTGAGGAGTGAAACGGTGAAGTTCAATTTGAAACCGAAATGTCTGTTTTAAAATGCATTATCATTCGAGACTTAGTTGAAAAAATACTACAGCCACTGCGTTCCACGATATGAATTCCGCCTTGGACCTGAGCATGTAGATACTTGCTAAAAGTGACACTCCCAGTCTTAGTGATGTTGAAGATTTGTGTGTCAAATCTCATCCGTGGGAATCAAGCAGGAGTGACAGGGGAAAAAAAGCAGAAACGCTTTACACTTAACCAGGAAGGAAATTACACCGCAGTAATGGCAGCTCTTTACCTAGGGTGGATTTCTGCCTTACAAATAATCACTATGTAATGATATAAACATCGAATTAAGCTTAAAGACATATCAAAGACCATGAAAAAAAAAAATGTTGGGGGGGTGGGTGGAGCAGTTGGCGAGCTGGCACTTGTTAGGGAATTCGAAAATCTTCTCACCCAAACGAGGTGTAAATTAGACTCGTATTAAACAAATTCATGCAACAAATACCACCTTGTCAAAGAAGGTCTAAGAATAACACAGTGTTGATGTGTATTTCTAGGCAATGCTGTGGTTCTGAGAGCTGACCAATCGTAGCTGTGATGATTGCATCCAGTCAATCAGAGCCATATTAGATTTAAAACCTGAATTACAGCTGGTTTTGCTGGGATCCGACCAATTAAGAGCTGTGCTGCTGGGATCCGACCAATCAGCTGTGCTGCTGGGATCCGACCAATCAGCTGTGCTGCTGGGATCCGACCAATTAAGAGCTGTGCTGCTGGGATATGACCAATCAGCTGTGCTGCTGGGAGCCGACCAATCAGCTGTGCTGCTGGGATCCGACCAATTAAGAGCTGTGCTGCTGGGATTCGACCAATCAGCTGTGCTGCTGGGATCCGACCAATCAGCTGTGCTGCTGGGATTCGACCAATCAGCTGTGCTGCTGGGTTTCGACCAATCAGCTGTGCTGCTGGAATCCAGCCAATCACCTGTGCTGCTGGAATCCGACCAATCAGCTGTGCTGCTGGAATCCGGCCAATCAGCTGTGCTGCTTGACTCTGACCAATAAGAGCCATGCTATTGGAAGTCCAATTAGAGCCATAACTATTAGGATCCGCCTAATTACAGCTGTGCTGCTCTGATTAGAACCGTTTGAGCCGTTCCGATAGGATCAGTTATGACTGTGGTTGCTGGGCTCTGATTAATCAAAGCCATGTTGCCGTGTTCTGGCCAGTTATGAGTTGTGATTGCAAGTATCTGACCACTGCACTGACATCAACAAAACATGTTGCTCTCCAGTGATGTCACTCTGAATCACCATCACATCAACAAAAAGTGGAAAGATGTCCCATAGGCCAAAGCAAAAATGGCAACCGTCAGTCTCAAAGTTACTGGCAGCAGCAGAGAAAATAATTGAATTGAAACAATTTCAAAAGTTTAAGGGAATATAGATATTATGTAAAATATCAAAAATGTCTGTATGACACCAAACAGCGAAAGTTTAAATGAAGGTGAAACATCAGCCTTGTAATTGGTGAGAGTGAAGCTTACGCAAGCTTTACCCCAGATTAGCCACACCCACTTCACATCAACAGGGGAGAAATTCTGGCATGTCGACATTGGAAAATAATTATTCATACTTTGTACTGAATATTGTGGCCCACAAGACCGTTATTAACCTCATTAGAAAACAAACACGCATTTAGGTTCCCTGGGACTTTAAGTGTTTTAAAGTATTTAAACTATGGGGTGGAATGGTATGATACATTTACGGTATGCTATCCATCCATTCCAATATCACAGTTTTCATTGCATACCTGTACCGTGAAAAAATTTCCCATTTCAAAAAGGATGACTTTAAATGCCTTTAAATTATTACGTCAGGGAAACCGCTAGAAGACACATTAAAACACACTTCAATTCCAAAGTCATGGAGCGACCGTGTTGAATAATCAGCCCTCCAGTGGGGTGTGACAGGTCATGGTTTATTAGGGTATGAGGGATGGTAAGCACACGATGTGTCAGAGGAGCTGACGTATGGACAGAGAGGTTCAGGTATATACGGAAAATGAACCCACTCAGTTTTAAACTGTAGCTTTTCAACCAACATCAAATCCGAATTCCTGAAGACCTCATTAAGGCCTGGAAGATCTTGTGATTAGATTTCACTTGAGCTGGAATGGAGAAGGTGCAGACAACACCGTTCCTGATTGCTAAACGTCTGTAAAGCAAATTTGATCCACCAGACTGTGACGGCAGTGCTGTGTGGATATCAGAAAAAGTTGCAGCAGCTCTAAAACAGGAAACCTGACCAACGTGTCCTTTGTGCGAGGAAATGAAAACACAGCTTCCAAGCTTCAAAGTGAGGACGATGTGAAACCTGCAGGCAATAAACATCAAACGCAGAACACGGGATGTGAAAACACTGTTCTGCTGAAAGGTTCCTGATGGACGAGAACGAAGGAACATTACTTTATTGGACAGTACTTTGCTTGTGCAGTCGAGATCTGTGATTTTATTCGAGAAGGAATCGGTTCGTTAAGCAGAAGACATGAAGAGCATGAAGACATGAAGAGCATTAAGAGCGAAGACATTTTTATTCACAACACAATACAGAGGCTCCATACACATGACTCCACGCGGTGCAAATAACACGACAGTGTAGGACGAGACCGATGTACACTATGAGTGTAGTGCAGGCAGAGATGATGGATGAAAGTAATCATTTCGTGAGAAGGAGGAAATGACCAACTGGGTCAGGCTACAATTAGCCGCTGGTCTATCGTAGTACGACACCCAGAGAAAATTAGCCCGATATAGAAACATTCTCTGAGACGAAAAAGACTCTGTGATGTGCACAATATTTCTCTGTGAAAAGCCAAAATTCCAGTATAATTATGGCGTACAGGATTGAAGGAATACTTCAACCAACAATGAAACTTATCTAAGAAATAAGGAAAGCTTATCGTTGCCAGTTTAGTGGCGTGCAAACTGCATGCCTGAAACGTCACACTGAAATAAAGCAGAATAAGTCTGGACTGTAAAAAAAAAAAAAAAAGATACACAGATCAGAAAAGGAACTAGGCCTATATTATCATCTGAATCTTTTCCGACGTGCAATTCGGCCGCCAAACTTTTAGCCACACCGCCTACCTGTGTGGAGTGACACCAAACTATGACTGAGGAAGAAAAACTGCTGGTTTTAGCTCTGCAACGTCCTTTTGTCCATTTTTACGAATAACTGTCGTGTTGTACAGCGACAGAAACTACGTAAGCAAGTTGAAATTACTCAACAAATTCCTCGACAAGGCCATTTGAGGCGAGTGTGTAATGATTTAGAAACTGGCATATACCCGAGTGCAAGCTTTCCGTACTTGTTAGCAACGTTAGCCTTGTAACTCTAAAGAAGACACACTCCAAGTATGTGTTGGTTGATCAACTACATTTGGTTTAAGAGGGAAATTATTGCTTTAATATTTTTTTCTGCTACCCCAGTACATCATAGCATGACGTCGAAGCCATTTTGTTAAATAACTAACTTAATTTATGATACATTTATCTATTATTATTTAATTTAAACGACATTTATAGAGCCATATATTAGTCAATCAACATTCTCTGTCGAGAAATACAGTTAATATACACTGTATATGCTAAAATACACTAGCTTATGGCATGAAAAATTCATTCAAATCTAAAACTGTTACCTTAAAATGTATCTAATTGATCTAATATTCGTACTTTTCTTTCTTTGAGCTCATTTAATGCTTTTAATCCGTCTTGTGACATTGTGTTTTATTTCTGTGAAGCATTCTGAGCTGCGTTTTTTGAATGAAAAGGGCTACGTAAAAGTGTATTATTATTTTGAATCTTTCTAAAAAACGAATCTGTCTATCAATGATCGACTTATCCTCATTGAATATTACCACATATCTATTCGCCCCACACGTCTACACGGAGAAACAAGAGTAAATATTTGACCTCGTGTGGTTGCAGTGGACTCGTGCGTCATGGCCCCGGCATGGATCGTGCCATTTTTTTTTTCCCCCATGAAAACCAAACGACAGCTGCGAATCCATCTGTGTTTACGGTAATTCACCGTTATCACACATCATCATGATGGGCTGGAACGGCGGGAAGCGTGCTTGACGTCAGGAAAAGCCGTTTCCTTCTATCAATCACGGGTTATCGACCGCCTGCGAGGCCATGCAGAGCTTAGATTAGCATCTTAGATTAGCAATGTTAACACACACAATATTGTTATTGCGAGTACTTCAGAGTAGCATCGCTATCACTGTATCCTTCTGTTCCAGTGGCGAGACACTTCAACCGAATTGGACATGACATTGATGACGTCTCCGGTTGCATTGCTAGTTCTTGTTATGGGAGCGATGAAGTGAGGAAACTTCAGGAAAAAGGACTCATCTACACTCTCGGGACTTTGGAACCCCATGGAATGAAGGTCATGTTTAGACAACAACTATGACATCATCATCCAATTTCGAATATCTAGCATGTATCCTGATACTATTACGGGTAATGAAATCCAAGTCATTCATTCATTCCTGCTTATTTACAAACATTATATAAACATTTCTAAAAAGCTGTGTCCACCATTTTTTGCGCTATTTTGAAATTGCGTCAGATTGCGATGCCGTAAGTTCTGCTCCTGGAGTTTGCGGTAATGTTCAACCCAACTCTTATTTAATAAAGTTCACAAGAGCTGATAAGATAAACGGACACCCCCTAAGATGGCAGCAAAGATTAAAAGGGCAAGTCGACGAAGGCACGTTAAAGAGAGTACTGGAATGCAGCCCTGTGCTCTCCAGAGCCAAGGACCCAAATCAAATGATCAAACAACATCATGAATCAAGGGAGGTGAGCAGTGTGTTTCTTAAAAGAATCGATTAAAGGTCTTGGGGCGGAAAGTAATGGCACATTGTCTGCCTCGGAGTGCAGAATTAATCTCTCACGCTGTCGGTAGGATGACTAAAAAAGGCCATAAATTCAGAAATGGCTGACAGCAGCAATCAATATCCCCGAGCCAGCGATCAAAACGCAGTCGTTCACAACGCTGGAAATAAGGTTGAGGGTGACAAGCAAAAACTTTATGGACATTAGGAAGAAACCTTGGGCTTAAAAAAGACAAAGCTTCCGAATACGAAAAACGAGTACTCAAATTATTTGGGCCAGCCCTAATATTTTGATTTAGAGCTGTTTTGATGCGATATGATGTGTTACATCGTGGTTCAGTATTGTGCAAACGATTTGATTTTAATTGATCACCTGAGGCATATTTGGTATCCAACATTTGCTTCTTTAGTTTTGCACTAGAGCTAGGGTAAGGGAAAAACTTGGGTGCATTGAATTTTTGTCTGAACTACTCCTTTAACTCTAACTTTTCCCAAAATTTCACAGAGGTCGTGGTAAACCGGTGAATGACACATTGGTAGAAATTTGCAAACCAGTAGACATTTTTAAATACCGTTTCTACCGCGGTTAAGCAAAACTACAACGGCAACTCATATATTTGCCCTTAAACATTAGATCTCGCCAATTTGCTGCACATATGCCCATAAGTTTGCGGAGAACAGCAGCCAGCTGCACCAGTCGAACACAAGTTCTATTGTAGCCTAGTTTGAATGTAAATTGCCATTACGTCAGAATTTACAAACTACTAAAAATGTAACAGTACCAAGTACCAATTAAAACTAACACCTACCTTTTAGTAGGCGCAACACCTGCTGTTTCGATTTACGATTACATTATGGACTACTAGTTACGGCCCATCTTAAATGTCTATTGTAGAACCGAAATTCTATACGGCGCTAGTTTTACACTAACTACTCGCAATGCATGATTTAAGATTTTAAACCCAGACATACAGCAATACTTAAGTTCAACTGGTGCAACTGCAAGTATATGACAGTTCCAAATAAAAAACTAATTAAAGGTTCTCATGATGCGAAACCTTAAGTTAAGATACCTTTGTGGTCCAAATAAGAAATTTGGAACACATTTCCATTTTAAAATGTGTATACCGTGATATATACTGTTATCGTATAATATTTGGACAATTTTGTCTATATCGCCTAGCTCTCTAGCTCTTTTAGTACTAGCGGTATCTATGGTTACCTGAAAATGACATTTAAAACCACTAAAGAAAATCTATTGAGTAGTTAAAGTCTATGTCAGGATTAAATGTAGAGGTTACACATATTCTGGCGTTTAAATACAGGCTGCGATTTCATATTCGCTGTAAACCGAAACCGATACGAAATCATGTAAGTTTCGAATAAACGCAGTGCATTTGTGTGATCGCAGCCACCGAGCCGTGTGTTCGTCTAGGATTACTGCTCCGTCTATACACAGCTTCCTGACAGACAGAACACAGAGACGGAGACGGCAAGAGAAACAGAAAGAAGAGAGGACATCCTGTGTTGCTTCAACTTGTTTTTTCAGGGAGTTTGGAGCGATGTGTTCCCCAGCCACCTCCTCCTCTAACAGATATGCATTTGGGAGTTACAAAATGCAAACATTCGGGTCAAAAAGTCAGAGTCCACCACAATGAAGCATTCCTATATATCAGTATTAAAAACAGGAATACAAAATTTGACTCAACTGACTTAATTAATCAAGAATCCATTACTTGAGGCAAATCCATTTTCTAGCTGTGGGAGAAATCCACATATTAGACTGAGATCTATCTGAACGTCCTGTTCACACACCGTTTAAATTGTACATTTAATTCAAATAGAAACGCGTTTATAGAAATGACAGAAACGCGATTAAGGCTAGAAAATAGGATAAGATACACAAGAAACTAGACAAAGTTAAAAAACAAAGCTTAGAGTTACAGAAAGACGTGCAATACTTCGCCAAGAGCAGGGGGAAGAGCAGAGATCACGCCCAACAAAGCCTTCCAATATCAGAAAATATCATATATATATATATATATATCATATTATGTTCTGTTATCAGGTAGGGGTGGGCGATTTTCCATTAATCAGAGCGATAACGATATGATATCACAATATGCCAATAAAATAATAATAAAAAGATTCTTTGACTCAAGTAACTTTTTTCCCCTGAATACAAAAAGTGCAGGGTTTTTTTTTTTCTCCACAGAATAACTATTTCAAATTAATTATTTAATTTAAATGAATTATATTATTATTTCAAAGCTGTAAACCGAAACTGTAAACTTCAAGATTTTTTCAATAACATTTTTAATGTAGGCCGTGCAAAATCCTTGGCTGCGCGTATGCGGGATTTGCATTCATTATTAATATTAAAAATGTTTTGCAAGCCAAATAGGTAAGATGGCAGCCCAGAGACTGGGTGATGACGTCCCTGGCCTCGGAGGCGGACACCCAGGGGCCTCCCACCGCAGTGTCCGGCGGCCGCGTGGCGTCACCGTTCATGAAGCTCGGGGGCGACGTGCTGACATCCACGGCGGTGGCGACGGACACCCGGGGGCCACCCACCGTGGTGTCTGGAGGCAGAGTGGCGTCACCGTTCCTGAAACTCAGGGACGACGCGACGACCTCCTCGGCCCGCGGTGTCGGGGGGCAGAGGAACGTCGTCGTCCCCAAAACCCGGGGGCCGCGCTACGACTTCCTCCGCGGTGTCGGGGGGCGGAGGAACGTCGTCTTCCCCGAAGCCCGGAGGCAGTGCAACGCCGTCCTCACTGGGGTCCGGCGGTAGGGCAGAGGAGGACACCCGGGGGCCACCCTCCGCGGCATCCGGGGACTCTGCCACGCCTCCTCCGGCGTCAGGGAGCTCATCCACGCTTTCTACGGCATCTGGGAGCTTAGTCACACCTCCCATGGCGTCTGGGAGCTCCGCCACGCCTCCTACGGCGTCTGGGAGCTTAATCACGCCTCCAATGGCGTCTGGGAGCTCCGCCACGCTTCCTACGGCGTCTGGGAGCTCATCCACGTGGCGCGACAGGGGGGGCGAGCTGTTGCGCCGCGGTCAACACCTCTACGCGGGCGGCTAGGCTGTCCATTCGCTCTTACCGCTTCATGCTTTCGACGCCGACGAGGCGCCAGCCCTCTGCTTCCCCGGCGCGGAGCGGTCTTTTGCTCGCGGAGGCCAGCGCTACGAAGGGGGCAAGCTCTTCCATCCAGCGCTGGTGCTCCGCGAGGACTTCATCCCAGGTAAGCCTCGCTGCGTCCTCTTTTTGGGTCTTCCGTTCTGTCACGATCGAGTTCAGGGGTGCGGA
>JAOUQW010000004.1:7830129-7849312 GCA_028565825.1 Olivaichthys viedmensis
CATCCCATCCCATCCTACCCCATCCCCATCCCCATCTGAAGGAGAGCCAATTAATTTGGGCTTTCCTCTCAGCCCTTAATTAACCCCTTCAGGACTGAGATGATGGCTAATGCCACTGATTGAGGCCATGCCTGAAATTACCCAGAATGACCAGACTGCTGCAAGTGAGATGGGAGATTGTGGCGCTCACATTGTTCATGAGTCCACCATCCATTAGCTCACTTACCCATAATTCATTAGGAGAAGAGGAACAAAAATGGAGTCGGTAATGTAGTGAGTGTGTTATGGGCCTCTTCAGCTTCGTCTCTATCGTAGCCTAAGACAGAGCTTGGGAGAGACAGACACGGCCACGGCAAAGGCGAAGGCTGATGTTGTAATCAATTTGTGCGGGCTGACGTGAGTCTGGACATGCGTGTTAATTAAGCGGCTGGTGGGTGAAAATAATTTGAGTGTGATAATGAGTTTTACATCAGGACCGGTGAACAGAGTGTCGTCCTCGGCGCTCAGCCACTGATGGGCGGCACTGGCTGGCAGCCCCACCCACCTCACTGTAATCGACATGCTTCAGTTACATGGACAGCAAGCACACACGGGTTCCCTTTGTTAGAGATTTATGATGTGGGAGAATTGAGTATTTGGGGTTTCACCTGTTTACAGGGCTTTTATTTATTCGTTTTCAAATGCTACACCTTTTTGAGATTCAGGATTACGGTCAATACCATGAAATCTAGACATGCTAAGCCTGCAATATACAGGAGTCACAGTCTAATCCGTATGATTTCAGCATAATACACTCTGACACGGGTTTGATCATTTTTTCTCAGTCTATTAAAAAACAGAAAGCAGTTTTAGTAGTAATGCATTCATTGAAAAGCACAACGGTATTTCGTAGCAACCTTAAATAATCACTATGCTTTTATGTGTTTTATTGTTTCCAAATGTTACTGTTCTGACGAAAAGAAGGTTAATATGTCCCCAGGGCTGATCGTCAGTTCTGCTATCAAACCAATCCTGACATGTAACATAGTGAGGTCATTAAACTGACTGTATCATATTGTTTTCTATTACAGGCTCAGTGGGACACTGGGGGGAATTTCTCTGTGTGTGTGTCTTTGTGTGTGTGTGTGTGTGTGTGTGTGTGTGTGTGTGAGTGTGTGTGTGTGTGTGAGCGTGTGTGTGTTCTTGTGTGGCCCTATGTGTGTGTGTTTGACCCTATTGGTTTAGTTTCAGTAACCCTTACAGATACACATCAGTTGATTTGTGTGTGGGTGTGTGATATGTGTGTGTGTTTGCAGAGCAGAATGAGAGTGCTTAGTTTAAAGGGTGCTAAGCACTTTCCCTTATCACCTCACGTTAGCTGCCTCACCTTTGACATCTCTGAGAGGTCTTCTTCAGCAGAAACCCTGGGGGCAACAGCACTCCAACGTTAGCCAATCAAAAAAGCTGAAAGGAGCTTACATCACGCCACTGCCTGACTTCAAGAACCTCTCTAAATTCTATTGAACCAGTTATACACTCAAAGATGTAACACAGACAAGAAAAAAAGCTTCAGGTCAACAGAAAAGAACATCCTCCTTAAAGATGAACAGGAACGAATAAAGAAAAATAAAACTTAAACAACCGATATACGCAAGTTATTCAGAAAGCTTGTCAAATGAAAAAAAAAAAAAAGATGGAAGAGGATGTTGATTTGTATATAATCTGCAAGACATCTGGAAGGGAAACATTGGGTTTCTATGAAGTAAGACACATATAGCACCCAGCAGGAGCTTCGGAGCGATGTAGCGTTCATGTAAACCATGTATGGTGTACGTGAGGTCCCAGACAACTCTGGCGCTTTATCTGATGAAAGCTGGGACGAGCCGAGCCAAGAAAAACAGCCCTAACACATTTCCAGCGCTGCTTTTAGAGAGCCAGGGTGGATGGGATATCACCTAGCCACAGCAGGACACTCTCAGGAAACTGATCAACCCCAGCTTGCTGACAGCTGTCGCCTCTCTCTTTTGACATAACCAGTTTACTCCCATGAAAAATCGAATATAAGACATTTTTGAATAAAAAAAGAATGCAATTAGGTGTGCATTTTAAAAGCTGTTCCCTCTTTCAGGTTTTTAATGACCATCAGCTTGGTGAAGTTATACTTAGTTTTCCTTGCCTATTAAGCCATGACCCTTATTTGGTGCTAAGAGGTTCTCTGTGGCCTGTATTTGGCCCTTTGTGAGTGGACACTGGCTGCCAGTAGCCTGCTGATCACCCCAAGGCAGGGTCAAATGTGAGGGGTGAGTGACAGGGCAAAGGGGCCATGTCACGGTCATGTTTGTTTAACTCCTCAGCCTAAAGAGAGGGCAACAGAGTGCTAACCACATGATGGACAGTTGGAGAGTGAGGGATCTACAATGCTTTATATAGAATCCTTTTCCACGTTCAGTTGTCTGAAAAGTAAAACCGGTGTAAAGCACAACACTAGAGAGCCAGGAAATCTAAAAGCATGCAATGTATCACCTAGCAGCTGTCTAGCATCAATGTCATTAAAGGAGCAGTGTGAGCATGGGAGCATTTGAAATGCAGAATCCCAGAGCGTCTCTGGGGCCTGGGTTTCAGCATGCTTCAAAGAAAGGCAGAAATCGCACTGTTTTGAAGGCATTAACGTAGATTGACAATGGTGCGTGCACTTAAAACATAAAATCCTCACATGTTGTGTCCGTACCTTTCCATGCTTTCATTCTTTTGCATTTGATGTTTATTGGTTAGCATGTGGATTTGTGCACTTAGCCGCTGTGTAAATATGTGTGTATTTCTGTCGTCTGTTGCCTTTTTACAGTTAGTATTGGTTCTGGGTTTTTTTCGCTGCACACACACACACACACCAGTGTAAGTATGAATGCACTGTGTGAGCGTCCGCACTCACAGACCTTATTACCTCATCCTGTGTGTGTTGTATCTCGGGTGATTGGTGATTTCCATTTGTAATGCTACACTGCAGCGCGGCACCATTATGCCCTTTGTCATCCCACTGCGCCAATGACAGCCAACTTGCTCTGAGAGACAAGAGCCGCAAATGACACACACACACGCACACACACACACACACACACACACACACACACACACCTACATGCACCCCCATGTCCGTGTGTGATGGTTTTTGCCACCGGCAGGGTCTAAAGCTATGTGTTTGTTGGTGTTCAGTGGAAATTAGTCCCTCTTTCTCCTGCGTGGTGCCTCCATAGTTCCCTAAGCTGCATGGCATATTGATTTCTTGTTGTGAGGAGCACCGTTCAAGCCCCATTTAAGATTTCTATCCCACGTGTAGCCGGGAGCACACCAAGGCCCTGTAAATTAGGGAAATTGCACATTCATCACAAGCGTTATTTTAAGATACTTTGGTAAGGTGACGGCTCCAAGATCTACTGTGGCGCATTGCAAAGTGCTCTGCCCCCTCCCTCTCTATCTCCCTCTATTTCTCTCTCTTTTTCTCTCTTTCCCACTCTCTCGTCCTCTGCCGGGGTAATGCTGGGGTTATCGAGACACACCCATGATTTAAAGGAGTGCCAGTATTTCTAGCATCAGTGCTTTTTTCCAACTCTTCCAAGGTGAGCCTGTGCTTGGACAGTGAATTTTACAGCATGTGAATAACACAGAAGCGTGTCAATGGACAAAGCGAAGCAGAGGGTCAGCTGCTGTGAATCAATCAGACCCCATTGGTGCAGAATGTTTTTACCATTGCGATTGACTTTTTGCAGGTTGTGGTGGTGCCGATGCATGTGTATTATACAAGCATGTGGCTCATTGATGTTTCCTCAACTACCTGCAAAAAGTCAATCGCAATGGTAAAAACATTCTGCACCAATGGGGAGGATTACTGGCGCTTTGTGTGGTGTCTGCGTTTCATCAGTCCCAACCTCGCTCCTCATGTAGAACAGGTAACACAACACACACACACACAATACCACAGTGATAACACAACATTACTGCATGGACACAGACTAGAATCAAACTGTACTATTAACTCTCTCTCTCTTTGTGTGTGTGTGTGTGTGTGTGTGTAGTTCAGTCAGATGGAGCCGGTGTTGAGCAGCAGTGTTCAGTGTGAGAGTGATAAGGCTGAGCGTTGGCTCCTCCACAGTCTGCAGAGTCACACACTCTCCATCCAGCTAAAACCTCTGCTCACACACTGCAACACCACGCGCAAGTACTACACCGGTAAACACACACACTGCAACACCACGCGCAAGTACTACACTGGTAAACACACACACACACACACTGCAACACCACGCGCAAGTACTACACTGGTAAACACACACACACACACTGTAACACCACGCGCAAGTACTACACTGGTAAACACACACACACACACACACACACACACACACTGCAACACCACAAACAAAACACTAACAGGACCAAACACTACACTACAGCAGTAGGGGGCGGTAAAGTGCAGGTTCAGAGGCAATAGACACACTTTTAAGACTAGAATAAAACCCCAGAGAGGCACTGAGGTGGTTACGCACGCGTGCGTGTGTGTGCGTGTGTGTGCGTGTGTGTGTAGATGATGCGTTTCTCCTCAGTGAGCTGCATGTGGTGGCCATGTTTCAGTGTTTGGAGGCGGTGGAACAGAACGATGCTCGCCTGCTCGCCCTCATCAACACCACCCGGGTGAGAGAGTGTTCGTCATTCGGACCTGTCCCAAACCACACATTCACGCTGTCTACACATACCCTGATGCATTATGGGTATTCTGTATCGCAGCATTTGGACACTAACGTAACTGCAGTGCATTGTGGGATTACAAGACTATAAAATGGCAAACTCCCAGAGTAGTGCACCATGTAGTGAGCAGTGTGTGTGTTCTGCAGCTCTCCCACCTGAGGGAGTGTGTACCTGTGGATCTGCTCAACACTCCGAATGTGTGTGTGCTGCCCGGAGTCTCCACACGCACACACACTCCGTCCTGCTCCGTCAGAGACAACACACACACTCCGTACACAGAGAGGAGCACAGGTCAGCATGGGCACCACACACACACACACACACACACACACACGCACTACACACTACACACTCAGTGCAGTTCCACTGAGAGTGAGTTGATGCGAAGCTGCTGATTGGTCGGCTGCTGTAACGCCCATTATGACATCATGAGCTGGCAGTTGGATTCAAATGTTGCTGACATTCCGTCAGTGTGTTTCAATGAAATATAAAATAAACTCCCTGTGTGATGAAATAAACACGTCTGTACTCGTACACACTCTTAGTCTGGGTTCTGTGTGTGTGTGTGTGTTACAGATGCAGCGGTGTGTGTAAGTGCCTCTGGGGCTCCGTGGGGATGTGCGAGCGCTGACCAAAGCACCTCGGACCCAGTGATCTCCCAAAATTCTCAGAATGACTCCGCCCACTCTGTTAACCCCTCCCCCCCTGAGGGCGGGGACTGTGATGGCGACGACGGACCGGAGTATCTCGCCATTGGGAACCTGGGGAGGCGGAGCCGCAGAAACTCCAGCACCTCAGCACACAGCACCGAGCGTGCTCAGATCAGGATCCACGCCCCTGAAGCCCCGCCTCCCGGCCCAAGACGCAACTCCTTCTCTGACACACAGAAGGGAAAGGGGCGGTGCTTCAGGGGGCATGCCAGGTCACTGTCTGATACAGGGCTCATGCAGAAATACAAACAAGGTGATTGTGAAAACGTGTGAGTGTGTGAGTGTGTGAGTGTGTGAGTGTGTGTGTGTGTGTGAGAGAGAGAGAGGTGGGATCAGGCTGGGTGTGGTGGGGGTGTGGAATGGGTGTGGCAAGGACATGTGATCATCTGTACTGACCGTAGGAGCGCATCTCCCAGAAAGTGGGTTTCTCTGTTTCTGTCCGTCTCAGACGTCTCTCTCCAAGTTTGTGGCTCCAGTGTAGTTTATAATTTATAGTTTATTGCGCTGTTGGGATTCTCTTTCTTTATCTTTCTCTCTTTATCTCTCTCTCTCTCTCTCTCTCTCCCTCTGCCTGTGTGAAGGAGGGAACCAGAGGAAAATCACCATTATAATAGAGGATCCTGCTGAAGGTTGTGCGCTGGTGCTGCGTTCGTCCTTCTATTCCTCTATCCTTCTGTCCCTCCACCTCGTCTGCACGTTTCTCCACTGCTTTTCATTTCACACAGTTTAAGTTGATTCTGATTGGCTGTGGCATGCTGTCATTCATGCGCCTCACGGTTTTTCTTTTTTTTTTTTAAATGTGATTTTCTCCCACCCAAGTGATACATTTTTATTTTATTATTATTCTTTTTTTATTTTTTATTTACATATAATTACCACATCCTCTTTCGTTTTATTTTTAGACTCTGTGTGGCTTAATTCAGTTATTATTATTATTATTATTATTATTATTATTGTATTCTCAGGCCTCATTAAGCAGAGACTCACTTGATTCCTGTACATAAGTCCATATAAAACATGACTAATGAGGGACTTTTGTGTTTCATCGTTGTAATTCAGGTTCGACTGCAGTCTGACTAAAACAATAGACCTCCATATTAGAGCCAGAGTCCCCTAGTCCCCGATCTAGTAGTGTAATTTCTTACACTGACTTTTTCCCTCTGTTATGACCGTCTGTACTGAACTTCATCACATAAATATCCGGATCTGGCACGCTAGCATACCTCGCTAATGTCTTTGAGGATGCACAAGCTGTGTATAATATACTGATTGATGTGTTTACATTACGGCCATTTTACAGTGCGGAGTGGAGGACCGGTACGGCGGTCAGGTGATTAGAATGGCATCATCAGCTATCCAGGGTGCTAATATGGAGATCTGTAGTTAAAACCCATTTTATTTATTATTTGTGTTTTTTGTCCTCATGTCGCTCGTCCCCCCAGCATCACGTCTCACCTCGTCTCAGTGATTAGGACGCATACGGTTTAATAATTATGTTGTGTGTGTGTGTGTGTTTAGAGTCGACCACAGACGAGCAGTGTGTGAGTTGTTTCGGGCCGTTCTCCCCTCACAGCAGCGACAGCAGCCACAGCTCGCTCTACATGGAGGCTGGTGAGTGCACACTGCTCACACACACTCACTCTGTCCCAAACCAAACCCTGCTCACTACTTAGGGCACTACTCTGTACTCATATCTGAAATTATAGTGGAGACTATCAAGTGCAGAGCAGTCACGAAATGCCACGATGCCCTGCAATAGGTTCCAATGACGTAGCCTAGCTGCTCCAGATTTACCTGTAATGCACTGTGGAGTTTAAAGACAACGTGTGGCCTGTTTAGTGATTAAGGTGTGTGATTTGGGACATGTCCACAATGTGCGGATGGTGTTTATGTGCCCTGCTGTAGGTGGTCTTCAGTATGGCGGCGGGTCTGACGGATTGTTCCGGAAGCCGTCAGAGGGACAGAGTCTGATCAGCTACCTGTCGGAGCAGGACTTCGGCAGCTGCGCAGATCTTGAGAAGGTAACCGCCTGTTTATTCTCCTCCTCCGTCTGCATGGGTCCCGGTCGTCTCTCACTCGGCTGCGTCTCATTGTCCTCCCCCTCGCAGGAGAATGCGCACTTCAGCATCTCTGAGTCTCTGATCGCAGCCATCGAGCTGATGAAGTGCAAGATGAGGGCGGAGGAGGCAGACGAGGACGGAGACAGCGACTGCGAGATCCAGCAGCTCAAACAGAAGATCCGTCTGCGCAGACAGCAGATTCGCCGCAGCCGCCTGCGGACGCCAAGCTCCACCCGCCATCGTGAGTCTGACCTCGTCACTTCTAGAGCTCAAACTGACTCCGCCCACTTCCGTGTTGAGGATGAATGGTGTGATGACTGTATGTCAGATATGGGATGTGTAACGTGTGTGTGTGTGTGTGTGTTTTCCCAGCAGTTACCTCCACAGACAGCGGTGGGTCAGTACGGAGCTCCCAGGATTCCCTGCACCACTCTGACTCCGGATCAGCTGATGACGTGGAGGACTCTGAGCTGAGAGGTACGGGGTAGGGCTTAGGGCAAAGGGTTTAGATGTGTGGGGGTGGGGGGTTGACTTAATCCTGATGTGTCTTTTAAATATACGCTTTTTTTCTGAACGTTTCACAAAAGTCCACAAGCTCCCGGTCACAGAACCTTAAGCACACCTGCTGTTATTACTGCTGTTATTGCTGCTGTTATTACTGCTGTTATTGCTGCTGTTATTACTGCTGTTATTTCTGCTGTTATTGCTGTTATTGTGTTTATGGTTGTTTGTTTGATTATTATCTGTGTTGTAGATGCAGATGTTAAACAGAGTGTAACGCCGAGCAGCAGGTCATTCATCAGCTCAGAGTCTATGTAAGTCACCACGCACGCACGCATGGACGCACGCATGGACGCACGCACGCACAATCAACTATTTATTGGTGTGTAATCCGGTCTGTTCTGTTGCTCATACTGATCATCACTGATCCCACCTTTTCTATTTGATGTTGATATCAGAGCTCTGTGTGCGTGTGTGTAGGTCTCAGTGGTTGCTGCAGTCGAACAGTGCTGAGTCAGTAGCGATGGGGCTACTGCGTCAGTTTGAGGGTCTTCAGCTCCCCGCCGCCTCCGAACTCGAGTGGCTCGTCCCCGAACACGACGCTCCTCAGAAGGTACACACACACACTGTATTTTAGTGTGGAACGACCCTACAAATGCGTCCTCCCTTCTAAGTGTCCTTGTGGAGGCATCATCACTTCAGAACAGACACCAAGTGTGTCAAACAAAATGACACCTTGGGTTGTAGTGTTAATAGGTTCTGTGTGTGTGTGTGTGTGTGTGTGTAGCTGTTGCCGATGCCGGACTCGGTGCCGATTTCTCCGGATGACGGTGAACACGCAGACGTTTATAAACTGCGGATCCGTGTGAGGGGGAATCTGGAGTGGGCACCACCGAGACCACAGATCATCTTCAACATCCACCCTACACCCAAGTATGACACTTAACACTCTGTAGTGCTCACTTAACACACTGAAATGTGCACTTAACACTCTGTAGTGTACACGTAACATTGTAGTGTACACTTAACACACTGTAGTGTACACTATCTACAGTAAAGATCATTATTGCTCATTATTATTGTTATGGTCGTGTTCTCATATTTTCTTTTTCTCTCTCTCTCTGTGCGTGTGCTGTGCGTGTGGATCAGGAGGAAGGTGTTAGTGGTGAAGCAGAATTACAGGTGTGCAGGATGTGGAACTCGTGTTGATCCAGGTGGGAAACACTGGTCGAGTTTTCTCACTTTATAAACCAGAACTGTTTGTGCATCATGTATTTATATAATGTAATAAATGCCACTGTGGGTAAAGCTGAGTGTTCACTACACACCTTATTACATCCCCAATGATTACTGTTGAGCTGTGAGCACCCTTGAGGTCCATGTTACACTGTTCTATCTGTCTGGGTTCTGTAGGTAATGTTGTTTAAAATACGTTCTCCATCCCAACATGATGATTTAATAAAGATCACTCGTCAGTCACCGCCGATATCCGATTACATCATCATGTCACTCAGCTCGAGTGAACATTTACTCTAATTCAGCGGTGAGGCATCGACAATATTGTCTCCCTGCTGTGTGTGTGTGTGTGTGTGTGTGTGTGTTTGTAGATTACATTAAAAGGCTGCGTTACTGCGAGTACCTGGGCAGGTATTTCTGTCAGTGTTGCCATGACAACGCGGTGGCCGTGGTGCCGGGCCGCGTCCTCAGGAAGTGGGACTTCGGTAAATATTACGTCAGCAACTTCGCCCGAGACCTCCTGGGAAAAATTACCCAGGATCCTCTGTTCAACCTCAACGACATCAACAGCGCCCTGTACAAGAAGGTGAAGAACCTGGAGGCCGTGCGGGTATGACTGGGACCACTTCCTGTTTATTATTATTATTATTATTATTATATTATTAATGTAGAACATTATTGTAGGGCTGCTATTCGTCACCCCCTAGTGTAGAGCAGAGTAATAACAGAGTGTAGAGAGTGAGTTTAACCCACACTGACTGTGAGCTGATGATCTGGTGTGTGTTTACAGGTGCTGAGGGTGCAGCTGTTCCACATGAAGAACCTCTTCAACACCTGCCGCCTGGCCAAACAGTATGGGATTATATTTCTATAATATTATACAGTATATATATTGTATATTGTGTTATATTCTCAGAGGCTTAATAAGTTTAACTATCTTTCTGCTGTGTGCGCATGTGTGATATTCTCAGAGTGTTGGATCAGTTTGACTCGGTTCCCGCACACCTGACCGAGGATCTGCACCTGTTCTCTCTGAATGACTTAATGGCCGTGCGCTCCGGTGACCTCGCGCCCAAACTGCGTGACCTCGTGCGGGCGGGGTCAGCCCATGTCACTTCCTGTTTGGTGAGAGAGTCGATTGGACGGTTGTGATAGTGCACAGTGATTCCCATGTAGTACACGAATATAGGGAACAAGTGATACAATAAGTGATGTTTAGTAACATAATGTCATCAGTCCTCTGTGGGACGTGTCCAAAACAAACTCACCCTGTTCACTATATAGGCCATACATTATGCACTATTTAAACACCACAGTGCATCATGGGTATTCTTTACTACATCGTTGGCACACTAACTGATCACAGTGCATTGCGGGATTTTATAAGTGTTGTAGATCATCTTTGCTCTGCTTTCAGACTGTTTCCCTCACAGTAGTGCACTATGTAGTGTGTAGGGCGTGGTTTCGGCCTAAACTCCTCCCCCTTTGTGACTCTGTTACAGCTGTGTCAGGCGAAAGGTTTCGTGTGCGAGTTCTGCGGGAACGATAAGGACATCATCTTCCCCTTCGAGCTGAACAAGTGTCGCCGGTGTGAGGGTGAGCGCCCCCTGCTGTTAGAGCTTGTACACACACACACACACACACCACTGAGAGAGGCAGGAGGTACTTATATCCACTATGTGTGTGTTACAGAGTGCAGTGCGTGTTATCACCAGTCATGCTATAAGAACAGGAGTGTGTGTCCGCGGTGTTGCCGCCTTGCCGAGAGACGAGAGAGGATGAAGAGCAAAAACACAGAGGAGGAGGAGGAGGAGGAGAGACAATAACACACACACACACACACACTGCTGCCTCCACACAACGTTGCTGCTTTAGATGAAATGTATTGTGCGTCTCACGTTTGTGTGTAATCGTATTACTGCGGAAGTTGTTCTGACTCCGCCCCTATTAGTTTTTTTATTTTTAATCAAAGTGGATCAAAGATTTTTTTTTTTTTTTTTTTTTTTATAAGTCAGGGATGTTTATCATTAATCTGTTTTATTTATTTTGAATTAACATCATGTTTTATCTGTGTGTCTGTGCGTGTCTGTCTGTCGGTCTGTGTGTGTCTGTCTGTCTTTCTGTGTGTGTGTGTGTTAAATCAGGTAAGACACTAAATCGCACAAATGTCAGTCTTCATCTCATCTCTACTCCAGGTGCATTATGGGCAATATAATCAAATCAAGTTTTAGCTTAACCAGTACTGAAACCCGATAGCCGTGTGTTAGCATGATGTTAAGTGTATGTAACATCACTGTTGGGTTAATCAGTTAATAACACTCTCTCTCTAGAATCGGCCATCTTAAAACTCTAATACAGTTTTCTGTAGAGACACCGTGATCGTACTCGGATGTCTGAGGGGCGTGTCCACACATACACTTCACTGTGAAGCTGTCAGTGCAGCCACTGCATTGCACTTAGCCAATCAGGTGAGAGCTTCATGAAGTGGAAGACTTCTTATTTGCCATAACCAAATCCATGTAAAGTCCGTAGACACGCTCACCAGCAGCGAGCAGTGTGATGCGGTCCAGCAGCAGAATGTGTAAATGAAGTCGTATCATGATAACAGCTCTGCTCATGTGGTTTCAATCTGGATTCATTTCTGTATGTCGGTTCTGTCGATATTTCTCACAGATCAACCAGAGGTGAAACCCAACATCCATCCGTTGGCATCATGCTAATATGAGTACGGCTGTTTTTTGGTCAAACACAAACATTTTGTGGCTGATTTCTGTGTTTTAGTATTTGGGTGAAAGTCAGTTTTGCTCTCCATCACACTCCTGATTCTCTTCATTGCCTTCATCAAACGCCTCGATCACGCTTATTTTATTTTATATACCATATAAAAACTAAGATTAAAATGCACTACTGAGAAAATGTATGTAAGAGATTTAAATACTGTAAATAATGTGATATAAATTTACTATTAAAGATGTTTAGACTGTTTCACTGTGAGTATTTCTGAGAAAATATTCACAATGGTAAAAAGCTGGTACAGAAACGACCCCCCAGTTTGCTGATGATGTCATTCTGAGGTCCCGTGTCCTCTACACTGCCGTTTCCTCTCCGCTCTGTAGAATAAAATCTATAGATGTAAAAGAAACTTTTTTACCAAACAACTCAAATAGAACAAAAAATAGAAAAAGTTTTTCTGCAGCAAAAAAATTTAATGTAAGTGTCTGTGTAAAAATGTTAATTTGAATGGCCGTTTGTGTGCATGTGTTGTCTGGTGTTACTCAAAAAATCATTAGCTTTTCTCTACAAACATTCGCTAGCTAAATTAGCGTGCTAGATTAGACTGTTTGTGCTGAAGTTGAGTTAATGAGCCTCGGCTCTATGATCCATTAATGTCACTGAGTAACTGACCGTGTAATTGATGCTGATGTAGCGAATTAGAACACGTTTGTAGTTAATGATGCCTTTGAATAACCCGTTAGCTTTAAGTGTCATTCTTAAACAGCGTGTCGACCCTAGACGCCTCATACACGCACACACACGAAGCCATAAAACTACAGGTCTCAACATGAAAAGACATGTGCTCTGTGGAAAACATCTTCGATTCTGTCACGTATTAAAGAAAGCTTAAAGATTCAGTGTAAATCTCTGAGCGTCTGAGTCTGTGAGTCAGACGAGAGTAAGAGTGAGTCTGAGTCTACGTGTGTCAGTGCGTGTATGTGAGAGTGTGCTGGGCTGTGTGAGTCTGTGAGTTAGTGTGAGAGTCTGTGAGTCAGTGTGAGTCTGAGAGTAAGAGTGAGTCTGAGTCTACGTGTGTCAGTGCGTGTCTGTGAGAGTGTGCTGGGCTGTGTGAGTCTGTGAGTTAGTGTGAGAGTCTGTGAGTCAGTGAGTATGAGAGTCAGTGTGAGTCTGAGGATAAGAGTGAGTCTGAGTCTACGTGTGTCAGTGCGCGTCTGTGAGAGTGTGCTGGGCTGTGTGAGTCAGTGTGAGAGTCTGTGAGTCAGTGTGAGTATGAGAGTCTGTGTGAGTCAGTATCTGTGTGAGTCAATGTGAATACGAGAGTCTGTGTGAGTCAGTGAGAGTAAGAGTGAGTCTGAGTCTACGTGTGTCAGTGTGAGTCTGTGAGAGTCTGTGAGAGACACTACAGGGAAGCATTCTCTAGTGCGGATTCTTACCTAGGGCTCTAATATAAATAACTATGGGTTTAATCTCAAATATGAGTTTTCAAACTAATATTTCCAAAAGTGCTCGAATTTAATCTACAAGTTTGGGATGTTAAGAGGCCGTTTCTATGGTTACATTTAGCTCCCAAATGTAACATGACTTGACAGACTCTTTGTGAGGGCGAAGGTGCATTAAAAACGCACATTAAACAATATATTGTTTAACAGAAATCATTTTTATGGTTTACAATGTGAGTAAATAAATGTGACATGCACAGAGAGTTAGAAGTGATGATGATGTGATGAAGCCAAAACCTGAATGAGACGTGGCCGACGCTGACCAATCAGAACACACACCCACACAGATAAACATTACAATATCATGATAATATTATAACCACAATAAAATGTTTAGGCAGTGAGAGTGATATGAAAGTTTAATCAGCACATGACGAGGACAGATACTCCAGAACAGAAATGTGTGTGTGTGAGTGTGTCACTGGTACATCCAGATACACCACATTAAGATGATGACGGTGGCGTAGCAGGTGATGAGCAGCAGATAGATGCGGAACAGCAGGAAGTCGAGGACGTAGCCGACGTGACACCATTCGTCCTGTAGAGCTTCTTCTCGCTGCAGCATGTTCAGGTGAGAACGAATCGCCTGCACACACTCGGTAATCTCCACCAGCTCGGGGACAGATCCAGCGCCCATTGCTGACACACGGTCATTAATGAACATATCACACACACAGCATATTAATATGTGAGTTTTACGGTGGCCGTCTGAGGCCTGCTGGTGTGTGTAGGTGTGTGCTGAAGTTGTGAGACTCACCGTTAGTGTGTGTGTGTTGTGTAGCATCGGTGTGTTGAGTGCTCCAGATGTCTACACGCTCTGGGAGGTTACGTGGTGTGAGTGTGAGGTTTGGGGTGCTGTAACAGATGAAGCGAGCAATGTATTTCAGCACGAGCACACGGACCCACTGGGGAACCGCACGGTACTTCATGGAGTTGTGATGAAGAACGTTGGTGATGATGACGGTCTCCAACAGACTGATCACCATCAGCGCCAAACACACAGAGAAATAGATACCTGAATGAGAAGGGAGTAAAAATGCAAACAAAACTAAATAAATTAATAATAAAGAAAACATATATTTTTATTTATATTTAAGTCATTAAATATGCTAAAAACAGAGTGCAGTAACGCAGCTCCATCAGTGTCATGTACAGAAGGAGGACTCGGAGGAATAAAACCCAAACGGAACACAATCACATGTTAGAGTTTTGAAATACAAATTGCTTTATTGCTCCTGTTTAAATGACTTCATCCCACTTCATTTGGAAAAGGAAACTGTCAGACTGCAGCAATGCCTTCTGGGTAAGTTAAGTCTACAGCAATGTCGACTTGATCCACATCTGACAAACTTCACTCGTGCTGATAAACAGCTCTTAAGATGTTTGTCTTTTAATGATCATATATGCATGTTACAAACAAATAACAAACTCTTATGCAGAGTTAGACTTTGTTGTTAACGAAGTGTGTGATAGTGTTAGCATTAATGCTAGTGTTAGTTCACCGATGATGGGTGTGCCGTTGGCGGTGCTCGGCAGCAGGTCGTTCATGATGAGCAGGAAAACAGTGTAACCAAGGATCAGCGTCATCTTAAAGGAGGCGCGGTCGACGCTGTGAGGCGGCAAATAAAATGACAGAATGTCGACGACCATGAGGAAGGAGCTCGGGATGAGCAAATTCACCACATACAGGATGGGTCGACGCTTTACTACCACCTACACACACACACACACACATATCAGTATTGTGCAAACAGTTTTAACTGTAGAAAAAAAATGTTGGCTAACAGACATAAAGGCCATGCTCCCTTCACAGAGACTGACAGGGACAAAGGCCACACCCCCTTCACTGGAATGTTGTTCTATATGTGTGTATATTCATTTCCCCTCTGACTTTCTCTCACCCAGAAGGTGATGATGTCCCACTCGTCGATGCTGAATTTGAGGATTCCTGATTCTCCCAGAATCACCACAAGCTCCCACTCACCGCTGGCCTCCAGGTAACTCTTCGAGTTCTCCGACATCTGGTCGAAGGGCAGAGCGGGCTTCACCCTCACATCCCGAACTGCAACACACACACACTTTATTATTTTCATAAGTAAAATAAATAAATAATTTAGGACTGAGATGGAAAACTAGGGACTAGTGTGCACGTAGGGTAATAGTGTGAATGAAGTGTGTATAACGTGTTTATGAAGAAAGTTACCAGTGTG
This sequence comes from Olivaichthys viedmensis, assembly GCA_028565825.1. Taxonomy (NCBI): domain Eukaryota; kingdom Metazoa; phylum Chordata; class Actinopteri; order Siluriformes; family Diplomystidae; genus Olivaichthys; species Olivaichthys viedmensis. Next base: position 7,845,801 of record JAOUQW010000004.1, read on the forward strand.
GATGAAGGAGCCAAAGGTAATAGTGCAGATTTGAAGGTTGATCGTGTGGTTGAAGTGTGTATAAAGTGACGACATCATCACCTACTCTAAAAACAGTAGACTGACTTTGTACCAGTATACCACTATGTATTATAGCCATATTGCGAGCAAGATGGTCTTTGCACTATCGCATCCGAACGCCAAAGATGGCTGAATATCAGAACCATGATTTCTGACTGTTTTCCTACTGTGATCCTTTACTGAGACTCACCGAAGCAGCCTCTTACATCACAGGCAGTAAGAAGGAGAGCCAGTGTCTTATACAGGCTAAGGAGTCAAATCAACTGTCCTCCACTGAGGGCACAGATATCCTTTAACAAGAACTGAAGCTTAATCTGCCTTAAAACAAACTTGAGTGTTGGAGGAGGTACAGGACAGAGCCATAAAACCCTCAGGGTTCCTCCCAATTAAAGACCTTTCTGGGAAGAGCAAAGAAGGTTAGCTATAATGTACTATAATGATCAAGAGGTCAACAGAACATATAACCCCCCTGACCTGAAATACCTGATACCTGATGAAGTGTTGGCCATTTTGGCTTATCATATGGACTGTTTACATCCCGACAACAAATCGACATAGCTTTGGCGCTCAAGGAACTGTATCGGGCTGTGTACCCGGAGTAGTTGGGGAAGTTATTATCAAATGCTATCAACATATCTCCTAAAACATATGAGGAGACCAGACATTGCTATGCCTCCTTGCATTTTGCGAGTGCAGACCACACCCTCAACTGATAGTGGTATGGAAAGTAATTGTGGAACTGTAATAGGGGAAAGAATTTGGGCTGGAATTCTGGGCAGCTTCTGCTTTGCGCTAGACAGCCAGACCCCCCACTGAGGAGTCTTGGGTAGGAGTTGTTGAATAGTAAGGAGGAGACGGGAGGTGGAGGGTGGAGAGTCTGGATTTCATGCTGCGCACCTGGATCCCTTCCTGTTAGGTTGATGCCAGGTGGTAAGGATGAGTTCCAATACCTCAAATCCACTAACCATCAATACAGGAGCACTCCAGGGATTCATACTGAACCCTTTCCTGTATCTCTATATTTCCACAACTGTGGACACAAAGAGCTCCAAAATTGTCATTGAATTCCCTGATGGCACGATGGTAGTTAGCCTAATCTCCAATAGCGATGAGGAGGCCCGCAGAAAGGAGCTCAAAGTCCTAAAACAATGGTCCTCAACATCAGCAAGACCAAACAACTGATGTACATGAAGCAGAAGGGAGCACACTACCCCCTTGCCATCAATAGACTGGGAGTAGAAAGGGTCTGCAGCTTCAAATTCCCTGGTGTCCACATCACAGTGGACATCACATGGGCAACAGTGCTGACAAGGGCATAACACTGCATTGACAACCTCAGGTGACTGAAAAAGTTTGGCATGAGCACCAAGTCATTCTACAGTTGCACCATGGAGAGCACCATAACCAGCTGCATCACCACCTGGTAAGGGAAGTGCACTGCGGTAGGGTAGACAACCTTCCCTTAATCCAGGACCTCTACACCAGGCGGTTCCTGAAGAGGGCCTGGAGGATCATCTGAACAACATCCTGCTCACACTGCTGGCTTCTGGTAGGCAATATTGCAGTAACAGAACTATCAGGTGGGCAACACCTATAAAGTAATAGTGTTCTATTAGTGTTGGTAAAGTCTGGATATGTTTTGATCGGGTATATAAAGTGATGAAGTGAGTATCTAATGCACATTCAGGAGCCGAAGGTGAAGGTGCAGTTCTGAACGTGCTGAAAGTTAATAGTGTGGATGAAGTGAGGTTACTAGTGTGCATGTAGGAGCCGAAGGTGAAGGTGCAGTTCTGAACGTCGAACGGGAAGCTGAAGATCTGCAGGTTACAGGCCGTGACAAGTCTGAGCATCCGGTCATACCGAATATGACCCGTGTGGTTAACATACACATATGGACACGCCTGAGACACATCATCATCCACACTGAGAGAGACAGACAGAGAGACAGAGAGACACGTCATCATCCACACTGAGAAAGTGAGGTGAGACAGAGAGAGGTAGGAGGTCTGGTTACTTTGTGAAAAAGAGAAATACTCACAACTCATAGATGATGATGTCAGGTGACCACAGGTTGTTCACAGGAAGTGAAATCTTAGTGATTCCATCGCACTCATTGGGATCCCAGATCAGGTACTCATGAAACCAGTACTGCAGGAGAAACGCACACAGCAACAATTAAATTATTTCACACATGCTGTGTCCTAAATGGCTCACTAGTCATTATTCCCTTGGCAAGAGCAGTGACAGTTTTAATTAACCAATCCCAATCCCAAGCTCCGCCCATGCTTAGTTACTGTTGCTATGAAGGTAAGGTACTAAAAAAAAAGACACGGAGTCATTGAGTTAAGCGGATACCACACAACATAACAGATCAGTTTTGGGGATTAGGAAAGGTTTCAGGTAGACGCCGACGGCGAGGTCTTCAGTACACGTTAGAAGAAAGCATAAACAATGTTAAAGTACTTCACAGATGAAAAACTTAGCGAAGACTAACTAGCTCGCTAACTTTTAGCACGCCAGCTAACTTTAGCTACATTCGGTTACCTACGCTGTGGTGTTTTATAGGAGCGTCGTTCACAATAACAAGAAGTTTGGAACACAATCAGAGTCTTACCAGCCGCAGCCAGAGGAACGTGGTGAGGATCTGAGTCTTCTCGTTCTGAAAGAGAGAGAGAGAGCAGGCTGGTTCTCATGTGGGCATAACTAACACACACTATCATGCACACACACACACACACACACTCACCACTCCGAGCACGGCGTACAGGGTAAAGGAGATGTTGGTGATGGTGGGGCTACTCAGGTTCACGGCAGGTCTGAACGGTTTCTTGTCAAACACTTCCTGTAGGGACTCGTGGGTTGGCCCACTGTGACCTGGCCTACACACTAGCTTACACACACACACCGACGCTGAGGAAAACACACACACACACGAATCACTGAATATTATTTACTACAGTGTAAGTTCGTACTCCATGAACACATGATCATATGGATAAGGGTTATTACACAATATATTGTGATATCATTATGGGGAAAACTTCAAGTTATTGTCACTCCCACTGTGTTTCCATTGAGAGGAGGCTGCCTAGTTAGGCAATATTCTAGGATAATGTCTGTTCCTTTTGAAAGGCAGCGTAAGGACAACTGTATCCTAAGGGTTTTTCTTTACACTGGCAATGATGAAGAAACCCTAACGCACCGCGCCAATACTGAGCTAATTCTTGTTTATTCTAAGATACATTCACCGAGCACTTTATTAGGTGCTAATATACTAATACTGGGTAGATCCTCCTTTTGTAGCCTATCCGCCTCAAAGTTTGATGCATTGCGCAGCGTTAGCGTAGCCTTTCTGTCAGCTCCAACCAGTCTGATCATTCTCCACTGACCTCTCTCATCAACAAGATCCACAGAACTGCCACTCACTGGATGTTTTTTCTTTATTGTACCAT
>JAOUQW010000004.1:7869060-7884060 GCA_028565825.1 Olivaichthys viedmensis
CCCATTCTGATGGTTGATGTGAACATTACCTGAAGCTGCTGCTCGTATCTGCAGGATTTTATACATTGTGCTGCTGCCACACGATTGGCTGATTAGATAATTGCATGAATGAGAAGGTTCCTAATAAAGTGCTCGGTGAGTGTAGATTCAATCTAGTGTCCAAACTTTTCACTGCTAGTATAACCCGCTCGCCATGCCCACTTCACATTGCTCCGCTTCCTGTCACTGTAAATCACCAGCTGTCATTGGAAATGAATGACTTCTAGCCGTTCAAGGTTAGTCTGGCACAATCGTTTGAGTTAAATATGAAAAAAAGTGAATTAGGAACATTCTGATATGACGGCGTGGTAAAAAAATAATCAGTTCCATACAGTACACAAATTTCCCGTTTCTCTCTCTGTCTTTCTCTCTGGCGCAATAAAAACCTTGTAACATTTTTTACAGAAAGCCGATTCATTTTGCCATTATTCACGTTGCTTGTGCACACGCTCGGTGAGAAAGGCCAAACTCCAGTGTACCGTGGATTATTTTAATAATTCTGTCATGTTTAATGTGCTCATTAAGTAGAAATGTATTTGCCCTGTAAATACGGCTCTGGAAATAATTTCCTCAGAAACTTGCGCACAACATCAGGCCATTTTATAAACAGGAGCTGTGATGGAGTCTGTAAGCGACACAGTTTTGGCTCCAGCACATTGGAGCTGAAATGAGACGAAGCCTAAAGTGCAGAATGTCGACTTTAATTACAGTCTATTTATTTCTGCTGTAATGTTAGGATGGAAGTGCAGAGGGGAAGTTTATTAAACAGAGCGACAGTGCCAGTCCAAAATCCGAAAAAACACAGACATGCACGCAAACTAATCCAAAAAACAATCCAATAAACAATCTAAGACATAATCCAGTACACAATGCAAAAAAGGGGGAAATGCAGAGAATCAGACATGACACATGATCAGAATAATGACAGAAATGCACCACCAGAGTAACAGGAAGAATTTGCAATGAGTCTTTCAAAGATTGAAACAGAAATTGTCTGTATTGTTCATCATCGTCGTTTACCACCAAATCATTAACAATAAATACTGAATGTACATCTGATTGAAAACTGAATAAACTAAAGGGGGGGCTCTAACTTTTGCACACAAAAAAAAACCCAACATGGAGGACAGAGTGTCGGTGGAAAAATTAGTCTTGTTAGTGAGCGAATATGAGGAGATTTATCATATGTTGAATTGAAGACATTTCTTTGCCAATATTTCAACATTGCAATGTAACTCAAAATAACAACTTGGCTGTTTTTGGGACATTCGCCGCTATATGAAGTGACATCTTACTTAACTGTGGCTACAAACACGGTCAAGTCACACAAGCAGCTCCACTTCTCTTAATTCTTTTTGCCTCCAAAGCCACAGCGAGGGCATGTGACCTCCCCATCACCATAGTTACCCCAATCTTTATTTAATCTTTATCACTGTCGTTTCATGCGTCTTGTATCTGGATTGGATCCTGATCAGATTTTAACCACATGCATTTACACTTGTAGTCAACGTCTCCGGTTAGCCAGACTGAAATCTGATTGGTGTATTACACGTTAATATGCAAATCAGCTCATTATATATTCAAACACCAACTTACGCACACATACACAGACACACAGACAGACACACACACACACAGACACACACACACACACATACACACACACACACACAGAGCTGTAATGTGTTAATTGCTGTGGGTTTTTCCTCATTTTCCATTAGTTCACTTGTGTTTCCTGGAACGATGTTCGGACTCGGAGTGTGTGAGAAGGAAACACACCAAGGACACGAGTGTGTGACTCTCATTTAAGACGCACACACTGACACACTGACACACACACACACACACACACACACCCTTCTGTGCTGCACATGTGCAGGATTAACTCTCACAGTAAGAGCAGCACTAGAACCATGCGATCTCCATGATCAGATACAAACTGATAAATAAATAAAACAAACTGCTATAAAAATATTACATAGTTAAAAATGTTAGAGGGGGCATGTGTCCTGCTGGTGCACCTCCTCCACACACACACACACACACACACACACCATGTGGAACACACAGGCGTCCAGATACAATACAACCCAACACAATACAACACAACACAACACAATACAACACAATAGAATACAACACAACACAACACAATACAATATAACACAACACAATACAACACAACACAACACAATACAACACAACACAACACAATACAACACAACACAACACAACACAATACAACACAACACAATACAACACAATAGAATACAATACAACACAATAGAATACAACACAACACAACACAACACAACACAACACAATACAACACAACACAACACAACACAATACAACACAATAGAATACAATAGAATACAACACAACACAACACAACACAATACAACACAATACAACACAACACAACACAACACAACACAATACAACACAACACAACACAATACAACACAATAGAATACAATACAACACAATAGAATACAACACAACACAATAGAATACAACACAACACAATACAACACAACACAACACAATACAACACAACACAACACAATACAACACAACACAACACAATACAATACAACACAACACAGCACAATACAATACAACACAATACAATACAATACAATACAACACAACACAATACAACACAACACAACACAATACAATACAACACAACACAATAGAATACAACACAACACAACACAACACAACACAACACAATACAATACAACACAACACAATACAATACAACACAATAGAATACAACACAACACAATACAACACAATACAATACAACACAACACAATACAATACAATACAACACAACACAACACAATAGAATACAACACAACACAATACAATACAACACAACACAATACAACACAACACAATATAATACAACACAATACAACACAACAAAACACAATACAACACAACACAACACAATAGAATACAACACAACACAACACAACACAATACAACACAACACAACACAATAGAATACAATACAACACAACACAATACAACACAATAGAATACAACACAACACAACACAACACAATACAACACAACACCACACAACACAACACAATACAATACAACACAATAGAATACAACACAATACAATACAACACAATAGAATACAACACAATAGAATACAACACAACACAATACAATACAACACAACACAATACAACACAACACAATACAACACAACACAACACAACACAACACAACACAATACAACACAACACAACACAACACAATACAATACAACACAACAAAACACAATACAACACAACACAATACAACACAACACAACACAACACAATACAACACAACACAATACAACACAACACAATACAACACAATACAACAAAACACAATACAACAAAACACAATACAACACAACACAATACAACACAACACAATACAACACAATACAACAAAACACAATACAACACAACACAATACAATACAATACAACACAACACAACACAATACAACACAACACAATACAATACAATACAATACAATACAATACAATACAATAAAATATCCTACATCTGTCCATCAGGTGACACAGAAGAGAAACTAAAATGTGTAAATGTGTAAAGTGTGTAGTGTGACTCTAACCCCGTCTTCTCAATGTTCATACAGTTTTTTATCCCGTTCTTTATTTTTATCCCAGCTGAAGAAATGAGGGCACTGAAGCCTGGCGTGTTTCTGATGTACGAGGTTTGTGCTTTCTGATGAGATCTATAATTATTTTGCAAATTATAACTGTAAAGCCCAGAGGAGTGGTGTTAAACCGTTGCTCGGTCGTGTCTCAAATCGCTCATGGACTGCTGTTAAATATATCAGAGTTAAACTCACATCCAGAGGAGACTTCAATTTTTGGACTTGCTCATTTTTTTTGCACAAAAAAGTTAAATGAAGTCATCTTACAGGCATTAATTTGTCTAACCCTAACCCTAACCCTAGGCTGTGATACAAACGCTAGTATGTGATAGAAACAAGTAACACTCGTCAAGAACCTTTAAAGGGGCATGTGGATTGGAACGGTTTACGTTCTTAATAAAGGTTCCAAGCAGAACACTTTTAGAAAGATAAAACCGCTAACCATCCTAAGAGTATACAGAGATACTGCGTCATAATAAAGAGTCGCTAGCAAAAATAACAGCATTAACTTTGCACTATTGTAGCTTGCTAGCTAATGGGCTAAATAGCGGTAAGTGTATGAGATTAGCGCTAAATCCTGACAGAGGACCCAGAGACACTAAACCCATGTGACCTTTAGCTCTATATTCCACATAACGGAGCTTTAACTTTACACTTTACTTCACTTTATTCATCTGGATTGTACATTTATAAACCAACTTGCCACACCCAGTGCATTATGGGTAATACACACACTCCCTCACACACACTGAGAACAACATCGTATGAACACTCCAACATCAAATAACCACCATCAAGACATCTCGCTTGAACGGATGTGTTTGGGACGGAACCTTATAATGACCAGGGTTCCAGTGAGAACACTAAGTGGTGATGAAGTCTAGCGTTTGGGACGGAGCCCCAGTCTGGGACCTGCACACACTCCTCATAAACAATTAGACTGTAATTTCCCGGACGGTCCCTGTATAATTCATCATAAACCTGGGAGTGACTCAGATGATTGACATGTCAGTCTCAGACATTTGCTGCGTTAAATAATAGACGTCTACGTTCCTGATCCGCATCCAAGATTTAGTCACTAGTGTCAGTGGCGCCTGGGGAGTGAACATATGGTATTTGGTTCAGGCCTGAGTCGATTTAGCAGAACTCCATCCAGAGTGAAGACAGATTATTTTACGTTATGGCACCCGAGTGACGTTCGGTGACCATTGAGACGTCCATCCATCTAAATAAGTGACGTTTTCTGGCCTGAGGAGGAACCTATATGAAAACAAACCTGCTCGAGTGCAGTGTTTGTGTTGGAACGACTACGTTCGCTCGGTGTTTAACCCGCCCGGAGTGTGCACTACTTAGCAGTGTTCTGTCCCCTCTCTGTCCCTCAGACTGTCTATTTAGATTTTTACAGCTGTAACGTTGATTGTAAACTCATGTTAGCAAGCTGGCTAACAAAATCTGTGAAAATAAATGTGCATATATGAATGTTAAAGATTTCTCTATATATACTCAAAGATACGGCCGCATTCCCATATATGGACTCCAACAAATGCCCACTCAGAGGCGCTCTCATCCTCATAAATGGACTTAAAGACACATTCATATTTCCATATATGAACTTAAAGACACGCCCACTCAGAGCCACTCTCATCTCCATATATGGACTTAAAAACACGGCCTTATTTTCATATATGGGCTCAAAGATAAGAGTTACTAGCTAACTCATCAACTACAAACAGTAAAAAACCCACAAAACTAAAAGACACTTATAGCATCGAATGCAGCCAAACGACCGACCGACTGACCATCAAAGCTCACCAAAGTTGAACTTTGCCTGCAACACAAAACAGCTGTTTGTGAATTTTTGCGAGTTTTTGCGAATTTTATTAAAACGAATGTAATTTAGCTCATGAAATTTCGCCTCCAAAAACCGAGTGTGACTGAGGATTACGAGATTTACTTCAGTAACGTCTGTCTGTTGTGTTGGTCACTGTTTATTAGTTTAGCAACAAATAACAGATTGTACACAAACACACACACACACACACTCATTTCCATATGATTAACAGACACACACACACCTTTATTTCACGTTGTTCCTCTCAGCTCCAAAAATCCTGAATATCATCTCTGTAACAGAAACAGGATTTTTAAACACAACAGTTCATGTTCGTTAGAGAAACAGAGTCGAGCGTCGAGCCAAGTGCATGGTGGAAAAATCATTTTTTAGCGTCGGCCAGCATTTAGTACAAATTTAAACCGGGTCATTTGGAGCCGATTTAAACAGAAAAGCCTGGCAGTGTGTAAAGTGTTTGTGTTGGCACGGCGATGCGGAGCGCACAGCCGATACGGTGAGTCTCCAAACCGGTCAACGTCACAAACAAGCGGCGCGCCCTTCACTCACTGCCTAATTGGGTAAAGTTATATCAGGCTTTATGTACACTAAACGTTATTTCTCCTACAAGTCCGGGATATGTGAGACCGGCATCATTAGACCGGCCCAGGTGGAAGGAAGTTATGAGTCGACGTCTCTGCGCTCGAGTATTTTTATTTCCATGTAGGATTATGAATAGCCTGTCGTTACTGCAGCGGGACGTTTCAGGGCCACGGCATCGACGCCGGCGTACGACTGTCCGAGTGGATTAACGCTGCCGTTTTCTTTGCGGCTGATTGTTTGTGTATGTTGCGGGCTGCGCTATAAATCTGTCACGCACCCTCCCTCTCTCGACATTACACAAAAATTTCACACCTTACAACGGCGGAGTGAACACTTTCCACACTAATTAAACGCACCGCTACTGAACACTCGGCCGCAAAGTGTTTGCTTTTTCAGTTCAGCTAACAGGAAACCTACAGAACCCGCAGGGGAAGTGAGGAGGGAAAATAAATAGGACATAGTTTTGTGTTCTCTCACACTGCATTGTGAACCAGGGAGAGAACACACACACACACACACTCATTCATACACACACACACACACACACTCAATCACACCTAGGGGCAATTTAGAGTCGACGTTCCACCTACGGGCATGCTTTTTGGACAGTGGGAGAAACTGGAGAACCCTGAGCAACCCCCACACAGACACGGGGAGAACATGTGAAACTCCACACAGACAGTAACCCGAGCTCAGGATCGAACCCCAGACCCTGAAGCTGTGAGGCACCAAATAAAAATACGTTTTATTTATTAACTATGAAGACATGCTAGTTCTCTGTGCACGTGCTCTTGCTAGCTAATTGGCTAAGTTTGCGAATGAACTAACCCGGGTAAACAAGCAAACTAAACCAATAAAAGTATCGCGCTAGTAATCTCTGGATTAGCAATTGTTGTTTACTTGAGTTAGCTAATTTGCTGTTCCCTAACAATGGATTTGTCTATGAATTATTAAGAAGCAGTAAAGCTAGCCAGCTTGCTAATGACCTCACTAGCTTTTCACAACACAGTGAAACAGTTTATTTAACAATAGTTAGCTTGCTAGGGAATTTGGCTTGCTATGTAACGTCAGCTGGAGAGGTCATTATCTAAGATAATAGGTAGCTAGCTAACATTAGCGCACTGGTACGTTTAGGTATCTGACTATTGTATTCTGTGGTTCAAACCAGCTGTGAGGATGTTTTATTTGCATTGACATTCTGCTTCCACATTCCTGCCACTAAATACTTAATCTGAGAAATATACAAAACTACATATATTGCTAACTCGAATTTTGCTAGCATTCCTTGCTAACTAATGTCACGTATTAGCTAACTGAATTAAAAACAGTGGTTAAACGGACAATTAGCTGACTGATGAGTTTATAACAAGGTTAAAAGGTAGTGGTTTTTGTGATGAATCAGATTTTTGGCCTCCAACATGTTCGTAGTTTGCGTGTTTTACGTGTTTTGTGTTTGTGTGTTCGCGACGTTGCATGTGTCTTTAGCCACGTTTGTGTCTTTGTATGTTTTATGAATGTAGATCAGTGACACTTTGACCTTCCATGTTTTCTTGACAGCGAACTATCATTAAGTATTTAATCACAAAAGAATTATGCCCAGCTGTTAAATATTGAGAACAGTTACTGAGGATAATTATTGACATTAGCATTTTGATAGCGTTCCTTCTTGCCCTGAGCAGAGATGAGGCATCCTTTGGGACGACAGATTCGTTCTTTGAAGGGCAATTTGATGAATATTAATGATCATCCAGGTGTCGCCTGGATTTCTCAGGTCTGATCCATGTCTTTATCAGAATTTTTTCCCGAATTTACAGACAACCGTCTGCGACCCCCCGTAATGAGGTAATGAACCATCCTGAGTGATCATGTCTCTGTAAACACACACACACACAAAGTGTAACACGATCGAGTGTGCAGTCATAACGACACACAGGCTGTTTTTGTTCCCCGCGCCGTCCCCCCTTCCCGGACCCCCTACGCCCTCCCCACCTCAACTATTAGCCACTCAAATTTCGATTTAAAATTGGCCCTCGTTATTAATCCCAATCACCCAGAACCCAACGAGCACGGCCTGCTCCGAAACACATGTGCACGAGCTGCTCCAAATTAATTAATTACATCCCCCGTGATTTTAGGTTCAGATAAAAAAAAAACACAGAGATGGAAACTTTTCCCACACACTCGACCTCGACCGCACGGGCTGCACTAACCCAAGGAAAAGAGACGCACCCCAAAAGCAGAGCTAAATTAGAATTAACTGACTCGTTCATGAAGCAACCCACTCTGAGCTTATAACCAACGTTGGACTTCCAGCGTAGCTAAGAGTGGATTGCTGTAGGAACAAGTAAGCGAATTAAGCAGCATACCAACAGTGTAGCTAAGCTTCTTATTGCCTAACACTTGAGTCGCTATATGAACTATGAAGAAGCGTTTCAAACACATGAACTCGACTCAGAGCTTCAGGTAGCAACTATTCAGGATTAGTCTTTTAGTCTTTTAGTCCTAATTCATTTGTTTTTTTTAGCCTTAAGATTGTCTTGTAAATACAGCTCCTGGTTATTCGTAAATACCGAAATGAGCTAATTGGATATATTGTTGCTGTGCTGCTAATTAGGCGATTTGTGTATTCTCTGAGAATATTAAATATTAAGAAGTGATAGAGCGATGCATGTACAGTTGTGCTAATGAGCTAATTTGGATGCGGCGGTCAGAACGAACACAAGTAAAATTCACCTGACGAAAGAGGCAATTCACTCGAATGTTAAAGGACACGGGACGTAAAAAAAAAGAAATTCGTTATCATTCGTGGTTCATTTCGCCTCATTGCAAGTTTATTAAGGTGAACTTTGAACCCTGGAAGCATGTGCCAGTAGAAAACAAGGGCGGGGCCGTGCTCTTTTCTGTATGCTAATTGTTACGTAGCGCTGATCTTTGTGATGTTGCTTTAGTGTTTATGACGCGTGTGTGTCAGTGAATAAACACTCATTTATTAGATTTATTTATTGCTATAAGTGTATCTTCTTGTACCTGATTGCTTTATGCAGTATAGTGATAACAATGTAATAAAAATGTTATAACAAACCCCTGGTACTGAAATTAAAAAAAGTATACATATACTGTATGTACATAAAATAATACATTATAATAAGATAAAGCAAAACAATCATAAGAATGATCATAAAACAAAGACATGTGTAAATTAAATAAATGACTTCATAATGAACACTCAATGTGCAGTTAATTCACAATTATTAGTCATGCTGCATGTTTTCCTGTTTACGGTGTGTGTGTGTGTGTGTGTGTGTGTGTCTGTGTGTGTGTGTATGCGTGTGGTCTCTGTCGTCATTGCTAATGCTAACGCTAATGCACTAATTATCTCCTGGCACTGAATGAGCTCAGTTTGTATTGTGTTTCCTGAGAGACCCGTGGTGGAAAATGTTGTGTAATGCGGCGCAGTGGGATTAGAACCGCGCTGGGAGGAGAACCTCAGCACCTCGGTTCTGCTGCCTCGATCAGCTCGTCATTAAACCGTTTCAGGTCTCTGATGTCTCATAGAGAGCCTCAGTTATCCATTATGACCACATTTTAATAGTCTTGTTGAAGGAGGTGAAGGTTTTCTTGTTTACAAGACCACCAAAACCGTTAACCCTCCTGTAGTGTGCACTACTTAGCAATGTTCTGCTCCATTGCCCCAGGCCTTTAGATTTACACAACTGTTAAGACTGATTTTTAAATCAGGACATGACAGGACAGGATAGAGCCAGAACAGGACAGTACAGGAACAGGACTGGACAGAACCAGGACGGGACGGGACAGGACAGGAACAGGATGAAATGGAACAGGACAGGACAGGAATAGGAACAAGACAGGAATGGGACAGGAACAGGGTGACATGGAACAGGACAGGACAGAAACAGAAACAGGACAGGACGACGAAATGGGACAGGACAGGAACAGGACAGGACAGAAACAGGACAGGAACAGGACAGGAACAAGACAGGACAGAGAGGATTAACCAGCAGCCTGACTCAGGTCACTGCTGCTCGTGTTATTTATGCGGGATTGTGTACGGAGGGGTCCTAAGTAGTGTCACTTTCCATGCGCACTGCTCCATTTGTCTTGATGCAGACGCAGACAGCTCCTGTACGGGCATGTGGTCACAGAGGTGAAGATAACGGAGACAGATGGCCTGCTGAGGATCTGCCTGACGAATCCTGCAGGAACCAAACCCACACCGGATTTATTTCCTCATTCATCACTGGGAGTGACCTCTGACCCCTGACAACTTTGTTTTTTTTTCTCTCCCTCCAAGGGTCTCACTGCGCAGTGTGACGGAAAACACAACGAATCTCGCCTGCTGTTCAGTCACACACTGAGCCAAACACCCCGCCTTTATTCTGATCTGTCTGTCTGTCTGTCTATCTATCTGTGTGTCTGTTTGTCTGTCTGTCTGTCTGTCTGTCAGGCTGAAGCTTCAGAGGAACTTTTATTGTGTTTGGTATAAAAACATGCGGTCGCTGTTCAAACAGAGTATTTTCACTTCCACTTCACTAACACAGCAGTGTTCAGGTGGTTAGTGACACTCACTTTAGCTGTTCACACACAACATCTGACCTGCCGTGCTTTTATATTTATATTATATACAATATCCTGGATATTAGAAATGGAAAAACAAACCGCATGCTACTGTATGAAACAGTGAGTCAGAATAGAACCCTGCCTGTAGTGCACACTATTTAGGCAGCAGTGTTAGCTCACATCTATCACACAGCGTAAATATTATTAATTATGTGATATTTATTTACTCTGCGGGAATAATTTTGTATTTTTAATTACCTCTTAATTAACTCTCTAGTAATTTAATTATTATTCATTTAATTGTATTTTTTATTTTATTTCTATCATTCTTCTTACTTCCTTTCTTTTTCTGTCTTTTTTATCTTTCTTTCTCTCTTTCTTTTCTTTCTTTCTCTCTTTCTTTCCTTCTTTGTTTACATATCTTTCTTTTCTTGCTCTTTCTTTCATTGTTTATTTCTTTTTTCTCTTTTTTCTTTCTTTCTCTGTTTTTTCGTTGTTTCTCTCTTTCTTTCTCTCTTTCTGTAACTCTTGAGTAATTCAGTTATAATTGAGACTACGTTCTTGTCGATTGCGTATCTTCGTGCTGAAGCTTTCGGGGTTCTCCGAGTTTTCTTAGGGAGCCTTTGGTTCTGACGTTACGGAGATGAATGTGAGCGTCTGCGTTCCTGTTCGATGAGAAACCCACAGGAACGTGAATAAACGAGGCAATTAATTAAGATACGACGTGAAAAAACAAACGCTGCACAAAGAGCTTCTGTCTCTGAAGGACACGCACCGGTGAATAGTTTGTAACAATTACAATTTCCCCTCAGTAGGGTCCCTACAGTAGGGCCGAACGTAATGATTTTCCAAAGAAAATGATGTTTAAAGCCCAGCTGACGCTGCGGCGTAATTAGAAATGAAAGAAAGGCGCCTGGAATGTAAATAAGCGCCGGCCGGGAGAATCCATCTTCATCTACAACGCAGGATGAAGAATTATTTTAATTACATACAGAATGTGAGCTCTGAGAATACGCCTGCGTTCACAAAATAATATTTCCTCTTTTAATACGGCCCCGTCCCAAACCGCACAATTCTGCACTAAGCAGTGTGTGCCTGCAGTGCATGTTATTCCGAAACCAGTTAGCTAGCTAGCAAAAGCATTTAGTCGTTAAGCAGCAACTTTTCCAGTTACCATGACACCTGCAGTCATGGCTACGTCCCAAATCGCACACTACCCCACTAAATAGTGCACCTTTGTAGATTACTGTAGGGTATCAGTTTTTAAAAAAACCAGCTAAAAACCTTGTTTTCTTTTCTTTTTATTCCTCCCTGAATTCTTTAATTTATCTCTCGTTTCTGTCTTTCCTTATTTTATTTCCTTCTTTTTTACTTTTTTCTTTCTTTTATTCATCCCTTGTTTCCTTTTTCTTCTTTCTTGCTTTTTTGTTTTTCTCTTTTCCTCTTCAATTATTTTTCTTTCTTGCTTTCATTCATACATTTCTTTCATTTTACTTTCTCATTCTTTCACTCTTGCTTCCTTTCTTTTATTGCTCCCTTTCTTTTTCTTTCTATACTTCCTTTCTTTTCTTCTTTCTCTCTCTCTCTCTGTCTCTCTTTCTTTCTTTAATTTTTCTTTTGTTTTTCTTTCTTGCTTTTTCTTTTTCATTTGGAATTCAGTAGATTAAAAACCGTCTCTCTGGGTTGTACAGCAGGTGTGTGTGTGTGTGTGTGTGTGTGCGTGCGTGTGTGTGAGGGAAAAGAAGGGCACCGTCTCTGCTCCAGTAATCGTCTCGTCCCGTTGAAGCCCCCCTGCCCCCCCTCGGGACAGGAGGTAATTACGGTTGGAGATTAAATCCTCCCACTAATCACAAATCACACTGACGCTGAACCAGAAACCTGCACTGGAAAAAAGGGCGCCTTTCAAGGGAGCATGGCAAGAAATTTCACTTCCCCCTCAGGGTTTAGAGGAGCTAAAACACTATCGCTGCTTTGCGTAAAAAGTTCAAAAGGTGAAAGGTGCTCTGGGTAATCTGTACACACTAGGCTACATCGTTTGGACACAAGCCTACTGCAGTGCATTGTGGGATTTCAGGAGTGCACTGGATATACAATACTATACTTAAGGACAGGAAATGGCAGAATAGTGCACTACTGTATATTGTAAATAGGGTGTGGTTTGGACATGTAGTACGGCAGGTCGGATTTGACATGGACTTAAAGGTCAAAGGTCATGAGCAAACAACCTTGTTCTTTCTTTTTAGTTTCAAGGTCACTTGGTTTAATTAAAGGTCAAAGGCCACAAGTATAACCGCTAAAGGGTTATACAGGCAAATCAGACGAGATCTATTGTTCACCAGACTCAGGTTCCGTCTCAAGCACTAGAACGTACAGATTTGGTTCTTGGGAGATGTCTTGATGGTGGTTATTTGATGTGTTCATACAGTGTTATTCTCGATGTGTGAGGTCATGTGTGTATTACCCATAATGCACTGCAAGCATTTTTTTTTTATCTGTCGGCAAAATTCATATGGTCATGAAATATCTTGTAATATCATTAACATTGTGTGAAGGACAAAGAAAGGGCACACACACACACACACGCATGCACGCACGCCCACACACACACCCACACGCACACACACACGCGCACGCACACACACACACACACGCACGCACGCCCACACACACACCCACACGCACACACACACACGCGCACGCACACACCCGCACACACCCACACGCACGCACGCACGCACACACACACACACACACACACTCTCTCTCTGAGCAGTAATTCCCCTGTGTCATATGGAATAATTCACAGATCGTGAGAGACTTTATTGTTATTGTTCCTCACTGAACGCCGCAGAATAAAAGCGTTAATTAACGTTAATGAGGTTGTGAGTGAAAACGATGATCAATGACAGCCAACTGTCAGTTATTATCAATTCATTTACGCTGTTTGTCATTAAAGCGTGCAGTTTAATTACAGTTTAGAGACAAACTGAGTTTTACTGATCATTCATTCAGAAACGACATAACACAATAAACCAGTCCACAGAGCTGTCGAGTGGGTATCAGTGTGTGTATCAGAGTGTGTTTCAGTGTGTGTATCAGTGTGTGTATCAGAGTGTGTTTCAGAGTGTGTATCAGTGTGTGTATCAGAGTGTGTATCAGTGTGTGTATCAGAGTGTGTATCAGTGTGTATCAGTGTGTGTATCAGAGTGTGTATCAGTGTGTGTATCAGTGTGTGTATCAGTGTGTATCAGTGTGTGTATCAGTGTGTGTATCAGAGTGTGTATCAGAGTGTGTATCAGTGTGTGTATCAGAGTGTGTATCAGTGTGTGTATCAGAGTGTGTTTCAGAGTGTGTATCAGAGTGTGTTTCAGAGTGTGTCTCAGAGTGTGTATCAGTGTGTGTATCAGTGTGTGTATCAGAGTGTGTATCAGTGTGTGTATCAGAGTGTGTATCAGTGTGTGTATCGGTGTGTGTTTCAGAGTGTGTATCAGTGTGTGTATCAGAGTGTGTATCAGTGTGTGTATCAGAGTGTGTATCAGTGTGTGTATCAGTGTGTATCAGTGTGTGTATCAGAGTGTGTATCAGAGTATCAGAGTGTGTATCAGAGTGTGTTTCAGAGTGTGTATCAGTATGTGTATCAGTATGTGTATCAGAGTGTGTATCAGTGTGTGTATCAGTATGTGTATCAGAGTGTGTTTCAGTGTGTGTATCAGTATGTGTATCAGTATGTGTATCAGAGTGTGTATCAGAGTGTGTATCAGTGTGTATCAGTGTGTCAGTGTGTGTATCAGTGTGTGTATCACAGAGTGTATCAGTGTGTATCAGAGTGTGTCAGTGTGTGTATCAGAGTATCAGTGTGTGTATCAGAGTGTGTATCACAAAGTGTGTATCAGAATGTGTATCACAGAGTGAGTACCACAGAGTGCGTATCAGAGTGTGTATCAGAGTGTGCATCACAGAGTGTGCATCAGAGTGTGTATCACAGTGCATATCAGTGTGTAACAGAGTGTGTATCACAGAGTGCATATCACAGAGTGGGTATCAGAGCGTGTGTATCAGAGAGTGTATCACAGAGTGTATCAGTGTGTGTCACAGAGTGTATCAGAGTATCAGTGTATGTATCAGAGTGTGTATAAGTGTGTGTATCACACAGTGTATCAGTGTGTATCAGTGTGCGTATCACAGAGTGAGTATCAGTGCGTGTGTATCAGAGTGCGTATCAGAGTGCGTATCACAGACCCAAAAGTCTCCCC
>JAOUQW010000004.1:7928604-7938816 GCA_028565825.1 Olivaichthys viedmensis
ACTAGTAGTGGTCTCAAAGGACGAGTAGCGTCTCTAAACCACTTCTCAGGAAGGGAAACAAGGCCAAACGCTTGGCACGGGCTAAGAAATACCAGCATTTCACATTGGATCACTGGAAAAAAGTCCTATTTACTAATGAATGAAGTTTGAGATTTATGGCAGTAACAGAAGGGTTTATGTAAGGAAGTGAAGAGAAGAGAGATTCAAACCACAGTGGATCAAAACAACACTGAAACATGTTGGTGGATTTTCAATGTTGTTTCAGACTTTTGGACCTTACTGCAAGTCTATTGACATAGTATACTACAAGCAGCAAGACAAGCCTAACAGGATGGTGGCTGATACAAGCTTAAGTGCATAAGTGTATCAGAAATGTATATTTACATACAACATTCTATGTCAGTTTTGCTTCAAAACACTCTGGATGACTTTGTTTACTTCTTAAAAAGGAAATTTTCCGAATAAAAAAAATGACTTTAAGTGACCTAGCTACCTACCTTTGTTCACATAATCCCTGTGGCTAGCCAAGCTCCTCAGTGCTAACATTGGCTACATAATTAACTAACGTTTGCTAGTTCATTAACTCATTCGTTCATTTGTAAGTCGTGTTTTGTGCATTTACGTATGTCTAATGACACTATTCTGCTTCCTTACTACTATGCCCCATCACCATACAAACAATCCCATTCAGATCTGCTTGACCTTTCCGTAGTTAATTATAATGCTTGAAATCATTGTCCCTCTAACAAAACCCTTTTAGAGGACGTCTACGATCAATCAATACAGTGAAAACACTCTTGACCTGGGGAATGATTAGCTTACGCAGAGGTTAGTGAGATGAGTGTGCTGTTAACCTTGCCTAAGAATAGGACACACACATACACACATGCACGCACGCACGAATGCACACACACAGACACACACACACATGCACGCACGCACGAATGCACACACACAGACACACACACACACACACACACACACACACACACACACACACACACACACACACTGGATGGCCAGACAGTCGCACCACAAGAGTCCAATTTCATTGACTGCTCAAAAAAACTCAGTAAAAGGGCAAAAGGAGATTTCAAATCCGGACTCCGTGTCTGCGAGTGTCGTGAATCCACTCAGTGTCGGCCATTTTTACCTTTTAGAGGTGATGATAAACTAATTAAACGAATGTATTATCACTCACGCTGCTTCTTCTTCTGCTTCTTCTGCTCATTTGAATTCCAGCTGCTAGCCGATGATGTCATAATGGGCATTACAGCAGCCGGCCAATCAGCAGCCTCGCTTCAACTACAGTCCTAATACACACTCATTATAATCACACACTCTTTTTTTTCTTTCTTCTCTGTTTTTATGTCTTTCTTTATCTTTTTTTTTTTGCTTTCTCTCTCATTTTCACATTTTTTTTCGACCTTCCCTAATTGAGTGTGACATCATCGGGGTAATGCGATGTGGTATGATGTCAGTAGGTGTGTGTGATTGAGTTCATCCTGCACTGATGTGTGTGTGTGTGTGTGTGTGTGTGTGTGTGCGCGCGTCACATCTGTAATGGGTGAGTAATCACTGATGAGGCAGTTTTTATGGAGTGAGATGTTTTTGACATCATATTGCACATCATACTGTAAAGTTACTGTGTGTGTGTGTGTGTGTGTGTGCGTGTGTGTTATCTCGGTGTGCTAGCGTGTTAGCTTAAGTGCTCATTAATAGTTTAGCACTTCAGGTCTTGATTTCACAGTATTGATGTGTCCTCTCCACTTGAGATGTAAAGTGTGTGTGTGTGTGTGTGTGTGTTGGCGCGTTCTGATCTAAACCGATGATACACAACCATAACGAGCTGGAACACACACACACAACTGACATACACACATTGAGTCATAAGCACACCTGGTGCACAGACATCTGCCCTCCAGGCTCTTGGTAGTCACACACACTGGTCTGTAATTAGAGAGAGAGAGAGAGGGAGGGAGAGAGAGAGAAATGCAGAGGGAGAGATGGAAAAAGAAAGAGAAAGAATTTAGAAAGAGAGTAAAGAAGAGGAGAAAGATAGAGACAGAGAGACTCGTTTCTCGTTCAGCACAGGAAATGAAACGGGCCACAAAAGTTTTCCCAACACACACACACAGCATTGTTTTGTGTTCATGTTTAACATAAAGTTTCCAAACAAACAAATAATCAATTATTAATAAAAAGAATCTGAGCTGATGAAACGCTGAACTGAATAAACTGTGGTGGGGGGGGGTCATTACTTTTGGGTCATATTGATCCCTCGTTGTCGCTACAGTACAAAACAAAACACACACTAAGTTAACCATGGTGCCTGTGGGAGGCACTCTTTTGCATGGCAGTATGGCAGTTTGGGACATAACCACAGGCGGTGAGGGGTCGCCATGGTAACCAGGTGTGCTTCGTGGTGATTGCTCATCCCTTCGTTTAGCTACATTGCTAAATTCAAACCGATTGCTAATCAGGTGTCGTACTGTTTCAACCGCCTTAAAGCTTTAATCCTTTGCTTTATTTTATCCTTTTTTGCCATTTTTAAACACAGGCACACCATGATTTGCGTGTGATTGGCTGGCTCTTTGATGATGTCATCAGGGTTTTAACAGACACAATAGAACTGTTCACACTTTACTTTGAGCACTTTTTGGAAGTGTGCTTAACGTTGACAAAGTGTTTAAATAGCGAGAGAGAGAGAGTGAGAGAGAGAGAGAGAGAGAAAGAGCGAGAGACATTGTGTTAATGGACAGCAGGTGGATGGACGAGTGGAAGGAGGGATATTGAGGGAGGGGGTTTGTTTCTGTCTCGAGTTTTCCCAAAGGAAATTTCTCAAAAGACCCCCATCGCGGTCTTAATAGCCCCCCTCACACACACACACACACACACTCGCCCCCAGGGCTAATAAAAGCACTAACAAAAGCCCACAGCGTCCAATCAGGCTAATGGCTTTAATAGCTTTAATGGAGTGTTTTCTTCTCTCGCTGCTGTTGACACACCTCTCTGTAGTGTAGCCAAACACAGCTTGAGTGTGTGTGTGTATGTGAGTGTGTGAGTGTGTGTGTCTGGCGTTGCTGCGTTTCTTTGCAATGTCACAACAAAGTGCCAAGAGACGGAGAGAAAAATAAATCAATTAAGCAAAGAATTTAAAAAAATGTGTAGTCACAGTGAGCGACGGAGTTATCAGCGTTGAATAAAGAGAGTGTGTTTGTGTGTGTGTGTGTGTGTGTGTGTGTGCGTGTCAGTAGGGATGATAAGAGCTCATTTAATTGTCCTAAAGCTCCGTGAGCTTACACTGAGGTTTTGGACGTTTAGCATTTGACGCTTGGTGTTTGCCTCAAACAGCACAGTGCATTATGGGTAATCTGTATGTTAGCATTTGAAGTTTAGTGAGTTGCTTTTAACATTTGACCTTTCGTATTTTCTTGGTTTGTTTTGTTGCCATTTGACTTTTAGCGTAAAGAGAGTTTAACACTTGTTATTTAGGTGGTTAGTATTTTTTCGTGTTTCGAGGTTTAGCGTGGGGACATTTGGTTTAGATGTTTGGTGTGTTTTGCGTTTCGAGGTTTAGCGTGGGGACATTTGGTTTAGATGTTTGGTGTGTTTTGTGTTTCGAGGTTTAGCGTGCAACGTTTGTCGTACGGCACACGGAAACTAAAGCCGAACTCATCTGACATTTGGATAAAAATCTTGAACTAATCTTCACCTGCCTCGCAGGCGGCCATTAAAGCCGAGTCATTAAGACCGTAAAAATTCTTCTCGTCTTAATAATGGTGTTTTTACACAGAAACACACATATACACACACACGCACATACTTTGTTTCTTTAAGAGGTTTGGTTTTTGGAACTAAGAAATATTTTAAGAGGTTTGTATCCCTGAGCAATATGTGTGTGTGTGTGTGTGTGTGTGTGATTTCTCGGACACTCTGACTCTCCCTCTGTTATTAGGTCTGCTCTGTCATTATCGGATTAGAGAGCAGTTTGTGTGTGTGTGTGTGTGTGTGTGTGTGTGTGAGTTGTTGTGTGTCTGTGCGTGTCAGCAGGTTTTTCTGTTTCATGTCTGAAGCAGGAAAAATCGATAATGAGTGTGTAATCCGCTCGTTTAAGTTACACACACACACGCGCGCGCACACACACACACACACGGATAAGGAATGCTAATCCAAGACTGGAATTCCAGGAAGCGGAAATCTAAAACCGCTGTCCTGTAGTGATGTGCCGTATTCAGTGTGCGATATTCTCACGAGCTAGCTAACGCCGGGTGCCATTACTTTTCATTAGCTAGCTATCGTGAATAATTAAATAATATTTTATGGTGTCCCTAATAACAATAATTGTGTGAATTTAACTTGAATGTCACGTTGTATTGTCTAACTCATTCCGAGCACATTTTCACTTTTATGTGTGTGTGTGTGTGTGTGTGTGTGTGTGTGAGTTCTGTGTAAAACATACTCAGCACGGCTTTGCTGTTTTTCAGCACCGCTAGCGAAGTGTTAACAATAGAGAAAACTGTGGAACACACACACACACCGTCATCTCTCCTGAACATACTGACGTTTTTCCACTGACTCAGAGCTTACATATATATACACACACACACACACACACACTGTATACAGTAGCTTTCCTATTCTGTTTCTGTGCATTTTGTAGAGTGTAGAGAGTGGGCATTGATTACATACAAGAAAGGAGAGGGACAGAGACATACAGAGAGACAGAGAGAGACATACAGAGAGACAGAGAGAGACACATACAGGGATAGAGACACACACACAGGGATAGAGACAGACACAGAGGGACAGAGACAGACAGACAGAGACAGGGATATAGACAGACATACAGAGGGACAGAGAGACAGACAGAGGGACATAGACAGACAGAGACAGGGACAGAGAGACAGACATACAGAGGGACAGAGACAGACAGACAGACAGAGGGTGAACAGACAGATAGACGGACAGAGAGACATATAGAGGGACAGAGAGACAGACAGACAGAGGGACAGAGAGAGACAGACAGAGGGTGGACAGACAGACAGGGACAGAGAGACAGACAGAGAGACATGCCACGTTTCCAACACTGTCGTTTTACACTGAGATTAAAAAAAGAAAAATCCAGCAGAGTGTTTGTATTTAATGAAGGATGTTTATGTAATTAATGATGTGTGTGTGTGTGTGTGTTTATTTACTGCAGCCTAAATTCATTATTATGTTTATTATTTGTTTACAGAAACGTTAATGGACACCAAATGGGCCACGACAGAGCTGGCATGGACCGCACATCCTGAGACAGGGGTGAGTGTGTGTCTGTCTGTCTGTCTGTCTGTCTGTCTGTCATTCCACCCCATTCACTACATAGTGCACCATTTTGGAAGTGTGGCCATTTTTTGCAGTGTCTGGAAGCACAGTGGAAGACATCCAGTGCACTCATGATAGCCCACAATGCACTGCACTAGAGAGTAGTACAGAATACCCATAATGCACTATTCTGCTTGCCGGGAATAGGTAGAAGGGCACAATGTCACACATGAGGAATGTTTTACTTATATTAGTAAGGAATGATGACTCATACTGTGTGTGTGTGTGTGTGTGTATCAGTGGGAGGAAGTGAGTGGATATGACGATGCCATGAACCCGATCCGGACGTACCAGGTGTGCAATGTACGCGAGCAGAACCAGAACAACTGGCTGCGCAGCGACTTCATCCCGCGCAAGGACGTGTTGCGCGTCTACGTGGAGCTCAAGTTCACCGTGCGCGACTGCAACAGCATCCCCAACATCCCCGGCTCCTGCAAGGAGACCTTCAATCTCTTCTACTACGAGTCCGACTCTGACTCGGCCACCTCCACCAGCCCCTTCTGGATGGAGAACCCGTACGTCAAGGTGGACACCATCGCGCCGGACGAGAGCTTCTCCACGCTTGAGTCCGGGCGCGTCAACACCAAGATCCGCAGCTTCGGCCCTCTCTCCAAGAGCGGCTTCTATCTGGCCTTCCAGGACCTGGGCGCCTGCATGTCGCTCATCTCCGTCCGGGTGTTTTATAAAAAGTGCTCCACCTCTATCGCCAACTTCGCCGTCTTCCCCGAGACGGCGACGGGAGCCGAGGCCACATCTCTGGTGATCGCCCCGGGGACGTGCGTCCCCAACGCCGTGGAGCTATCCGTCCCCCTGAAGCTCTACTGCAACGGGGACGGAGAGTGGATGGTTCCTGTTGGCTCCTGCACCTGCATGTCTGGATTTGAGCCTGCCATTAAAGACACGCAGTGCCAAGGTGAGAACTTTATAAACATCTCACTTCCCAAAAAAATGCTGCCTACCCAGACACCCATGGGGAGAGTGACGATATTTTAAAGAATTTGTGATAACAATACTTGTGCATGTTAAATATTGTGGTAAAACTAATTCTCCAGTCATGCCTTTAATACTAAAGCTGATGCTGACGGCGCGGTTCTGTCTTTATCTGTCCAAGGCACCTCAGGGTGTTTAGGCTGTTTTTTTGAACGCACAGTGAGGTGTTTGGCCGTTTTTGTTTTTTTTGACTGGCCCAAGTAGGAGACTGCCGTTTAGCCTTAATCTGAGCGGAACGAGGCAATGAATAAGTAAACGAGAGAAGGAGAGAGTGAAAAGGAGAAGGAGAAACGGTCTGATGGAAATCGTACCTCCTTCACACTGAGGTGAACGTTAGCGCGGTGAAGTGAGAATGACGGTTCATGAGGGGGAAAAGGTCAAAGGGAGAGACGGAGTGGAACTCAATCTGGCGAGTCGCCGCCGTGAAACACTAACCCTTATTCCTTAGCTCAGGTCAAAATAAACTAAAGTGGAATGATACTAAAACATTTCAGGTTTTTCTAACCGACATGAGCCTTCGTGTTCAATTACCTAATAATGGTGCTAATGTTATTTGGGGGCGGGGCTAGCAGCACTCTTCATTGCTGATTGGTTACGACACAATACAGACAAACACGGAATATAAAAAACAAAACAGTCGGATTGTTTGGTGCACCGTTTAATCGCAGTTGCTTTTACTGACGGTAACCGTTTCACTCGTCTCTCAAGTCGGTGGAAAATAAACTAGAACCCTAAGTTCCATCGGTTCTTATTTTGGCCGGATGTCCGAATGTGCAGTGGAAAAACACCCGCTGAGATGAGGACAAGGATTTTAATAAATATATCACAGATTTTCAGTCGGATGGAACCCGGCTAATGGGATCGAACGTTGCTAAGTAGTGTACACTTCATTTATAAACATTAGTGCCCACTACATTAGGGTTAAAGCAGTGATGGTTTGTGGGTAAGTTGAACGTTTACCTGCGCGGCCACACCACATTTTAAAAACTCATTTATTTGCTCGCAGCAGCTCAAGGTTAAAACCGCGGGAGACTGGAGCTGATAAAACACCTCGCTAATCACACGGCCGGAAAGGAAAAGAGGAAGAAATGTGTCCGCAAACGCTCCCTCTCTCTCTCTCTCTGTCTCTGTCTCTCTCTCTCTGTCTCTCCCTCTCTCTCTCTCCCTCCCTCTCCTTCTCGCGCTCTCTCTCTCTCTCTGTCTCTCCCTCTCCCCCTCTCTCCCTCTCTCTCTCTTCCTCCCTCTCCTTCTCGCGCGCTCTCTCTCCCTCTCGCTCTCCTTCTCTCCTTATCTCTCTCTCCCCCTCTCTCTCTTTCCCTCTCCTTTTCTCCTTATCTCTCTCTCCATATCTCTCTCTCGCTCTCCCCCTCTCTCTCTTCCTCCCTCTCGCTCTCCTTCTCTCCTTTTCTCTCTCTCCATATCTCTCTCTCCCTCTCTCTCTCCCTCTCTCCTTTTCTCCTTATCTCTCTCTCGCTCTCCCCCTCTCTCTCTTTCCCTCTCCCTCTCTCTCCCCCTCTCTCTCTCCCTCTCGCTCTCCTTATCTCTCCCTCCCCCTCTCTCTCTTTCCCTCTCCTTCTCTCCTTTTCTCTCTCCATATCTCTCTCTCGCTCTCCCCCTCTCTCCCTTTCCCTCCCCCTCTCTCTCTCTTCCTCCCGCTCCTTCTCTCCTTTTCTCCATATCTCTCTCTCCCTCTCTCTCTTTCCCTCTCCTTTTCTCCTTATCTCTCTCTCCATATCTCTCTCCCCCTCTCTCTCTTTCCCTCTCCCTCTCCTTTTCTCCTCATCTCTCTCTCCATATCTCTCTCTCCCCTCTCCTTTTCTCCTCATCTCTCTCTCCATATCTCTCTCTCCCTCTCTCCTTTTCTCCTTATCTCTCTCTCCTTCACGAGTTAATCTTTAGTCACGTTAATACTCGACTGAGCAACAACCGAGACTTCGATCAGATCCTTTTTTCCCGCCATTTTTCATCCCTTGCTTTTCTTTACGTCCAATTTCAGCTGTTCAGACAAAAGGAATAGAAGAGATTTACATTTTCTTTTCATTCTCTCTTTGTATCTCTATCTGCCTCCCTGTCTGTCTCTCTCCCTGTCTGTCTCCCTCTCTGTCTCTCTCTCTTTCTGTCTCTCTCTCTATCTGCCTCCCTGTCTGTCTCTCTCTCTCTTTCTGTCTCTCTCTCTTTCTGTCTCCCTGTCTCTCTCCCTGTCTGTCTCTCTCCCTGTCTGTCTCCCGCTCTCTCTCTTTCTGTCTCCCTGTCTGTCTCTCTCTCTTTCTGTCTCCCTGTCTGTCTCCCGCTCTCTCTCTTTCTGTCTCTCTCCCTGTCTGTCTCTCTCCCTGTCTGTCTCTCCCTGTCTCTCTGAGATCAGAGGTGCTAAAGAAAGAAACGGCGGATGAAACGAATACAAGGCTCACTTCTCTGGAACGTATCGATCCGCACTTGCAGAAAACACCTCGCTTTGTTTCAGGCGGGAAATAAATAAATGAGATCCTAAGCTTCTATTTTTAGCCTCTTCAGATTTTCTAAAATGGATTTTTGTTCTGCGCTTTAACTTAAAAGCAGGAAGAAGCGAGTCGGCCTCGGAGAGAGAGTGTATGAACTCTTTAGCCTTGAAGCTGCTTACTTCTGATTAACGGATAAACAAACGGTAGCAGCGCTAACGCTGTTAGCTTTCAGCGCTAATGGCGCTTCGGAGTTTGTTGGGTCCAAAAGTCCGAGTCCACAAACGGGGAACTAATATAACAAAAACGAATATCCAGTTTTACGTGTAAACCCAGGTTGATGGTTAGCGAGTTAGCCTGTGTTTACATGCTCTGTCTCGTGGAGTCAGCGTGTAACACAATCACCTCAATCTCGGTGAGAGAGCGTGTCATCCGTTTTTTAGCCTCCGAGCTGTGGGTTAGCCTTTATTAGCGCTGATTCTATAAGATTCAGTAGTGCTAGTCGAGCTGTATGCTAATATACAATCCGGTTCAAAAGACTTTAAAAGCCAATATTATTTTTAATTCTACCTGTTATTAAAAAATGTTGGTGTGTGTTAGCATGTGTACATGTGCAGAAGAATTAGCTCGATCTCTGAAAGAAGATGTAATAAATGTTAGCTTTAAAGCCGCTGATTAGCCTTTATTAGCGCCGTGCGCGCTGAATAACGCTAACAAACACAGCGCTAATCCTGCTAGCTAGAGTTTTATGCTAAGCTCATATACAGTCAGGTTCTCACTGGCCTTATGTGCGTTATTGTTCGTACGCAATAATTACACTGAGGTTTTTTGTTTTTTTCTACATTAGTGAAGAATGACGGAGTGCGCACTCTGTAGTGCACACACTTTGTAGTGCACACTTTGTAGTGCACACTCTGTAGTACGCACTCTGTAGTGCACACACTGTAGTGCACACTCTGTAGTACGCACTCTGTAGTGCACACACTGTAGTGCACACTCTGTAGTGCAAACTCTGTAGTGCACACACTCTGTAGTGCACACACTCTGTAGTGCACACTCTGTAGTGCACTCTGTAGTGCACTCTGTAGTGCACACTCTGTACTGCACACTCTGTACTGCACACACTCTGTAGTGCACACTCTGTAGTGCACACACTGTAGTGCACTCTGTAGTGCACACACTCTGTAGTGCACACTCTGTAGTGCACACTCTGTAGTGCACACACTCTGTAGTGCACACACTCTGTAGTGCACACACTCTGTAGTGCACACTCTCTGTAGTGCGCACACTCTGTAGTGCACACACTCTGTAGCGCACACTCTGTAGTGCACACTCTGTAGTGCACACTCTGTACTGCACACTCTGTACTGCACACACTCTGTAGTGCACACACTCTGTAGTGCACACTCTGTAGTGCACA
>JAOUQW010000004.1:7944506-7955430 GCA_028565825.1 Olivaichthys viedmensis
TCTCCGCCCCTCCCTCTCTCCCTCCCTCCCTCCCTCTCTCTCTATCCCTCCCTCTCTCTCTCTCTCTCCCTCCCTCCCTCTCTAGGGGAGTTTGGTGAAGTGTGTAGGGGCCGTCTGAAGCTGCATGGGCGGAGGGAGATCATTGTGGCCATTAAGACCCTGAAGGTGGGCTACACGGAGAGACAGAGGCGGGACTTCCTGAGTGAGGCGAGCATCATGGGACAGTTCGACCATCCCAACATCATCCGGCTGGAGGGCGTGGTTACCAAGAACCGCCCGGTCATGATCCTCACAGAGTTCATGGAGAACGGAGCACTCGACTCGTTCCTACGGGTAACACACACACACACACACGCACACACACACACTATAGATAGACACACTGTACACACACACACATGAACAATATACACACATTACACACTATACACACTATACACATGGACAATACACACACATACAGTATACACATTCACCCTATACACTATACACACATACACTATACACGCAATACACACTATACACATGGACACCATACACACACACATTATACACACTACACACGCTATACACATACACACACATACACTATACCCACACGCACTATATACACACACACACACACTATATACACACTATTTTACCTCCTCCCTTGCTTCTTTCCTATTTAATTGACATCATTGATGTTTTATCTACCTACAACAGTGTCATTTTACATCATCAGTAAAGGCTCTATCTATCTATACCGATCTGTCCATCTCTCTCTCCACCCCCTGTAGCTGAACGATGGTCAGTTTACGGTGATCCAGTTAGTCGGGATGCTGCGTGGAATAGCGAGTGGGATGAAGTACCTGTGTGACATGAACTACGTCCACCGTGACCTCGCCGCCCGCAACATCCTCGTCAACAGCAACCTGGTGTGTAAAGTGTCCGACTTCGGCCTGTCCCGCTTCCTGGAGGACGACCCCACCGACCCCACCTACACCAGCTCCCTGGTACACACACACACACACACACACATTATATTAAAGAATTCATTATCACTGGTACATCGTCACAGCCCTGATCACTGTGTAACAGTGTTTATGTTTGCACTCAGGGAGGGAAGATTCCCATTCGCTGGACGGCACCGGAAGCAATCGCGTACAGGAAGTTCACGTCGGCGAGCGACGTGTGGAGCTACGGAGTCGTCATGTGGGAAGTGATGTCATATGGCGAGCGGCCATACTGGGACATGAGCAACCAGGACGTGAGTTCACTTTCTGTTTCTCTCACATAATAGACGTGCTGCGTTCGTGTGTTCACCATGTTTACGAGGAGATCACGATGCAACACAGTGGAAAGGCTTCATGTGATTCTTCTCACCTGTTGCAGGTAATAAACGCAGTGGAGCAGGATTACCGCCTTCCCCCGCCCATGGACTGTCCCACGGCTCTGCACCAGCTAATGCTGGACTGTTGGGTCAAAGAGAGAAATCTCCGTCCCAAATTCTCCCAGATCGTCAGCACGCTCGACAAACTCATCCGCAACGCAGCCAGTCTCAAAGTGGTGGCCAACACGCCGTGCGGGTAAGAAACTCGACGCATGGTCCCATCATATGCATCGGTTTTCAGTCAACACATCTGTCATGTGATTGACGGTTCAGGTGTTTAAGTCCCTCATGACACTGTCGTTAACATCGCACATTGATCGTCCCTCAGATGTGCGCATTCTCCCAGTGCTTCATCGATCGAAGCTAAATGTGATTAGCATAAAACGTTGGAGTGTAATTTGTCTCCTGTGACAAACTGATATGAAATCATGAGGTCTCATAAAGTGCTGCATTGATCTGTCCCTCGTGATGCGATGCGGAAAATCGATAGGAATAAACAATTACGCAATGCTCCGCTGCATCACTGTGCTGCTAAACGCTAACTCAGCATTAGCAGGCCTGTAGCCGGTGTGGTGATTGATTATTTGCGGTGTCCGTAATGGCATCGTAGATTACATGAAGGTTATTACATGGTGTCACGGTCATGTACCAGACTGAAATAGAAATAAAAAATATATGTGTTAATCGTTAACAAATCGCTATCAATAATTTTTTTTTTGCTAAGGCTCGGTTGGTTGTGTTAGCTTGCTGTTAAACAAGGTGTGCTAGCATTACAACAAGGGGCTGAAATTAGAGCATGTTAGCCAAACATGAATAAATTAGCTTGCTAATAAGGTATTAAAGAAAGCTAACTGGTCAGTGTTACACCAATTGCTCATCATTCAAGTAGCTAAAACATAAATAGCTGAATGGCTATCTAGCTTGCTATTAAGCTACTATCACTCAGTAAAATAAAAAATTAAATAAGGCATTAAATAATCCGACAGTGTAACTTTGATGGGCTCCTTAAGGGTCCTTTTGCAAAGATATTACAATATTATTAGATGTTTGTATTATAAATGCTTAATCACAGTATATGATATTATTGCAAAAAAATATATTTTTTTAATCTCCATGTTTAAATCTATCGAATTTTTTTTAGAAGCAAAACTTCTTCACTCCTAGTCCCTTGCTAGCCCTCTCCTGCATTAAAGAGCAACATGGCTAGCTAGCTAACTTGTGCTAGTTGATACTAATGAATGCAACACATTAATTAACTAGCGCTAGTTAGTTAGCTAGTTATGCTAGTTAGTTAGCTATATATGTTAGTTAGCTAGGTATGCTAGTTAGTTAGCTATATATGTTAGTTAGTTAGGTAGCTGGTCAGTTAGCTAGGTATGTTAGTTAGTTAGCTATATATGTTAGTTAGCTAGGTATGCTAGTTAGTTAGCTAGGTATGTTAGTTAGTTAACTAGCTAGTTAGTTAGCTATATATGTTGGCTAATCATTAATGCGAATACTAGAATAAAGGTTCACGCTGATGCTCGGGTCACTCTGAAACCCGTGTGTTGTCGTCGCGGTGATGGTCTGAGGAGATTAGCGATGAGTAATGAGATAAATTAAGCCATGTGCCATGATGGGAATGGTTTTAATTAGCTGCTAACGAGATTTAAATGGTCCAGCAGAGAGGCGGCGGCGTCGTCCTGCTGAGCTTAATGACAGAGAGACACAGACACACAGAGAGAGAGAGAGACACTCCTGTCACTGTGATGTTAGCATTTCCTTACCAGTGCCCATAATCGATTAGACAATAGACCGCTTTATTCCACATATACCACATTGTTAGCATGGACACTTCGAAATATTATCACTCCTCCTGTGTTCCATTCTGGAGATGGGTGCCTAGGTAGGGAACGAGATCAAATCTGTCCTGTTTTAGTTAGCTAGCTACCGTTGGCTAGTTGATAAGTTGAGCAAAAGTTGTGTTAGCATTTAGCAAGATATCATAACGTGACCTGACATGCAGCTCGCTAGCGGCAAACTTTTTCTGAACGTTCCGGTTCTAGAAACTTCTGTAAACTTTTCTAAACGTTGCTGTAACCTTTTTAGCTGTGGGAACATTAGCAAAAACATTTCCATGATGTCATCACACACTTGCAGAACATTGCAGGAACATTATTAATTAAATTGATTAGAACCTGTTGACTAAATTACTAAACGTTCTAATAACCTTCTAGTTAGTTAGTTAGTTAGCTAGCTGACTATATTAGCTAACTTTAGGACGCCTCACAGCATGCTAGACGTGATGACGTGTGATAATTTTACTGTTAGAACGCTACACGTTGCAGGTTTGTAAAAATGAGGGTTAAAGGAGAACGTCAGCATCCCAGGATAATAACCTCAGGGCCCTTTATTGAGGCGAGGAGCAGCAGGAGCTTATTAAACTCCATTCCTCCATCCATCTGCGGTTCCTTCTCCTGAATGGAGCCTCTGTAATCGCCCTCGTGGCTTTTTTCCTCCTGCGTTCTTAATTGTTAATTAATCTAATGCCATCAGAAGAGGACAAGCATCAGCAGAGCGTAGAGGCAGAACACAGTGAGCTCTTTGCTCTGGGCCTGACCCCGCTGGCCTCGTCTTCATCACGCCGCGTTATTAAAAACCCGGTCGAGGGCCCGTATCTCCACCCAAATCAGCCCGGGAGAACTTCGTGCCGATATTACAGGCCGTGTTTAAATAAAGTGATGGGTATCAGTGGTTTTTAAGGCGATCTAACGGGATCCGTCATGTTTCAGTCTGAGGGCACGGCCTGGTTTAACTTCATCAATGATCAAACACTAATCCCACATGTTCCTCCGCTCAGCTTTATTATTCCAAAATTAATTTCCTTAAACAGATTCATTATTTATCTGCTTCAGTGCACTATAATCTCACACGATGCACTATGTAGTTCACTATCTAGTACCTGGATGCTTGTAGGTCAGGAACAAAACAAATCAAACACTTTAGCATTAAACCGAAATAAGACATAAGCTTGTGGAACTTCACACCACTTAACAACCAGAACAGAACAGAAAAGAAAAGAACAGAACCAGAACATAGAACGGAACCAAAAAAAGAACAGAACCAGAAAAGAACAGAACAGGAACAGACTAGAACCAAAATCGGAACCAGGACCAGAACCATAAAGAGAAACACAGAACCAGAACAGAACATCAACAGGAACAGAACAGAATGGAATCAGAACCAGAACGGAACAGATCCATAAACAGAAACAACACAGAATCAGAACAGAACAGAACCATAAACAGATATGCTTCATTTCTCTGTGGTTCTCTAGTACAATGTCTGAGTATTACAGTGCGTTCACGTCATGTTGGATTTATGGTACTTGCAGGTTTGTGACTCGAAGTTGCCCAATTTAGCTTAGAACTCAAGAGTTTCGCATTTTCAGTCCTTTTTTCTGGAACTAAAACATCACTTTAGTACTTACATTAGGCTTGAAAACAATGTCAGTATTTAAAGTACTGTAGGTTCTAGGTGTTGGAATGCCATGCACTAAAGTAGACAAAGTTACACCATTTGCGATGTTCATATGGCTCCTAACACACAGCGTTAATTGTAGGTGTCTCTTAACGACTAACACCTGATAGGGACATCATCAGTATGCGCCACGGTGGCCGATGGAGCTCTCAGTAGAATCTGACTGTCTGTCTGTCCTGCAGAGCGTCTCAGCCCCTCCTGGACCGCAGTGTTCCTGATTACTCCACCTTCACCACTGTGAGCGACTGGCTGGACGCCATCAAAATGAGCCGCTACAGAGAGAACTTCCTGAACGCAGGGTTCGCCTCGTTCGACCTCGTCGCCCAGATGACATCAGAGTGAGTCCCAGAGGAAGAAACGATAACCATAGATAGATTAAACAGATATAAAATATAGTGAATAAAGTATTGAAATTAATAAAGAGAGGGAGACAGACAGACAGACAGACAGATAGAGAGACAGACAGACAGATACACAGAAAGACAGACACACAGACAGAGATACACAGACAGACAGATACAGACACACAGGCAGACAGATACACAGACAGATACAGACAGACACAAACACAGACACACACACAAACACACAGATACACAGACAGATACACAGTTACACAGACAGATACACAGTTACACAGACAGACAGACAGACACAGACAGACAGATACACAGTAAGGAAATTGCTTTGTTCTAAACAGCACAGTGCAGAATTAAACACAATTGCAAAGAAAGAAAAAAGTCCAATTATCTCCGCAGGGACGAAACCTGAGACAGGCCAAACAGGACAAACTCGTCCTAGAAATATAATTAAACATCAGCAACGAACAGGCAGAGAGAGAAAACACTAAACACCCACGAATGAGACGCAGCCCAACAGCGAACTCTGGATTTAAAAAACAATCAGCAGATAAAACATGCAGCTAAACTGAGTGAGCAGTCAGACAGGGTTTATAATCACATGTTCAACACAAACACCGAGAGATACGTGATACAAAGCACCAAACTGCACCGAGGCTGTGTTCCAAACGCTGCACTTCCTGTCTAGTTAGTGTTCTTACTACAGCATGAGCCATTTTCATACTAGCCAACTACTGTAAAGTCATTATAGTCTACATCCTCCATCCCAAACCACCCGTTCTTTTAAGTTTTCCTAACTTTCTAATTTTAACCCACATAATTGAGCAATACCACGAGCAGACGAAGAGCGATTGGGGGTCACGCCCAAAACCAGCGTCTGCATTGGACAGGCGGAAACGAACGCGGCCTTTTAGGATTAAGCAAATGATTAGGGGTGATAATAACACACATTAATCACAGATAATGAAGGATGTAGGCGCAGCACCATGGCCGCGCTTATCTGTAACACTAATTTGTATCAATCTGGCAAACGGACAGGTGAATTTCCGCTGTCCGTAATGGCGGGTAATTCTGCTAATGATCTTCATTTATTATCGTTTTCTGCGCCACTGATAGCGTGACGCAACAGGGAAGGATGGAAAAGATCTCACACACACACACTTTAAGTCAGGACAATTTTATCATCATCATTAAACGGTATAATTAAAGTTCTAATTAATATAATTGAAATCATCAACCTCCATGTATACAGTGTGATATCAATTTTGCAGGATCACGGTGCAACATGCAAGATGATCATAATAAATAATAATAATAATAATAACAGCTAGGTATGTTACGTTATATCAGTATGGTGAGATATTGCAATAATTGGTTAATAATGATTGTGCTAACAATGTGTTACACTAGTATAGATGGTGTCATCACATTAAACAGTTATTTCCCACACTAAGGGTGTGACGATATATTGTGATAATTAAATCAGAAATGAGTATATCATTAACCATGTGTGACGTCATGACATACAAACCGTTAGTTCCCCTAATTTCCCACACTACAGCTTCTAGGGGTGTGACGATATATCAGTATCACGATATATTGTGATAATTAAATTAGAAATAGTTACATCATTAATGACGTGTGACGTCATCACATTAATTTCACATACTATAGCTTCTAGGGTTGTGACGATATATTGTTATGACGATATACCATGATATCTGAAATAGTTAGAACTTATTTAAAATACCTTGTATTACGCGATACGTCTGAATTAAAATCTACTGAAAGCCGTGATATTGTTTTGGACGATATTGATACTGTGAGTGTATCGTATCGTTCCAGCAGTGTATACAGTAAACATTAGACATACAAGTATGACTTCCTGTCCACCGGGGAAAATAAACTAACCAGAGAGAAGGACAGAGTGTGTGTGTGTGTGTGTGTGTGTACGGTTAAACATGTTGGCGGTGTTGAACAAACACAGATTAGATTACAGACAGAACAGGAAGCAGGTGGAGTTTTTTTACTTCGGATATTTTAATAAGAGCTTTATCACTGCCTACAAGCTCACAACGATTATTCTCTCATTTATTCTTTTACCTTTTTCACCCAATGCGCACGCGCGCGCACACACACACACACACACACACACACACACACACTTTAAGTAAGATTAGAGTAACACAGTAAGATTAGTGTCTAGGGACATTAACATGTAGCGATAGTAGTGTGTAGGGGGAGAACCAAGTAAGGGAGAGTGGTGTCTAGAGAATAGTGTCTAGGGAGAGAACAGTCTAGGGAATAGTATCTAGGGACAGTAGTGTCTAGGGATAAAAGCATGTAGGGAGAGAGATATCTAGGGAGGTTTAGAAGTTTGTAGGAAGTTTGTAGAAGTAGAGTCTTGGTAAAGTAATGTCTATGGAACAGTGTTTATGAAGAAAAGTGTCTTGGGCAAGTAACATGTAGGGACATTAACACGAGCGACTAGTCTGTAGTGTGTAGGGAAGGTGGTGTCTAAGGAGAGTAGTGTGTAGTGAAGGTGGTGTCTAAGGAGAGTAGTGTGTAGTGAAGGTGGTGTCTAAGGAGAGTAGTGTGTAGGGAAGGTGGTGTATTCGACCGCAGGCTTTATATTTCCTTTAAAATGGTGTGTGTGTGAGAAATAGCAGCTGGTTAACAGAGCTGAACAAAGAGAGTAATTATTAACCAAAACTGTCTGAACTTGGCCCCCTATAGACCCCCCCCACCACACACACACACACACACACACCTACACCTTTCTCACTGAGTGCTGTTTGCTTAACCTTAAAACACAGAGCTTATTCTGTGTGTTCTCACCCACACACACACACACACACACCATTAAAAAAAAAGTGCTAAGATCGTATATAACTGTAATAAACAACAGTCTGAATGCAGTACCAGGAAAGAAAAGAGAAAAAAGGGATAAAAGGAAAGAAATAAAGTAAGAAAGATAAAGAAAATGGTAGGAAAGAAAGAAGGAAAAGGGGGAAAAAGTAAAGAAAGAGAAATAAAATAAGAAAGAAAAGGGAAATAAAGGAAAGAAAGAAAAAAGAAAGAAGGAAAGAAATAAAGAGAAAGATAAAGGACAGAAAGGAACAAGGAATGAAAGAGAGAAAGAGAAAAGTGAACAGGAGATTTAGACACTGGATGCGTCACTGTTAAATAATAAATGTTTGTATTAGTGTTTTTATATATTTATATATAATTCTTTACTGTGTGTGTGTGTGCAGGGAT
The DNA here is from genome assembly GCA_028565825.1 of Olivaichthys viedmensis. Classification (NCBI taxonomy): domain Eukaryota; kingdom Metazoa; phylum Chordata; class Actinopteri; order Siluriformes; family Diplomystidae; genus Olivaichthys; species Olivaichthys viedmensis. Next base: position 7,953,015 of record JAOUQW010000004.1, read on the forward strand.
CTGTTGCGGATAGGTGTGACACTCGCCGGACACCAGAAGAAGATTCTCAGCAGCATCCAGGACATGAGACTGCAGATGAATCAAACGCTACCTGTGCAGGTGTGAGGCCAGAAAAGGGGGCGGGGCCAAAGCCAGAGCTCGCCAATGGAGAGCACAGAAACCCCCCCGGCTGCCTGACCAATCAGATGAAACTGGCTCACGGTGCCTCAGACGATGACATGACTGTCCCCGTGTCCGAAAGGGTGCCCTACTCCCTTATTCCCTACACACGCCACGGTGCATTATGGGTAATCTGCCTACCTTCGTTTGGACACTAACCTTTTATCGCGGTGTATTGTGGGACTTCACGAGTGCACTAGGTGATCGGACATGACTGCGGAGTGGCTCAGTCCCCTTAATAGTGCCCTATGTAGTGAATAGGGTGTGATTTCGGACGTACACGCTTTCTCTACTTTTACAATTATTTTATAGGCTTTTTTTTTTGTTTGTTTTCTTTTCCTTTAAAAAAAAAACTCCAATCTGCATGTGTGGTTTTTCTTTTTTTCCTGCGATGAGGTCAGGTGGGACACGCCCCCCACTTTTCTGAGCCGTGTCACTTCCTCTGTGTGATGGACACTAAAGATGGAGGAGATGAACGAACGAACTCCACTCGTTCTTAACGCTGAATTGAATGGACAAAAGAAACGAGGGATGGAAGAGAAAAGTTGATCCATCCAGTGATAGGAATTGTTTTATTACATGTTTGTGTATGTGTGTGTGTGTGTGTGTGTGTGTGTGTGTGTGTGTTCATCTTCATATTGAAGGTGTTTTAGCGGGAGAGACGACATGCGGCCAGGTCAAACATCACAGAACTGATGATTTTATCATTTTTAAAAATAACCAATCGTAGGTTGTATTTTTATTTCACTTCCTGTTCGGTTGTTTAGGCACCAGGCCTCGTTCCAATACTGTTTTTAACACTTTCCCTCGTGCACTTCCCTTTGGTTGAATCCCTACAGTTAAGGATTGTGAAGTTCGTTAGATGAGGATCAAGTCAACATCACCATAGGGGAAGTTAGGGGAAGTGGACAAGGGCGCACTAAGAACGGTATTGAAACACTGGTTCTAGACTTTCTGCTCTATTTTCCTTTTAAAAATGGCCGCCATCACTGATCATGTAACCGTTAAGGGAATGAAAACATGCTATACAAACTGGCCTTGTCTGTGTGTCTGTGTGTGTCTGTGTGTGTGTGTGTGTGTGTGTGTGTGTTAGTCATTGAACGTAAGAATATGCACATAAATACTGTACATTACTGCTTTAGCTCCACAGTTGGGGATTAAAATAACGCATGTGACAAAAAGCAATTATATTTCAATCAGCTGTAACCCGTGGACGATTATTAACGACTTTTTTTTTTTTTTTTTTAAAGGAATTTCAATTTTTTTATTATAAATATGAATATATGCATATGTGTTGTAAATATTATACATGCATATGCATTAAGGATATTATATATGCATATATAATATTATATTATACTATTATAATATTATATGCATCATCCAGAGACTGATAGAAAAGTAAAAAAAAGTTTTTTTCGTTTTCATCTTTCATGGAGTTTTCCACTTTTTGGTTGAATCTTGTTTGACTTTTGACCTCGCGCTATTTATTTCCCTTTTTATTTCCTGAAAATCATCGGACACGAAGACGGAGGACAAGGAATCACCAAAAAAAAAAAAAGGAAGAAAAATCGACCCCTTATAACGATCTCATATTCATTTTTGGAAATTGTAATGTTGTTGTTCTAAACAGCCTGTTCATTGTTTTGTAACGGAAAAAATAATAATTAAGTTAAAAAAAACACGAAGACAAAGAACATGAATTGAAGAAAAAGGTGTTTGAAGCTTTGAAGAGATAAAGTGAGGAAGAAAAGGGGAAATAATTTTGTAGCATTTTTTTGCAGAAACAAATAAGATTAGTTACATTTAGATTTAGATTTTTCTGTCCAAAATCACGTCCTCTAACACAACTGACCCATTAATGATTAGTGTGTGGTTTAATTCTTCTAATTATCCATCACCCTGCCAGTTCCTCTCCAGACTAGTGCTTTTAAAATCCCACGTTCTGTCTTTTACCTATAATGTTTATTCTGATATCCCATGAGAGTCTACTGCAGACCAACAACACCAACAAATGTGCTCATGTTTTATTTCTGAGGTTTAAAAATGAACATACAGCACTGTGCTGTAGTCAGAACCCCCACCTTTAGTTTATTCAGTGTTTAATCAGATGTTCATTCAGTATTTATTGTTAATGATTTGGTGGTGAACGATAATGATGATGATGATGAAGATGTTCAAGTACATTCATTTCCATTTTCAGTCAAACAGTCGTGCAGTAACACATTCTTACCTTTTTAATGTCAGACAATAATCC
>JAOUQW010000004.1:7965204-7978935 GCA_028565825.1 Olivaichthys viedmensis
ATAAAAACTGAGGCAGCAGACTTTGTGAAAATTAATATTTGTGTCATTCTCAAAACTTTTGGCCACGACTGTACACTGTTCTGATTGCATCAGTTAAAGTCTACAGTTAACAGCAGCCTCCTGACAGACAAGCAGGGCTTCCGGAAACTTTCCAGCTCCACAGTAAAGCGATCACAGCCTGAGAACGAGCGTGTGGAGGACAAGAAGCACAGCCTGATAGAGATAAATTAAGGCGATAAGCCAGTCTCTCGGGAAGAGGAGCGCCACGGCTGGGAAAAGAATGCGTAAAATTGACATAACGAGGGAATGAATCCAAAGGCCTGAGAAGAGAGGAGTTTCAGGAGCGCCCCAGGCCAAATCACTCATGAGAGAGAGACAGAGAGATTTTCTATCTGGCTTAAAAATGAGGGTCTGGCGTAATTGAATCATCCTTCTTTTTAAGTATCGTGTCACATCAGGGGAACTACAAACACTGACAATTTCGGCAAAATCAATTAACGAAACCGACATGGAGTCACTTCTCAGAAACAAGTAGGACGTCCTTTTTAGAGTCACTCGCTCAGAAGGGATTGGAACTAAAAGTAGAGCTTTGGCTAAAATTTACATTTACATTTACAACACTTAGCAGACGCCCTTATCCAGAGCGATTTACAACAGAGCGACAAGTCATGATACGGTGCCCCTGGAGGAGAGAAGGTTAAAGGCCTTGCTCAAGGGCCCAACAGTGGCAGCTTGGTGGTCCCAAGGCTTGAACCAACGACCTTGTGATCAGTAGCCCAGAGCCCTAACCACTGAGCCACCACTGCCTAATATATATCGGCAGCTGTTCAGCCTGTAGGACTCCAGGACATGAAGTATGAAAAATCTAGCTTTAACATTTGAGCATCACAGGGTCAGTGTATGAAATTAAGCTTTCTTTAAAGCAGGAGGGTCAAACTAAATTTCTGCTCAGACCACATTGGCATTTTGTGTTCCCCCTTAAAGACAACGTGAAACGGAAAATCAAACGTGCCCGCCCCCCCCAAACGTTACGCATTTCCGTGTGAAGCGGTATATTTGGGCGGGACTTTGGTTTTATCCATCGGGATTTGATTGGCTTGTGAAAAGTCAATCGATATGGCTACTCATTACATACAATGATTGGTTATTATATATTTTTTGTCCCGCCCACAAGTTCACAGTGACGTAATCAAAAAATCAGAGGCCGTTTAGAGGCGGGAAAAAATCGCCGCACTTTAGTGAAAGATTACGGACAAAGAAGGATTTTGTATCGATTAGTACAGATGAATCGTGCGCCAATCTGATCAAGGACACGAGGTAAGAAAGGCTTTGGTTTCAGGTTATTTTTAAAAGGGCCATAAACTGTAAGGCTAATTCATTTATCTTTGTTTTGAGAAGTCATGAGACTTATGTGATCAATAAGAAACAATTTCACAATGACAACCCTGCTGTAAATAGACTTCATAACAATCATAACACAGTACAAACATGGAGCTACGCTGACCCACCATCCAAGACTCGACACTTTTTTCATTCTTGGTCCATTATTCCAGTAACCTACAAGAGGCCAATTCACACCAAAGTCAATTATGAGCATCTGTATGAAACGCGTCTTACCGAACAGATAAGTTTCCCCTTTTATCGGCTTTTAAATCCACACCAGCTCAGTGAGACACGCCACTCACGCACGCTTTTACATATTTCCAGCAATTACAGAATGATAAATGCTTTGAAAAAGTCTTACAAGATGTAGTTGCTATGTTTCACATCACTTCGCCTACATTGTGTCTTCAATGAGAGAAGATCTTGCAGGCTGATTAGATTGGCTGGTATAATGACAGCTCCAGTCCGTATAGAGCCTCACTTTATATTCACATATGCCACAATATCATGATTGTAGTTTTCTACAAATAAAATGATGACACAATAATGTGATCATATCAGCATGTGAGGGTGACCCAACCACCCAAACCTTTGCAGGAAACTTGCTCGTCCCGTGTTAATTTATAGCCATCGGGATCCCGAGAGTTTTTATCATAGAGAACACACCCAGGTATTTAACTACAGATGTCTCGCTGAGAAACTATTGCAGCAAAGTGTTTGGATCAGTTTCTGCTGTGAGCCGTTATATGAAAGATTTCATATAAAGGACCACACTTTCAAAAAGTGGTGGGAACAAAATCAGGCATTTCAAAACCGTCCCCAGCGTAAATTACGCCTATGACCTCTTCTATAGATTAAGAGACGTTCCATCAATAATACAAGCTTTTTTAATGAATCAAATATTGAGAAAGTTAAAAAAATGAAGATATACAGTACAGTGTAAATAAATTCTCTAACGCAAAAATGCTTTTAAAAATAATCAAATGAAAAGTTACTTAATTTCCTAAAAAAATGTATCCTATAAAGAGCAGTAAACAATAAAACGCTAAAACAAATCAGTGTGTTGGTGTGAGCAGTGTTTGTGCCTGAGAGAACTGATGCAGTTTAAAAGGCACTGTCGTGCAGTTTAATAAGGAAATCGGCTGGTGGTTGTTCCAAGAATCTTGGAGAACTTGCCGCGGTTCTTCTGCAGAACTTTGGCTCTCACTTCCTTCTGTCTCTGCAGGAAAATCCCAGAACAGCCTTCATTCTGTTTTTATCTAAAAAGTGCTCGAGTACTTAATATGTCACTTTCTTAACCCACATAAACCCACATTAAGGCTTATTCCAACAGGCTTCAGCTGTCTATTTTTATGTCAAGTTGACAGAACACCTTAGTCAAGTGACAGATTGCTGTTGACTTACATTATTATGTGACTCTGACATACCAGAAAAAAAAGCAGTCTTTATGACAGCTGATGCCTGTTGGAAAAAGCTTTTATAAGATAACAGCATTTCGCCAGCGGATCTTAAGTTTGACATTTGTGCTCTCCAGGTAACAGAAGAAGACTAATCTTATTGAGCATAACATTTATTATTAGAATTGCTATCTTCATCTGAAACATTCTGTGGGTTTTTTGATACATCGTGGAAGTGATGTAATGCAACAAAAACGAATGAGGGACAATATTTAACCGTGACATCACTGGCTTACCTGTTTGATTTCATATAATCGCACGGCATATTGCATTGCAATGTGTAGCAATATAATGGCAATACGCTATATATGTCTATACTCTGCGGCCCTAAGTCTACACACACACACACACACACACACACACACACAGGGGCAGATTTAGTGATTTTGAGGCCCTAGGCAAAAGACAGGAATGAGGCCCCTTCTCCTTCAAGTATTTCCCTCGGCTTCCTCACTCAGTTGTCCAGCCTGCTTTTGTACAGTGGGGTGTTGACTGTCAGAGTATGGAGAACAATACGGGAATTTATGAGAAACTAATAAACAAATGCGGAAATAAATAAATAAATAAATGTGGGATATAAATGTGGAAATAAATAAATGTATAAATAAATAAATGAATAAATAAATAAACGTGGGACAGAAATGTAGAAATAAATAAATGAATATTGTATTTATTTCTGTATTTATTTATCCTAAATAAATACAAAAAATAAATGTAGAAATAAATAAATACAGACATTCATTTATTTATTTATTCATTTCTACATTTCTGTCCCACATTTCTTTCTTTCTTTCCACATTTATTCATTTCTCAAAAAGTCCGGTATTGTCCTCCATATCAGAGCTATCTATACTAACATTAGCGCTAGCATTATGTATGGCCTGCTGCGCCTGGGCAGCACTCAGCTGAGTCAGCAAAGTCAGCTAGGGAGAATAGCTATTCTATTCTATTCTATTCTCTTCTCTAGCGACAAACTTTTTTGCTTTACTCCCTCTTTTTTGCATTTTTCTGCATCGACATCACTGAAAATAATCGCTACAATAGCAACAGCCTTTTGCATATGTATATATATTTCGAAATAGATTCATTAACATTAAGACAGACATATATCTAATTTGTATTTTCATGGGGCCCTTGGCTCACGGGGGCCCTAGGCAGCCGCCTACCTTTGCCTAGTGCAAAGATCACCCCTGCGTCTTCCAAATGAGCAAAATAACACGTCCGTTTTGCGGGTTTGTTTTAAAGATACCTTTGCTTTAAAAATACAGCGTGGTGTCAATGCAAATAGATTAATTTAGCACCTGCAGTGTGATTTACTAAGCCTGAAAGTCACTTCAGGAACAGGAAATTTGTGAAAGCCCGTTTCTGCCATTTGAAGACAAAATCAAACCATTATTTTAAATTTTCTCAACGTTATGTCTTAGTATCTCAAAATAATGAGAACGTTTCTCTAAATTATGACTTAATATTACCGCAGTAAAGGTTTTAAATTCAGGTTTGTTGCATGTTCGCAGCTTCAATGCCAATTGCATTCAAAGAGAGCCTGTGAATTTTTTTTCATATACCTTATTAACAGAACGCATACCCATTGCTATACTCTTATTTTGCGTTCATATTAAATTTTGAGCAGTTTTTTTTCGACGCGTCTCACCACCTTTAATGAACGATATACTTGACATGTAATTACGCTTATAAACTTGTGTGGCAAGTTTTAGTTTTACTCTTCCGGTAGATCTTAATAACCGTGGAGAGTTCGAATCTCAAAAAGAACAATTAGCTCATGCGAAAAACCTCATTTAAATACTGGTTTCCTCCCCTTACTTTGCACATGACGTCATTTACGCGCCATTTACGCAATTGCACTAATTGCACAAGCAATTTATCAGATTGCACATGCAAAGTAGCCTCTTGATTTGGGATCATGGTAAATCAGTGCTGTTGGTGTTTTTAATGTGCTTTAGGAATGGAATTCGACTTTACTACCTCCCCGCCATAGTAGCTGGTCTTATACAAACAGATAAACAGAGTTTTTAGTCAGGAAAAGAATGTAAGCGCAGTGGTTAAAAGGATACTCCTCGTTGCTCCGGATGTCCACTGCCACAATCTTGGTTTTGACCGCCTTGGGCCTCTTGACGGGAGTCTTAAAGTGAGCCGGGCCAGTCAGCTCACACAGATCAATCAGATCCTCAGCCGAGATCCGTGGAGATACTTCAGCTTTGAGCTCGGAGAGTTTCAGAGGCTCACGGGACTGAGAGCGAGAGAGAAAGAGACAGAGAGAAAGAGAGACAGGGAGAGAGACAGAGTGTATACAGCATTATGCAGTATTAAAAAACTAACGTTCATGACACCTCACGTCTTCTATAAAGTTTCACTCGAACACAACACAAGGACTACAGCTGACGGCCAACATGCTTGTTCATCCTGCTCCTGCGTGACAGGAAATAACTCTCCATACCAGTAGGTGGCAGTAGTCTGTATTTGAAAGCAAAAAAATCGGAAGACTCAGGTGTTCTGAAAAATATTCCTCCAAGAATCAGATGAATGGGTCAAATAGCCGATCAAGTGTAAGCAACCATGACTTTTTGTAAAAAGGCTAGAGATCCTGACTAAGAGAAAGAGAGACAGAGGGAGAAAAACATGCCAGTCGGTGGATCGGCGACTCTAAATTGCCCCTAGGTATGAATGATCGTGCATTGTGTGCAGTGTGTGTGTGTGTGTGTGATGCCTTGTGATGGACTGACGTCACATTCAGGGTGTGTTCTTGCCTCGTGCCCAGTGTTCCAAGGATAGGCTCCGGATATTACACAAAATTTGTGGGAATAATAACAAGCCGAGAGCAATTTCTTTGAACTGTATATGAATGTTCAAAAAAGCTTAAAAAAGCTGCGACTGCTAAACCTGCCCCTAACCATTCATAACCGCTGCATATGAGTCAGTTCATGTTCTGAATTTGCCGTTGTGGTGTGTGTGAGAGAGATAAAGTGAGTGAGTGAGGAAAGGAAGAACGAGAGAGAGCTCGAGATGGCTGTAAGGGGTATAACTGCGCCTCAGCGCTAGATGAGCTGAGGTGAATTTATAGGCCTGCTATGTACTGGTCAACCAGGAGAGGAGAAAAGGTGCACCAAAAGGGAAATGAAAAGCTGCTCGAAAACATTAGAGGCAGAAAAAAGTGATTTGCTTTGACCTTGTTGTTGCATTTCCACATTCAGGTCCATCTCACTGACAACCCTGAATTGCCCAAGGAGGACCTCCGAGTACTCGGGAGAGCAGGGAAGTGGACTGAGCACCACACTGCTTTACAGGAATGCATTTCTAAGAGGATTAGTCCGGATCTTATAATCCTTTTTAGAGTGGAACTGGCTTACACACTCAAAGGTCAAAATTAGGCTTGAGCCAGTCATATGATACACCGTAATATTAAATTAGCACAATATTATCATGGTCTTCAGACTTCAAAAATGCAGGCACTAACCCACGTTACGTTCAGTAGGCACCTGTCGCCTGGGTGGCAACATTTTTGGGCAGCATTTACACCCCCTGAGATAAAGGCTGTCCCACTTGGAAGGAACAACAAGACAGCTGTTTTCACAGCTGTCCGGGGCTCGGAGTCCAAGAGAGTATAACTGGCCCTTCTCTCCAGGTGGGAAGGAAAGGTCTTGTCGATTAGTGCGATGCTAGCCAATCACAGGCGTGTGTCTGTTCATGTAAACAGAATGAGGCTGTTAGAGCGGCTAAATGCACTTGGCAGGCAGAGCTATGACATTACATGAGTGGCAGTTTGAAAAAGATGCGGTGGCTGGCTACATGCGTCTCAGAGAAAGCCCAAAACACTCCCATGATAGGGGGAGACCTAGATAACGGGGTGGAAATTGGGGGGATAAAAAATAAACAAGACAGCTGTTTTCTAAATTATTATATTTTGGTCAAATTTGAAGGCAGCACCAAGTGTACCAATCTTGGTAAAAGCAGTTCTATAATTATTTTTACAAGATGAGAGTTTAATGAAGGTTTAAAAAAAAAAAAAACCTGTTGCTTCAAGTAATAAGGAATATGTTCATAAATAAGATAACTGTGACCCTGTTTACACTTGGTCATTTCATGCGTCATGAGTATCAGGATTATATCCGGATAGGGATTATCCACATAAACATGAAAGTGTAAACAGGGTCACAGTTATCTTATTTATGAACATATTCACTATGCCTATACCTACATCTAACCCTAACCTTAATCTCAGTAACCAAAAGGAAAACTACTTTGTTTTTACAAAAACTGCAGCTTTTATTTAAAAAAACTAAAAGAGCCAAACGATTTCCTTTTGGTTACTGAGATTAAGGTTAGGGTTAGATGTAGGTATAGGCATAGCATTAATTACCTACAGTTATCATTATGTCAATGGAAGGTCCTCACAAGGATAGTAAGACAAAAGTGTGTGTGTGTGTGTATTTAGCTTGTGGGGAACAAATGTCCCCGTAATGACAGTAATACAGTTTGAATCTCAGTGGTTAAGATTCTGAGCTAGTGATCAAAAGGTTGTTGGTTCAAATCCCAGGACTGTCAGAAAGCCGCTTTAGTTCCCTTAATCAAAACCTTTAACCCTCAACTACTCAACTCTGTTTCTATCCTAATTATAAGTTGCTTTAAATAAAAGTGAAAAGTGTCTGCCAAATGAATAAATGTAAATGTCATTTTTCCTTGTTTGGGACAATCGACACGTTCCCATAAAGAAAAAAGGCTTTTGAAAACAATGTGGCAAAAAAGATGTCCTTTTGGAATTTCCTTTACTGAGGTTAGTGTTAGAATTAGCTGATGTTGCCCCACGTCTTCTATAAAAGGTTGCACTAAAATACACAGCACAATGACGACAGCTAATGGTCTACATGCACATAGGGCAGTGGTGGCTCAGTGGTTAGGGCACTGGGCTACTGATCAGAAGGTCGTGGGTTCAAACCTCAGCTCTGCCGAGCTGCCACTGTTGGGCCCTAGAGTACTGTACTTGTACTTGTACTTGTACTTGTATATGTGACAATAAAGGAGCATTCTATTCTATACGTCCTGTGCCTGCATGAAAGGTAATAACTCTTCACACCAGAAGGGGGAAGTCACCTTTATTCAGAATGAAACAAAAGAAAACTGGAAGAACCATTATCATGGAAAGACAACGCCTGTGTCCCACACTATAGTATGCCCGCTATCAGTATCAGTAAATAAAGTGGTGTACTATTTCAGCATACTGTGTAGTGCAAACTATCCAAGCTAACAGTTTTATGCCACTGCAAATCTGTTTAAACGCTCTGTTCGATCACTTTGTTGCAGAAATATCACTTGTGACAGCAGATGAGCCGAAGCTGAGAAATGAGATACTCTGCGCGCGTGCCCTCTTGATTTGCTTACTTCCGTTTCTCTAGCTCTGACGAGGGCCGACTTGCTCTGATGAGATCCGACTTGCTCCAATGAGGGCCGACTTGCTCTGAAGAGGGCCGACTAGATCTAACTAGATGTGACTAGATCTGACTTGCTCTGATGAGGGCCGACTTGCTCTGAAGAGGGCCGACTAGATCTGAATAGATGTGACTAGATCTGACTTGCTCAGACGAGGGCCGACTTGCTCTGACGAGGGCCGCCTAGTGCTGACAAGGCCAACTAGCTTGACGAGGACCGACTAGCGCTGACAAGGGCTGACCAGTTCTGAAGAGGGCTGACTAGTTCTGATCAGACTTGCTGTGACGAGGGCCGACTAGCGTTGACGAGGGCCGACTAGCTCTGATGAGGGCCGACTAACGCTGACGAGGGCCGACTAGCTCTGACGAGGGCCGTCTTGCTCTGAAGAGGGCCGACTAGATCTGATGAGGTCCAACTTACTCTGATGAGGGCTGACTAGCTCTGACGAGGGCTGACTTGCTCCGATGAGGGCCAACTTGCTTTGACGAGGACCGACTAGTGATGACGAGGGCCGACTAGCTCTGAAGAGGGCCGACTAGCTTTGACGAGGTCTGACTAGTGATGACAAGGGCCGACTAGCTCTGAAGAGGGCCGACTAGCTCTGACGAGGGCCGACTAGCGCAAGACAAAGGCCGAATAGCGCTGACGAGCACCGACTAGCTCTGACGAGGACCGACTAGTGATGACAAGGGCCGACTAGCTCTGAAGAAGGCCGACTAGCTCTGACAAGGGCCGACTAGCGCGAGACGAAGGCCGAATAGCGCTGACGAGCACCGACTAGCTCTGACAAGGACTGACTTGCTCTGATGAGTGCCGACTTGCTCTGATAAGGGCTGAGGTTTAGTGGATTGGGGCTTTTTCATGTTATTTTTCAGGTCATACACAAATTAATAAAAGCACCTTATGAAGACTGTCATACAACTGGGTGTGTGTGCATGTGTGTGCGTGTGTTTGTGCGCGTGTGTGTATAAAGCTCTTTGAAGTAAAGCAGAAATAATGATAAACAGAGAGTGGAGGTTGGCATGCAGAGGTTCTGCGTGCCAGTACAAAGAATACGAGGAGGAGATGTGTGTGTAAAATCATACACAAACTCTCTCTCTCTCACACACACACTCACACACACACGGATACACACACACACACACACGTACCCACACACACACACATGAATACACACTCTCACATACTGACAAGCGCTGCTTCTGACTCAGTTTGTTAATGACAGGGCAAAGAGACAAACCCAGGTGGTACAGGACCTTTTCTTCCCTCCGTCTCTCTCTCTCACACACACACACACACACACACACACACATACTCATGATGAGAGCATTGGTGGGTTTTCCAGCCTCAGGCAAACAGTAATTAACCCCAAACTGCACTTCCCAGACCGTCAGCCGTCTTCCTCGAGCCGATGAAAAGCTCAAATATGATTCAGTTCAGCTTCATTATTTAAAACCACATTATTCCTGTACTATATAGGTCACTTAAACACCATCATCAGTTCACAGTGGGCGTGTCCTAAACCACACACCCTATTCACAGTGGACTGATGATGGTGTTTATGTGGCCTATGTAGTGAATAAGGTGTGTGGTTTGGGACACGCCCACAGTGGACCGATGTGGTGTTTATGTGGCCTATGTAGTGAATAAGGTGTGTGGTTTGGGACACGTCCACAGGTGACTGATGATGGTGAGGTGTTTGTGATGGTGTTTGTCTCCATACCTTATTCACTATATAGGCCACACATCATCTTCAAATGCCACAGTGCATTATGGGTATTATATACCTGCTCAGGCACATCACACACACCCACACACACACCCACACACTCTGAATGCAGTGTAGTGTAAATCAGACTGATGGTCTCCTGCTGTGAGGGTTTTCATGACTGATGGATGATGGCCGACGTAGATGTAGACGTACCTGAGGGCAGGTGAGAGCGGGAAACACGACGGCTGCGTTAGTCATCAATCTCATGATGACACACAAAACACATCTGAAAAACAGAGAGAGGAATAATGTGTGTGTGTGTGTGTGTGTGTGTGTGTGGGGGGGGTGTCATCAGACCCATTTTCCTGTGCAACTAAAAATCCCTTTAAACAGGGCAGACTTTAGGACCTGCTGGAGTTCGGCTAATGAGAGCTGTGCACCGTTAGCCACTACATTTTGTGGACCGTATCCAGCGTTTAATTTCTTTTGTTCTTCGGTCCAGATTTCCAGAACATATTTCTGCAGCACTACAGCTCTGTCCTTTGGCTCAGCTTAGCAGCTGGCATTTAAAATAAAAAGCTGCCTGGAACCCAAGTAACAGCGTGTTTGATTCACTTCACTGCACTTGAGTCGATTCAGAGTCGACTCGCTTTCTCACTGCAATCGAACCACACTAGAGTTCACTAGGAACCAATCTGAGACCACCTCTCTCTCTCTCTAGCTCAGACGGTCTCGGATCGGTTATATTGGTCCACACCTGAGTGTGATTGCTGTGTTCACACCTGAACCACATTGAGGAGCTAAACACACCAGGGTTCGATTCAAACACTGCATATGTAAAAGCGCCCTCAGATTCTTGCAGAGCAGGAACTATTGGTTAGGAAAAATAGCAGACATTTCCAGTCCGAATATGGTTGAGTTTAGACACGAGACACAGTTTTGGTAATGACGAGTGTAGGGTTGCCACCCGTTCCTTATAATACAGACCTAAATCATCGTTCCGGAATTAAGAGCAAAATGTTGCGTTCTGTATTAAAACTATACGGAACGCCCTCCGTATTTCCTCACTTGTGTAAAAACATGAGAATGACTAAATTTAATATAATATATAAAAGGCTCTCTCTCTCTCCGAGTCTGTGTGTGTGTGTGTGTGTGTGTGTGTGTGTGTTCCCTAGTTACGCAGACGCTGTACTCAACCAGCTTGACGTGACACAACAAGAAAACTCACTGACCTCTGTTTATTATGGGGCAAGCATTCCTTATTTTCATTTTACACAGGTGGCAACAGTGGATGAGTGTATTATGAACTGTGAGCAGCTGCGTTTTAGGTTTTTACTGCATTTGGAATTTGGACCAAAAACTGGCCCAAACGCAACCGACCACATCTAACGCCTGTGCGCCATTTTTATTTAATTTAATTTTAATTCCTTTCAAATTAAAGTGGCCCAGCTGTAGGTTCTGGTCCATATCACGCCAGTGTTGTGGCCTCATCAGGGTGGAGATGTGGCTCTGTTCTGGCAGTCAGATTGAGCCGAGTTCATCGCTGTCACTCCACAGTGGTGTGTGTGTGTGTGGGCCGTCACTCATTTTCTATGTGTGTGCAGCGGAAATGCAGCTTATGAACCTATTGAAAATCGTTAAAGGTGATGGACTTGTGCAAATATTTATCTGGAAGCAACTTATTAATGCGTGACTGTCCCGCCCCCTCAACCCCGTGCACCTGTATGCCGCTCAGTCGAAAGCCACTCCTGGTATCATGGACTCATTCATGCAGGATTTTCCTGAACACGATTCACACTGCAGGCCAGACGGCGTGGGTCGTCTGGAATAACACACTCATGGAGAGACTGGAACACACACACACACACACACACACACACACTCGCTATGACATCATTCGCTTATCTTCTTCTTCTTTATCCATACCACAACTTTTACAACTCAGACTTGCAAACTCACACGGTCATGGGTTGCATCCCAAATGGCATACAGTTGCCCTAAACAGTGGATAAAAATAATACAACCCTATAGGTACATTATATTTAGTATCACTGTTAGCTAGCTAAGAGTGTAGCAGCCACAACTTTCTTAATTACCATGATAATTGGCCACTGCCTGTGGTTGTGTCCCAAACTGCCACATTGATCTAAATAAATATTGTACTATTTTGACACACTAGTTTAGTATGGTAGTATGTAGTTTGGACACAGCCATGGAGAGACTGAAACACACCCTCGCTACGTCATCATTTATTCCACACCACCACTTTAATACCTCGTGTCGTCATTGACTGTGTTCCAAACCGCATACTAGTGTACACCTGTAGTGTATACTACTTAGCAAGAGGTTTTAATTAGCTATGTATCCAGCTAGCGGACCAATTACTAGCCATGACTAAGCTTTCCCAGTTACTGGCTCGTGCCTGTGTCCCAAATCGCGTTGCTACTGTATGACAAAACAGTACAGCACCATAGTGCTGTAGTATGCAAATTTGGGACGCAGCCCATACTTTACTGTTCTGTGTTCATGCTCCGGGGTACAATGGGTAAAAAATCAACCTCTCCCACACACACACACACACACACACTTCATATATATAGGAGACGGCCGTCGTCTGGCAGTCTGGAGCAGGAGATGGCGAGTGACCCGAGGGTGTTTTGAGACGGAGATAAACTCAACACCAACACCATGATGGATTACTGAGCACAGAGCAGCAGGAAAGACACACACACACACACACACACACACACACACTCAGATCAGTGTGGCCTGATAACACAAACATGCAGGGCTTCAATCAGGAGTGGAGTCAGAGGTTATTCAGCAAATATTAAAACTAGCTAGCACTTGGCTAAGTCGACTGATGTGGTGTGCTAGCCCAGAAGCTAAATCCTGCTAGCTCTTGGTTAAAATTAAAAAATGTGTTATTCAAATGGATAAATCATGCCAGGGTCACGTCTGTGTTCCCTCAGTGACATTTTCCTGAAACATCACATCCTCAATCCTCTGTTCCCACAACCTGAGAAGAAGACTAATGTCCAGACATCTTCTAATACACACACACACACACACACATTCTATGACAGAACATTTATATGTTCTGTAAATATTTGAAATAATGTTTAGTTTAGTAATAACACACAGGTTTAATAGTTGCTACTCAGGTGGTGTTTTGAGGTTTGACCTTTATAATATAATAAATAAATAAATAAATAATAATAATAATAGTAAAATAAAATATAATATAACTAATAATAATAATAATAATAATAATAAAATAGAATATAACTAATAATAATAATCAAAGTAACATTTATTTATATAGCACTTTTTAAATAAAGTTTACAAAGTGCTTTACAGACAATAAAATAATAAGTACAATAAAATTAAATGAAATCAGAAAATAACTAGCTAGCAAGAAAAATAAAATAAAAAGATGAAAACTGTAAAATAATGGTTAAATAAAAGCAGAAAAATGCATTAACATAACAGAAATAAAATTATGTTAATCATTTATAAGAGCTCTCGGGTCATATGGGAGGGAATTCCAAAATTTGGGGCTATAATAACAAATCTGCCTCGCCCTCCGGGTAGCGGGTATGACCAGCACATTTCTGTTTGTTGATCTGAGAGCACTTGATCTTTGGTGACCCCATGACCCTCTCTCATTCTTTGTTCAGCACATTCTGTATCTGTGATGAAGTTGCTGTTCTCTCTCTCAGTGAACAAAGCTTTATG
>JAOUQW010000004.1:7990045-8002329 GCA_028565825.1 Olivaichthys viedmensis
AGGGAAACAAGGCCAAACGCTTGGCATGGGCTAAGACATAGCAGCATTTCACAGTGGATCACTGGATAAAAGTCCTGATTACTGATGAATCCAAGTTTGAGATTGATGGCAGCAACAGAAGGGTTTGCTAAAAACGTACAGTGTAAACACGGCTTAACATAAAAAAATTAAGTCAGAAAAGAAGCAAATTACAGGTCGGAACACTAAAAAACAAAACAAAAAAAACTGAACAGTTTCACAAATACTTTCTCAAAGTCTCACCCCAAAACCGTTTGTGTAAATCTCTGCCTCAAACCACATCCAGATGTTCAGTGATGTCAGACGTGCTGATGTGGTTTAGGACACAGTGGGACTTTACTGTCATCTATAAACATGAACTAAACTTCATCCCCTAGGTCCCGCCTCCTAAAGTTTGAAGGTGGAGTTGTAGCAGAAAGCAGGAAGTGATGCAGATGATATTAAAGTTCCACTTTAAACTGAAATGTGTAAATACACTAAACACTATCGCTGATATTTTTCACACCATCGTTTATTTAACAATGAGATTACAGAGTCACTGGATGTCTTCAAACGAAGACTGAAGACCCGCCTCTCAAACCCACAACTCGTACTCTGTTTTCTTTTCTGCATTCTCATACTAACTCCTTTCTAACAGGGTTCTATCTTTATGGTACTCCTTAGACCCTGTCCTATTTGTGCTAGTATGAGGATGTTTTTTGTTAAGTTTTTTGATAAGAGACTACAAAACACTTCTGTAAGTCGCTCTGGATAAGGGTGTCTGCTAAACGCTGTGTAAAATATAAATCAGCTTAATGATGTTTGTTAAAAGCAAGTGTATGAAGATGTGGGTGTGGTTTAAAGAACATATTTTGGGTGAGACAGACATTCATTACTTTTTACGTTCGTAGCTCCAGTGCAAAACTGAAGAAGCAAACTTCAGACAGCGCACATGTCTCGGCTGATCGACTACTTTTAGGGACATTGTGGATTTTTGTGGAACATTTCATGTTTTCTCACTCCAAAGAATGAATAAAAATGAGCATGAGCTCGTGTGGAGGTTTAATAAACACAAACACTCAGGTACAAACAGCTTTAACTGGCCAACGTGTTGATTGCATGGAAATCTATTGAGGAGCCTCCGTGGGAACGAAGCCACTGTTTGGCTTGTGGTTATTACATCAGCATGTCAAAGCAGTGTGTATTATGTAACCTGCATTTTATATAGTGTGTGTGTTTGTGTGTGTCTGTGTGTGTGTTATAAAACAATGAAACTATCTCTGTGGAAGCAGGCAGTGCAACGCAATTTGCTGCAATACATCATGTGAAACACGGAGCTGAGCAAATCTGTCCAGGAAAGGCTTCAGTGCTCACTATCCTCCTCCTCCTCCTTCTCCTCCTCCTCAGCCTTCATCTCTCTCTCTCTCTCTCTCTCTCTCTCTCTCTCTCTCTGCTCGAGGCGAGATAAGGACCTGGATGCTCCAAGTTCAGGCTTAACATAATCCCTTCTTCCCATTCTGAAAAAAAGGGCTGGAGCTCATTGGCAACAGAAAGAAAGAGGAAGAGGAGGAAGAGAAGGAGGAAGAGGAAGGACAGAGGATTGTAAGGCCACTGTTTTTACATTCAGACGTATTTATTCGAGCGTTACATGACCTGGTGGACAGAAATATCTCGTCCGGAGGTGTGATGATATATCAGTATAACGATATACCATGATACCTGTGTATTTAAAAACAGTTTACATTAATGCATTTCCAGTATAACAAATAATTCAACCATTAAACGGCATTTAAAGGAGCAGTGTGTAATTTTTTATGCCCTCTGCTGCCTGTGAAGTGAACTGCAATCCCAATGAAAACCATCGCCTTCTCTGGAACCAGCCCCGCCCCCTTTGAGTATGCCTCGTGGTTAGTTTTTTTAAGGAAAGGGGCGGAGATGAGCAGTTTGGTTCCAATTGAGGGCTAATGCTGCATTCACGTCATATGGGAATAACCGTAATTACCACCTTCCGACCGGGAAAATCGGAATATTGGGAAGTTTTCACATGCTCGCGAATTCTCCCACATGATGTGAATGCGGCATAATTTCAGGGCCAGAATTTATTTTAATTTTTTTTAAACAACCAGCTCCAGATCCAGGCACACGTTTTTTATAAAGTATCTGTAAAATGATTATTCCGGCTGTAGAAACACTTAAGCTTTACAAACCACACCAGAAAGCTGTATGCAGATAACATGCTGGGAAAATGATTATACCATAAGTTTATCGTCATCGTTCCACACCTGGTGTAAATAACATCCAGCGAGCTGAGACGCTGCTCCCCAACATTCCCCGCTTCATTCCTCATTTTAAAGAAATGAATACAAATAAATCAGCGCATGTGCCTCTTCGTGAAAATTGCATTAGCTGCCGGGAAAACACACACCGTTCTTTTTCTGTGCCTCATAAATATATATATAGGCGCATAACAAAGGTAATAATGAATGCCTTGGAATGATCGCTCGGCCTCGTCAGCACTTTCCTGCAGAAAATCTCATTTCAAGTGGAACTGCTTCCAACAACTGTTTCTCAAATTGCACATTCAATTCCTTTCAGCTCCAGACTTCAGAGTGACGCACGGGTCAAAATGTTCCCGCTTTAAAACCCCACATTACACAATATAATATTATTTATTACTGTTCACACTAGCAAGTGACAAGTCGCTGATGTCACTCCCAGTTTGTCTTTTTTTTATGGGCGTGGCCTGTTTAATTCTGATAAGAAATGATAACTAGCCAAAATGTATACAGTCAACGAGGGATGTCAAATTCCTTTTAAATTCCTTTCAATTTCAAGTGTTTACTTACAATTTTTTAGTATTTGGATGCATTTGAATATTAATGAGCCTGTAATGTTCTACAGCCACATATTCAAGCAGGAATCATTTACTTTACTTGATTTAATCCTCCAACACACAGTGAGGCACAATCCCAAATGGCTCCCTATTCACTATATATACTCACTGCATGGGGTACAACATGATAGTGTTTTTAGACCCTACGTAGTGCACTAGATAGAACAACATTTGAGATTCAACCATAGAAAAAGAGCGACTGCAATAAGAGCCTAATTAGAAAATAACTATTTACATGCAATGTGGGTTTGTTTTTTAACTTAATTAGAATTTTTTTTTGAAATGTGTAAAAAATAAAGTGAATAAATGACCTGCGTTTATTCAGAGCCTTTTTTCTTACATCAAGCCACACAAAAGTTATTTAGCTAAACATGTTTAGGAAATGTATCTCAATAGTTATGTTAGGTGACTAAAAGTAGAACATAAACCTTTCTAGATTTTGAACCTTTTTTTATGCCTTCGAATAAGTAAAATTGATAGTATTAAAACATTTTAATAGAACAAGAACAGTGAAATTTGTTCTGAAAGCCCTAAAGCCTTCTGTAGAATTTATACACATCACCATGTTACTGTTGTTTGAAATATACTATGTTAATATTGTAATAAAACTCAGGAGATTTTCTTCCTTTTCTTTGCATTGAACTGAATAGGAACTAAACACAGGGAGTTACTGAAGCTGTGAGAGTAGAGAAGTGGGGGAACGTCGGACCACGCGCACTGTAGGATTTACTTTACCATGTCATCATTCATTTGCATAAAATTTGAGAGAATCTCGACTCAAATGTCGCTTGTCAACGAAATGCAGGAAACGATGGTCACATGGCGCTGGCACTGATGTGGAAGATGCATCAACTGGGTGGCGTGGGCTAATGCTAGCTAGCAAGTTACACATGCTGCCTGTCAGGTCATCTACAAACACAAATATGGCTGTTAATTAAAACAGTAAAGAAAATGTTCACTTTGAGACAGACAGCTGTCTCACATTTGAGAAGTACACATGTAATAATAATAATAATAATAATAATAATAATAATCTTTATTTATAGAGCACTTTTCATTTTGAGTTCAAAATCTCAGTGCTTTACATATAAAAGATCAGAAAGTCAAAACAAAGTATTTATGATCGAGCACATTAAAGAACAAAGTACAATCACTAATGAATGAATATAAATATAGTGTTAGTGTATAAATCATGAAAAGTTTATTTAACAAGATAAAAGACCCAATAACTGTGAATAAGCTAAATTAACAAGTATGTTTTTAATCTGGATTTAAAAACACCTATAGAGCTGTAGAGCATTCCTAACGTTCTCTGGAGCACTATTCCAGAGTTTAGGGGTGATATAAGAAGAACATGTTCCACCAGCTGAGCTGTGAGTGATGTTCGGGATTAACAGTATACCTGCCTCAGCTGAGTGAAGCGCTCGGGATGGGCTGTACTGCTTCAGAAGATCAGCAAGATACACCAGAGTTAAAACCATTTAGAGCTTTAAATGTCATAAGCAGGACTTGGTGGTCTACGTGGAACTCAATAGGCAGCCAGTGTAGCTTGAATAGAACCAGGGTAATGTGCTCGGACACATGATTCTTCATAAGCTGTCTAACATAGGGACCCTCAGAAGACAGCTGTCCTTATGCTGCCTTCCGAAGAGGACTTTATGTCACTGCTTAAAAATCTTGCTCCCTACCTAGGCACCCTCGTCCCAAATGGACACAGAGTGGTGATGGTGTTTTAAAGTGTCCATGATAACAGAACATGTGTAAGTTGTAACTCACCTCACACAGAAAAATCTGAAGTAGATAAAAGTGGATACTTTCATGTGTGCATTCGAGGCGTGTATACTTTTGAGAATTCACACATAGTGCCTAAAAAGTGAACTGAACCAAGTGGAAGTGTGAGACTTCACTCACAGCTGGAGAGGAAGTTAATGAGTAAAATCTCTGCAGTTTCTGAGATCTGTGTCCATTAGTAAGTATATCCCGATAAATGAGAGCTGAAATGTAGAAAAAAATAGTCCAATGTCATTCAGTGCTCTGTGTTATTAGCCTTTTATTACTTTTATACAGAGGACTGGTGTTAGTAACACACTTAGGCATGTGCCGATAATCAGTTCTATGATATATCGCAATATTCAAATCACACAATATTGTTATCATGGATACTTTAATAACCTGTAACCCCTCTGTGTTGCATTTTTGGCCAGCTGAGATAAAGTCAGTCCCCTTTGCAAGGGAAGGACAGCTGTCTTCTAAGAGTCCTTATTTTAGACCCAGTTCCATAATTCTGTTCACCAGATGTGAAAAACATGGCAGGCAGAACCGTCTCTCCAACTGAGGGATACGTTTACAGATGTGAGACAGCTGTCTCTCTCATAGTGAACATTTTCTTTACTGTTCTGATTAACAATCAGATTTGAAGTTGTTCCCATGGTTACAGGAGCTTGTTAGCTAGCATTCATTAGTTAGTGAGCTACTTACTTACCTACTCACAATGTAGACGCGGTTTTATTGGCGGTTTTGATTGTTTGATGAACAAACCTATCTTTCTGTTTTTATTGGTTTATTTTTCATTTCACATTTCCGACGTTTTGGAAATTCTGTTAAACATTTGCATGAATAGATATTTCTGTTTAGTGGCATGATTAAAGCTTTAACTATGATTGTTGTCATGGTCACATTCCAATTAGGGTTACATAGTATCAGCAGCATACATCTAGAACCCTTCTTTATACTTTAGTAGCGTTCCAATATAAGAACATAACGCACCCCATTAACGCTAGCCAATCAGAAATGAGTATTTTCTGTGGCCTTGGTATGAGATGTTGGAACTCATCTCACATTCTGCTTCAGTCTCAGTGGCTGACTTTAAAATTTCTGGTGGTAATAAGTGGATATATTCATAGGTGCATTTGAGTCCTGTGTATTTTTGGAAATTTGCACACCAATTTTAAGATGCAAAGTGCCTAATAAGTGAACTGAGCCGAGTGGAGGTGCGGGTTTTTTCGCCCACAGCTGGAGAGGATGATAATGAGAACTGTTATCGCGGTGAGAAAAAAAATTAAACAGAAATTTTTTGCAGGTCAGCTTCTGAGAGATAATTGAGCAAGTTCATTCAGTGCTCGGTGTTATGAGCCTTATATATGAAGAATAATTTATGGCCATGCAGTGGAGGTTTTAGATCACCACAGCTGGGTTAGAGACCATTCAGTCCACACGTTTTTGCTTCGCTGAGCAGATAAAATAATGTGCAAGACAGCAGGTAAGTGACTAGCATGAGAACAGATCAATATTTAGCTAGCACCTAAAGCCAGATACAACGTGGAGAGTGTCTCATGCTTAACGTCAGGCTTTTACAGAATATCTTATATTGATATAAGCCCCTGACAACTTATTTTATAATGAGCTTTTTACTTTACAAAAGAAAGAACAATGTTGTTTTCTTCAGTTGAGAGAAATATGACTTTTTGTAGCTTTAAGCAATAATTAAATTGTAGTTATGGATACACAGCACTGTGCAAAAGTTTTAGCCCCCCTAAATGTTTTATATAAATGTTTTATATGCTCTGCGAGCTCTCGCCGCCACTCTTCCAAAGCAAGCTGCCATCTCCGGCGGCTTGCTGTGTCTGTTTTCGAGGTCTTCCGAGCTGTCCCGTTGTTGCGGGCCATGGAGGCAGGACACAGGCGCAAGCCGTTTAAACCGTTTATTTATTTGTAACACTAACATACACAGAGCTACACGTAACACGAAACAAACATATCGGAAGACAAACTCGACTGGGACATCGGGATATTTAAAGGGAAGACAAATGAGGAACAGCTGATAACAATCAACATAACAGACAGGGCAGACTCTACTCACACGTACACAAAAACACACGTTGCGGGCGTGGCTAAATATAATTGGACAAAATTGTGTTTGCTTTTCATAACTGTTGCAATGTAAACAGCCTTCGGGAGTTTGCAGAAGAGGACAATTTGTGTCAGAATTTTGATTATTATCTGTGTTAGAAGTCAGAAATGTGTGAAGGTCATGCGATTATTTCCCTCATCATTATCTCTTCCACAACACCACTCACTCCTCTTACTCGCCACTGTCTAAAAACCGCCCAGCCATTCTGGGGCCTTCGCCTGCAGTACTTTTTATTTCATATTTTTGCTCTCTTTGTTGTCAGACCACACGGCGCTTTTCTTTCTGGAACAATGCTGTGATTTTTCTCCTGTGATGAATAAAAGAGAAATCTATAAATAAATAAATAAACTCCGACTGGAACTTTTGTGTGAGAATGTCTTTGAAGCAACAAAGGCAAGGTGGAAATTTGAGGCCTGATGCAGCAAACAGAGAGAGAAAGAAAGAGAGAGAGAGCGATAGAGAAAGAGAGAGATCTTCAGTGTTAGCTTGTTTATGAGTTCTGAAAACCGTCTGTTTCAGAGCGAGAGACAGAAGCTGTTCAATCCCCCAAGCTGCCGACTCCAGTCCTCCCTTATTTCTTTTTCCTTATGTCGTTTTCCTTGATTTTTTTATTTCTTGTTGCAACTTGGAAATTGCCTTTCTTCTTCTCCAACTTTTGATTAGGCCTGTGCTGATATTACAGTATTACAATAAAGCGTCACAATAACTGCCTAACATTACAATATTACAATATTACTATAAAACATGATATTGTACTGAAAATAACTGTTTGATGACACATCAGACGTTATTGTTCTGAATAATATAACAATACCACATTGATCTTTTTGAGAGCAAATGAAAGATACACCACCCACTCTGCTAAATTCCCAGGGCCCTATATTTTTAGGGGCCTATGTTTCCAGGGTCCTATATTCCCATGCTCCTTTGTTCTCTGGGCCTTATGTTTCCAGGGTCCTATATTACCAGAACTCAAAATTTCCACACATAATGTGTTATTTTTCCAGGGTTCTATGTTCCCAGGATTCATATTGTCAGCATCCTGTTTTCCCTGGGTCTTATACTCCCAAGGTCCTCTGTTCCAAGGGTTCTATGTTTCCATGGCACTATATTACCAGGGCTCTAAATTTCCAGGATTCTATGTTCCCGGGAATTACATTGTCAGGGTCCTGTTTTTCCATGGTCTTACACTCCCAGGGACCTATGTTTCCAGGGTTCTTAGTTCTCAGGGCCTTATGTTCCCAGAGATCTATATTCCCAAGGCACTATATTACCAGGTCCTATGTTTCCACAGGTTTACACTCCCAATATATTATGTTTCCAGGGTTCTATATATTCCCAGAGCTCTACATTCCCAGGACACTATATTACCAGGTCCCATGTTTCCACAGGCTTATATTCCCAAGGTATCATGCTTCCAGAGTTCTATATTCCCAGAGCTCAAAATTTTCAGGGTCCTATATTACCAGGTCCTATGTTTCCATGGGCTTATATTCCCAATGTCCCGGGATTCATATGATCAAGGTCCTATACTCCCTAGCCAGGGTCTTACACTTCCCAGGGTTCTATGTTCCCAGGTTTTATAGGTTGTACAGTATGTTCCATGTTGTATGATGTAGCATGTACGTTGCACTGATTTGCAAGTACCTTTTGAATAAAGGGCTTCTGTTTCTGATTCTCCTTTTTCATTGCGGTGGGTGGTGGTGTTTGGTTGTAGTTAAAAAGCTGGTTGTGTCTTTTTTGAAGGAAACTCAGCAGCTTGCAAGAAGTTGAAGTGCTTAAAAAGTGTTGTTTGTTGTTTTGGCCTGGTCGGGTTCTGAATCTACTTTTTCTTTCCTCCATTAAAAACAATTTGAAACAAAGCTCTGGTCTGAACTCACTCTACTCCCTGACCCTGGACCAGGTTATAACAGGATTATGAGCTCGTCCAGGATTTAAACCCAGTACCGCTTGCACCCAAAGCGAGAATCCCATCACACACCTGCTGTAGACAGTGTGATGCTGGAACTGTTTCTCTCGCTCGTGGCACATCTGTAAACCCTGTGAGTGCAGATTATACAGGTGAAGGAAAAGCATTTCAAATGGATGTTTATGGGTTTGGCAGAGGAAACCCTAACCACACATCAAAAAAAAAAACTCTGTCATTTCCAAATGAGAAAATGTTCCACTCCTAAAACCTGTAATTATGTAATTACACTAACATTGTCTCGTATCCAAATACAAACGCGTTACCATAATTGCCTCTAGCGTACGTCATTAACATGTCAGTAACTCACTTTATGTACACCTGTCTTTATTAAAATTTTGTATTCATGCAGGTGATATAAGATATCTTGATTTTCAATTCACAATATTGTTATTGTGGACAAAATATTGTCACTAGCCCTACGTTCCATTTGGGAGTAGGCAGCCTAGGTAGGCAATAGGCAGCCTAGGTAGGCAACATGTTTGTGCAGCGGTATAAAGCCCGTTTTATTTGGACAGCAGCATAAGGACAGCTGTTGTGTAAGGATCCTTTGGACAATTCTTTTTTGTAATTTTAGTTTTATTACATGTTCAGTGACATCGTTCTGATACTTATATACTCATACTGATACAATTATCACACAGCTTTTTTCTTAAATGCACATAAGTATGGGTATAAACAACAACAAATGGACAAATAAATAATTAAAAACACACATATCAATTTCAAAACTAAACACAGATTCTGTTCAGAAGGATGACACAAATCAATTCTGATTAATTAGTTTCCAAAAACAATTATTCCTGATTCAAAATTTTAAATTTCCATTTTTTTCAACAAGAACTATTTACATAACAAGGAGAGGGCTTGTTCTTGTGCATTTATCAAACTGAGAGAGAAAAGAGAAGAGAGTTATGCTGTATAAATCAATTTAATTAGAATAAAAACAGGAACTGATTGAATTTATACCAAATCTGGTCATAGGGGTGTTTTATAGTCCATCCATTTAGTCCAAATTTGACAAAATACATTCTTCTGAGTTCTTAAAGAATAAGTCAATCTTTCCGTAGTAAAAATGTTATAAACTATATCAACCCTGTATTTTTCTTGGAGAACCCAATCGCATAGTTCTGTTTAGGTTCAGACTTTCAGGTCAGTGGGAAAAAAACATGGTGGAGAGAATAATGCTTTAGCAATGTGGTATTTTTTTAATACAATGTTATAATCCATCATAAAATCTTAAAGCCTCTGTCAACATGGTTTAAATTTTTTAAAATTGTGTGATACTAAAGTTCTGTCGCTTTAATAAGCAATAACCAAGGCTAGAATTACTACACTCTAATTAACATTTTCTGGCTAAATAAGGACTGTGTGGGGGCATGTCTGGTCACATAATGATTGGCAGTGGCGTCTCCATGGCAACGCCTACAACCAGACGACAGTGGTGGGAAAGGGTAGGACTGACAGCTTTTACCGTGGTCGAAAAAACTCAGTTTGAGTGTGAATAGAAAGGCAAAACGGATTAAATAAAAAAAGATACGCTTTCAAATTTACTTTTGTCAGTGTGGACTAGGCCTCAGTCAGGGGGAAAGAAGTGTGTCAATTTTTGTGACTGGGGTAAAGCAGGTAGCTGACATAAGCATGTTGCTAATTATAATTCGTACCTGTATAATTCGTACCTGTCATCTAGTCCCAAAAAATAGCCCCGCCCACCTCACAGGATAAAACTGTGAGAAAAACAATTGAAATATCTCAACTGACAAAACCAACATCGTTTTTTTCTTTTCGAGTTTTCTTCGACAGTAAATTCACTACAGATGCTACAGATAAGAGTAAGAAGCTAATTATGAAAATTAACTGTCTGGGGCTCTAAGGCAATTACTACGATAGGACAATTTTAATATCAGCACAGGCCTGGATGGGAGAATACACAAGACTTGAAAAATAAATAAATAAATCCCAGATTTTCACATTAAGCTGTTTATTATAATAAGTTTATAATGATGGGGAAAAAACTTAACGTGAAACTACGTGCTTTATATTTAGTTTATGGAATCATTCTTTTGATAGTAGATAAAAGTTATGATTAATAAATTGTGAGTGAAATATGGTGTTTCTAGGTCGGTGTTTTAACACATTAAGCCACGTTGGGCTGTTTCCTTATAGTGAGTTTCTATAGAGACGAAAACACTTAACATGAAAATTACTGTGTTCTTTTTCGATTACTGTTTTGTCCTTTTGGCAGTCGATTGGTCGTTGTTTTTGGTGCATTAAGCTACGTTAAGCTTTCTTTCATGTTAAGCTTTTTAGAATGTCACATTTTAAATTTATACAAAAAAACTGCAATGATACTCAACACAATTTCTGTCACTAAACATCACATTACAGAGACGATGCCCTATCACAGAAGATTTTGTCCCTGATGAAAGGAACAACATGTACGAACTCCTGCATGTGAAATCAGCAGCTGTGTCTGAGGTTTTTGGGCTGTGTTCCAAATACCTCCCTACTCCCTGTTCCCTACACTGCAGAATCCTGTGCACTATGTAGCTTCTCTCAGTTCATTCATTCTCTCTTTCTGTCTCTCGCTTCCACTCTGTTTTATTGTGACGGACGAGTCTGAATGCTCTTCCTTTACGCCGGAGGGTCTGTCTTTATTTATCCAGAGACTGATTGATCAGTTACCAGAGGACAGCTCAGGTCAAAGGTCAGAGGTCACACTCTATAGTTATAGACTATAGTTGGTGAAAGTGGAAGCGAAAATAAAATGTCATGATACTCTATGTATAATAACGCAAGTGTCCTTTCCACACGTCTGTCTTTCTTTATTTTAAAAATAATGAGCCGAAATCCTTCCTCGCTGATGGACATTTTGACTTCAGGACTCGTCTGTACTGAGATAATGTCCTCTTTTTGGGTCTCGTTTCTGTCAGACGGAGAACAATCTCACCTTCTGACTCTTATTGAAGGACTGCGAGGACGAAGCGGTCTCGGATTACTCATCAGATAAAGGTCACGGAGACACTCGGTAGCCGTCACACTGTGTGTATTCTGTTTTTTTTTCTCTCCACTTCATTACCCTTCACTGATCTGCAGCGGGTTTTTTTTTTACACACCATCAGTCACATCCGCGCCCATTTACTGTCGTTTTTCCGCCAGTGTGTTTTTCTCTACGACAATAAACTCACGCTTATGATTTCTAGACAGCTGAGACATTAGCACTCCATTATAGAGCTTTTTTTCAGTGGCCTTGGTTCTGGAAGTATCTCATCCATTCACATATATTACACCACGCTGCTGTTGAGTTATGGATGGTGATTAGTGGTCAAGTGGTGAATTGTGGATTGTAATTGGTGGTCAGGTGGTGAGTTGTGCATTGTGATTGGTGGTCAGGTGGTGAACTGAAGATTGTGATTGGTGGTCAGGTGGTGAACTGTGGACTGTGATTGGTGGTCAGGTGGTGATTAATTTTCTATAACAGCAGCTCTGACAGTAGTGCCGGCTGCAAGGCAAATCAC
>JAOUQW010000004.1:8006334-8018750 GCA_028565825.1 Olivaichthys viedmensis
TTGAACACTTTTCTTGGTCACTGCATAATTCCAGATGTGTTATTTCATAGTGTTCATGTCTTCATTATTATTCTACAATAGGAGAAAATAGCACAAATGAAGAAAAACCTTCTATGAGCAGGTTTGCACAAACTTTTGACTGGTAGTGTAGATAAATCTTGTGAGATACGACACCACAGGGTTTTGCTAGCTCCCTCCATCATGCTCAGAAACTGTGTAGTGTGGACAGGGTTAAATCCAATCTGCTTCAGTTTTGTCTCAGCGCATCACCGCCCGTGTAAACACCTGTGCCAGGAACCATCATGGAACCATTGTGGAACTTCCCGCATCTCAAGTACAGACAGCACCAATCTGATATCCAGTATCCAGTATCCTTTATCAGTATCGGGCCGATATCAGCAGAAAATCCTGGATCGGATATCAGAGGAAGAAAAATGGAACTAATCTGTAACAAATCTAGCTTTATACAGGGACGTTTTATTTATTTTCTATTGTTAAGTTGTTGTTTTTTTAAATTGGAAACAGTTTTATTTACATTGATTTTATTATATTTAGCATGAATAAGTATTACACTGAAAATGCACTTCTTTTATTTTAAATTGTCTCATTTTGCACACATTTGCACTATGATATTTATGTTTTGTCTTTTTTTTTCTTTGTTTAAAAGCGTTTATGTGAATATAAAGAGCTGTGGGTGTGTGGAAGTCGTGTTGGTGGCTGTGTATTTCTTCCTGCAGGCTAGTCGAGTGTTTGAGCAGTTTTTTTGAAGCTTAGTAGTAAAATAAATAAATAAGAGAGATCAGATCATTATCGGCCAATACCAATACTCAAGGTTTCAGTATCGATATCCTTACTGGAAAAGAAAAAGTGGTATTGTACCATTTTTAGTTTCAAGTGTAGAGACGATAAATAATCCTTATTTTAATAAAATATCCCATATTGGTGCAGTAAAGCCAAATCCAATACAGGAAACCAAACCGCAGAAAAATCAGATTCACTATGAATGTAACACGATGAAAAGATATTTTGGCTTGTGTATGTGGGCGTCTTTCTTTTCACAGTCACGCAACCAGGCGGCCATTAAGGTTACATCCCTGTCTGTACCAATACGGCTGTGTGTGTGTGTGTGTGTGTGTGTGATCAAGATGTCATCAAACTCACACGGAAACGGCTGTGATGTTCTCCAGCTCAGCCAAGCAAGCCGGCTAACCTTGTCTTCCCAGCAGATGGACCAATTAACACATGATGAAAAACCCTCCAAAGCTCGTCCGACCGTGTGTGTGCGTGTGCGCGCGTGTGTGTGTGTTTAGAGATCCAGGTCTGAGCAGATAAGCCAACACCTGCTGCTACGTCCTGCATGTCATCCAGATGCCCGACCGCAGGAGCGCTGTATTTAGAGGCTTCGGAAAGCCGATACTGCGCCGGACCCCTTTTTTCTGGGAATTGTATTAAAAGCGCAGACATTCCGTTCTATATTATGTGCGCATTAGCTTTTCTTTCCTGGACAATAAATCGCATTAAATGGCGCGTTATGGCATCGGCTAAACGACTCCCTCATTATTAGATCTCATGGAACTGTAACATTAGTCACGGTAATATCTTCAGGACTGGAGGCTCTGCTAAACAGCTTTTATTTCCAGACGGTTTTAATGTTCCTCGCGCTTGTGGTAGCCCGAGTCTCTTTTCCTACCACATCGCTCACCTTGCCTGTCCTCCCCTCTGCAGCGGGTCGCGTCCGCCGCAAAACGCTAAAGCATTAAAGGTTTCACTGGTTAATAAATAGCCGCGTCTCTGACCGGGGCGATCGTTTATTATCCAACTGAAGTCCGGAGGATCCCCTCTGTCCGAGAGGCTTCAGCATTTCCCTCTGTGCGCTTGGGTTCCATTAAAAGTCAGAGAACACACAATTTACACGCTAACATGCGGACATGTCATCCACATGCTAACAGGATACATAGTTTACTCTCTAAAAGCATACACCATCCAGATGCTGACAGCACACTAACAAAACACATCATCTATATACTATGCTAACGGGACGCTTCATCTAAATACCAAGGGGACACGCCATCTACATGCTAGCATGACAAAGAATCTACATGCTAACAGGACACGTCACCTACACCACCGTTTATTTGCTAACAGCAAATGCCGTCAAGACACTGATTTATATACTAGCATGCTAACCGGATATTTCATCACACAAACAGAACAAAAATCTACACGCTTAAAAATACACATCATCTACATGCTAAGAGGACATTTCATTTACATACTAACACCAGAATCCATCTACAAACTAACAAGATACACTATTTATATGCTAACATGCCAAACTATCTACATGGTAATAGGACACGTCATCTGCATGCTAATAGGACACGCAGTCTACACACTAAGAGGACGCACATCAACATGCTAACATTTCATTTACATGCTAATCTGGAATGCAGGATGTACTGATCTACACGCTAGACACGTAACATGTTCATCAACATGCTAACATTTCATTTACATGCTAGAAGGACACGTCATCTATAGGCTAAGCTGTTAACATGACATTTTATCCGACATGCCATTTACATGCTAACAGGACAGATACCTCATGTACCTTTTCCCACTAACAATGCAGAGAATCTGTTCGACCGCAGAGCATTATGGGAATTCTGTTAGTGACTGTACTGTCCACCACTTACACAAAGTATTAGCATTATAAGAATTATAATGAGTTAAAATAATGACAGATCTTTCTATCCTGTTAATTAAACCTGGTTGCTGCCACACCAGAGGGGAACCTCGGGGGCCTTTTAGGCATTCGGCTAAGGCCTAAGGAATTCTGGGAGCTAAAAGTGTCTGTCATTTTTGGATTATTTTTTTAATTTCTTTAAGGTGTCTGGGTAGATACAGACAATCGAGCTCTCCCATTGGTTAGGATTTCAGGAGCTGGACTGAAAAACTTTAATTTAACCACATAATTAGGGAGTGATATTGGAATCAACCAATCACGTTTTGATTTCCAATGGGCGGGACTATTTAATAGGGGGCACAACTTCTGGAACACTCCAGCTTCTGGAAGGCTTAGTTAGCTCTTTATTAGCTGAGATTTTTAAGATTTCTTAATAATTATGATGAATTTGTTTTGATAGTGGCCGGTTGTGTACTGTTGTTGCTATGGCGTCCACACTGTGATCTTTTTTATTTAAAATGATTATCTGCAGCACAGAATGTACTGAAGGCCTCGACCTAAAATTCACAGCTCGCCGCTGATCTACACCATCCTCGCTCGCTAAGCTGCTAAGCTAAAAACAGCTGAGGTGAGGTTTCTAAACAAAAGCTGAGCTGAGAGGTGCATCAGCACTGGAGAACAGCAGCGTGAAGCTTCTTTCTGTTTTAGCCCGCTGCACAGGAGGTGTGTATTGTTCAGGTTTAGCAGTGCACCTGCAAATCGCAAGCTGACAGCGCCATTATTTTCCTCCATCATGCCTTTGGGGCAGTTCTTCTCTGTAGGATTTGCACTTTAGACCCTCCAGTTTTCCTCTGCTACCTCCCTCGCGAGAGGAGAATTTTATTCCCACTGCTAAATTCTGCAACAACAAATGGATGTGAAATATATCAGATATCGGGAGATAGTGTGCAGTATTAGTGCTGAGTAGAATCCAACATCTATCTATTTATTTATTTCTCTCCTATGTTTTGGAATCTGTACTTTTGTCTGTCTATCTGTCTATCCATCTTCAGACTTTCCCATGACCTTCTCCCATTTATGGCTCCATAACATCGGATCACGTACCAGCTGTCTTCAAGACTGCCAGGGTGGTACCCTTTGTGAAAAAAGCCAATCAGCAGCACCCGACCATATGTCTCCTTTCTTTTCTTTCAAAAACCCTTGAACATGCTGTCTACAATCAGCTGTATCTCTCTTTTTTTTTCCACTCAAAACCACCTCCAGGATCCCATCCAGCCTGGCTTCAAACCTCATGGTGGTTACTGAGAAGCTCCAACTGTCACCAGTCCTGATCCTTCTGGACATCTCTGCAGCCTTCGACATAATTAACCATCGTGCCATGTTGTCCATTCTGATCAGTCTTGGATTCTATGGCTCAGCATGTACCTTGGTGACATGGAGAAGATCCACATCTGCTCTGTGACACTCTGAAATTACCCATGCCTGATCACACCTCCTAAAAATTGGCAAAACCTCGGTATAGTGTCGGATGACCTGCTCTTGTTCTCAACACTAACTAGGTCATGCAGGTTTCTCCAGTACAACATCAGGAGGGTTCGACCATTTCTCTCCATGGAGGCCATGCTGGTGCTTGTTCAGTCCCTCGTCATCTCGAGGCTTGACTGCATTTCTCTTCTGGCCGGTCTTCTTATACAACTGATGCACAACGAATGCAGCTGCTCAACATGTCTTCAGTCTTGCTAAGTTCACCCATGTCACTCAGCTTGCTTCCTGTAGCTGCCTGCATTAGATGCTGCCTACAAAACCAAAAATGGACCAGCCCCCTCCCAAAACTGATGACAATAGTCAAATTACCGTACCTTGAGCCCTTCAAACCATACATACGAATCAAGACTCTTTGTTTTGGTGTCCAGGTGGTGGCATGAAGTACCCCTGGAGTCTCTTTCTGCCTTCAAACTGAGACTGGAGAACCGTCTCTAAATGAAGCACTGGAACGAACACTAATGCACATAAGAAATTGGGTTGGAGTGATTGTTGTATCTCAGCGAGATTTCAGCCATTTATTCGGAGGCCTGGTGTCTTTCTCACACCGCAGGGCTTCTGAAGGCCTCTGAGATTTTGGCAGAAGACCTACAAACCCCTCCACCCCCACTGCCTTTCTCATAAGTCTTTCATAAAACTAGAAAAAGTGATGATAAAGGGCTGAGGGGCCGAGGGGGTCGGCGGTGTCTCAGAGCCTCATGCTCAGTTTGACGCTCCAAATTCACACGTAAGCTCCATTTCCATCCAAGTGTTTAATTTTAAGCAAAAGTGGTCAAACAAGATGACGTCATCAAAAAGTGCCAACCAAACACTGACAGTCACAGGCTCCGTCCCAAACCGCCAGATTACTGTACTAAGAAGGATATCAAAATATTACCACAAGATGGGTACAAACTATTTAACAAGCAGTGTCACCTAGATGACCTTTAAGCCACAACACTTTTCTGGTTGCTTGGTCCCTGTCTGTGGCTAAAATATAAAGATATGTTGTTGTTTTTTAGGAAAAACTAAAATCACAAATCGGTCAATAATTTATTTTTCATCTTTCTCAACCACCTAGCGCTACAATGAGGGGCTGTTATATCGCTAAGCATAAATAATTAGCTGATAGCGCTATAAAATTAGGTATTAAATTTAACTAGCTGGCTAGTATTACACTGAGGATTGTTATTGGAGGAGCTAAATAGCTAGCTAGCTTGGTAGTGAACCTGTTCATCACAATGGCACTACAGTAGAGCAGTACTGTGACACCTTTTTGTGACACCTGGGAGTTAAAGAGAAACTCGATAAAACCCACAACATTGTGTAACTTTAGTTCTTCACTTTGTAAAAAAGGCGTAAAAGTCGTCTATAATCCCAGCAGGACATTCAAACAGGCGTAAAGTTTTTCTCCACGCTGCTGGATTTCAGAATGAGGTCCGATGCTCGTCTCGGGGAGGAAATTAAACCTAAACGAGCAGAGACACATGATCAATGTGTGATGGAATGGGATGAAGCCCGAGATACAGAGCGCGCTGTGCCGCTTATTGATTTTAATATAATTTCAGCGCATGAAAAAATCTGCTTAATTAGAGCTTTTTATTCTCAGACTGTGTGACGCCGATGTGTTCAGGACATTTAATTATCGAACAGCGACGCTGTTTGATTGAATCAAAACTTCGTCAGCAGGATCTTAAACTCGAAAACCCGGAGAGACGAGCCAGAGCTGAGCATGAAATTGTGCTGAGCGGAAGAAAATAGCTTAGCAGAGGCCCTGTGTGTGCGTGTGTGTGTGTGTGTGTGTGGATCTGTCTATCTGTGTTGGTGTCATGGGGGCAAGTGGTGACAAACGATGGCAAATTGGAGTGAAAGCCTCCCGCCGCTTTTTCATCATGCCAACAGGAATCAAAGACAAACAAGCGGCTGGAGACAAACACACACACACACACACACACACACACAAACACACAGCCAAATTCACTGTTGGTTTGGAGTTGGAGCCTGGAGATTCCCCTCCGTAACTGATCTGCATAAATAAAGCCCTTTTGATTTGTTTTGTATCCGCAATAAAACTTCCCACAGCAGATTAGATCAGACACTGAGGAGCTTCATCATCATCATCATCACCATCATCATCATTATCTTCATCACCATCATCATCACCATTATCTTCATTACCATCATCATCATCATCATCATCACCATCATCGTCATCATCACCACCATCATCACCTTAACATCATCATCACCACCACCATCACCATCATCACCACCACCACCATCACCATCATCACCACCATCATCCCCATCACCACCATCATCATTATCTTCATCACCATCATCATCACCATTATCTTCATCACCATCATCATCATCATCACCATCATCTTCATAATAACCACCATCATCATCACCTTAACATCATCATCACCACCACCATCACCATCATCACCACCATCATCCCCACCATCATCACCATTATCATCATCAACATCATCATCATCATCATCACCATCATCACCTTCAGCATCGTCATCATCACCATCATCACCATCATCACCATCATCATCATCATCACCATCATCTTCATAATAGCCACCATCATCATCACCTTAACATCATCATCACCACCACCATCACCATCATCACCACCATCATCACCATCATCATCACCATCATCACCATCATTATCAACATCATCATCACCATCATCATCATCACCATCATCATCATCATCATCACCACCACCATTATCACCATCATCTTCATCATCACCATCATCGTCGTCACCATCATCATCACCATCACACACACTTATGTATGTAAACAATATGTCGTTACACACACAGCGGCTCAGAGTGTTTTATATAGAATTAAAAAGACAGCGCAGTGAAACAGAACAACACTAAAACTAGAACTAGAATCAGAACTAGATCAAAAAGTAGAACTATAACTTCAGGACCAAAACCAAATCAGAATTAGAGCTAAAACAAGGACTAAAACTAGCATAACATCTATTACAAGCACCACGATCAGAACTGATAAGAACAAAGACCAAAATTAGAACCAAAACTAGAACCATAATCAGAAATAAAACAAGAAGGAAAACCAGAACAACAATCAGAACTATAACAAGGACCAGAACCGAAACCAGAAGAAAGCACCCAAGCTAGAACTAGAACAAGAACCAAAACCAGAATAAGAATTAGAACTGGGACAGAAACCAAAATCCAAAACAAAAAAGATGCAGAACTAGAATTATAACCAGACATAGAACAAGTGCCATAAATAGAAATAAATAAATGAAGGTAATAATTTATATGATAATAAACATTAAATAAAAAGATAAAACCAACATAAAATCTAAAAAAAACCACTGTAGCTTTTAAAGCTTTTGTCTGTTTTGGAATTTATCCATTTTCTCTGTGATACACACAGTGTGTGTGTGTGTGTGTGTGTGTGTGTGTGTGTGTGTGTGTCCAATTCCTGCAGGAGAACAGGACCTGACAGAGACCAACACGGCTTCCTGTGTGTTAATGATGAGAGAAAATCTGGTCACACCACCCACACACCTTCTACACACACACACACACACGCACACACACATGCGGCTCAGTGGGTCTGATTAGAAACAATATCAGTAGTGTGTGAGGTTTTGTCACGCAAACACAAGCTGTAACAGGATTAAAATTTCCAATTTAACACACACACACACACACACACACACACTGATGTTTTTGAGTGCTCTAATCTTGAACTTGATGGCCGTGTGCACTTCACTGACAGCTATCCAAATATTCAGGACCGACTTTGGGCGTGTCTCATTACACACTGAGCTGCCTTACTCCCTATGTTTCACAATCTGAAGTGTTCTAAAGAAAATATGAACGCTCGTGTGTTCTGTTTAAAGATGATCAAGAGAAACAACAAGATGATGTCATCAAAAGAACGCCAGCCAAACACGGCCATGGGCCACGCTCCAAACCGCCATACTGGTATATTAAAGAGTGTATCAATCGTGAGTGTAGACCAGAATCTATTTAGCAAACTATGTTAGCAGCCTTAACTGTGATCCCGCTCTCCAGCAAGGACCGGAGGAGGACGGGTTCTCTCTCCGAGTCCTGGTTCCTCTCAAGGTTTCCTCCTAATGTCATTAAGGAGCTTTTCCTTGCCGCTGTCGCCTTGGGTTTGATCATTAGGGGTCTAAATCCACATTTCTGCAAAGCTGATTTGTGGCGTCTCTGACAATTTTATTCAGTAAAATCAGCCCCAGTATTTAAAAATATATGTATTTTAAAAGCCAGCTAACAGACTAACATTTAGTTACCCTAAACCTCATGCTAGCAACTGTGAAACCAAGAATCGCTAGAAAACACCTAGCTAACACTAGCTAACTTGAGCAGAATCACTCTGTTAGCAAGATACTGTACATAAGACAACAGCCGACAGCTTAGGTGTTCAATTTAAAATAATTTAATTATAAAAGAAAGTCTCATATCATGTAAGTGTAAATAGTAATGGCTTACAAAGCATTAGCAAGCTAACAAGCACCAATTATAGATAGCTTAGCGAGCTAGTTAGGAACTGTAGCTAATGTTGACGTGTACAACATTTATTTAAATCTACCTGTGTAACATTAGCTAACTTGCTCAGTCAGTCCACATTAACTTCACACTCAACGTGCACATCTTTGAGCAACATGGGGACGAGATGTTATAAAAGCACCTCACAGGGCCTCAGACGGTTGCTAATAGACCTGCCGTCCTGCTGATTTCTGTCTGTGGCTACGTCCCAAATCGCATAGCAGCATATCAAACCGTACGTCAAAAGTAGTGTGCCATCTATAGTACGTACTTTTGTGGATTGCGACATAAACACACACTCACAACGTTGTCGTTTCCCCCTTTATCACATTTTCAATTTATCCACACCTCATAAAGGGCTGTATTCAGAGTTGTGTTAAGTGCGTAGTGAGTTCATTTAAATTCAAAAATTTTAATTACACACGTCGCTATTCAGATCTCAGGAATAACTACAGACGTGCTATTCTGACCTTGAACTTGAGTCTGTTTTTCTTGCACGTTATCGACGCGAGCGAGGAGCTGTATTAAGTCCACTGTGTCACGCTGTCGGAGCGGGAAGGCAGGACACAGGTGCAAGCCGTGAACATTTAAACATTTATTAACAAACGAACACTGAGCACAACAGAACATACACACACGACATAAAACATTCAAAGACAAACTGGACGGGAACAGGAGGGCTTCTTAAACACTTACTAATTACACGGACAAACGGGACGCAGGTGGGATGAATCACTTCACGAGACAGGGAATCAAACACATAAACACAAACACATCATCGCACACGACTGTCACGCTGGGCCACGCGCACAGCCATGCACGTGACAGTATCCCCCCCACAGGCACCCAATGGGGGGGGGGGGTCCCTTCACAATGTTATTAGAACGTCGCTCACACAAAGTTCATGAGTTACACCTTTAAAAAAATATGATAATATAAGATGACGAAAAAAGGTTCTTTAGACCGTTGCCATGGCAGCTAAGGTCCTAAGGAACCTTTTGATTGATTTTTTGTTTGGCACCACAAAAAAAAAAAAAAAAAATTCCCACCATAAATGTTAGCATTATGTGAAAGAATTGAAGTGAAAAATTATTATTCAGTTCATTGAGGCAACAACAAAAAATAGGTAAAGAATCATGGACTGAAAGGTTTTTCTTCAAACCAAAAATGGCTCTTTAGGGAAGCAAAAGTGGTTCTTCTATGGCATCGTTCCAAAGAACCTTTTCTGGCATCTTTATTTTTAAGAGTGTAGACAAAAACAAACCTTACGGAAACATTAGGGTTAATGTTCCTAAAACTAAAAATGTCGCGGAAATCTTGTAGGAACATTCATAAACGTTAAACATTAAAATGTTGTTAGAACCAAAAGTTTATAGAACCTTAACATTCAGAAAATGTTCTGCCAACCTAAAAATGTTAGCTGGGTTCATGCTTTGGGGCATAAATACACAAAAAACAGCACATGTAATGCCATTTAAGGATAATTTAATATATTTAAATATGATATTATTGAACTAATTAATCGTATCGTCCCTGTAGAGGCCACAAATTTTTTAAAATTTAATCTGAGACATTGCGTTTGTCGAAGACCGAATTTTATATGGATAAAATGATGAACTACACTTAGTTAAAGTTAAAACCGTATGAGCGCTTGTTCAGCTTATCCTTTAAACCTTGGACACATTTTCTTCACAGGAAAGCACATCAAATTAGCCAAAACATGGGCATTATTTAGTAATGAACAACTCAAAATAGCAAATTGAAAGCATGAAAAAAGTAGCTTACATCCCGCACAGCTTCAATGTAATGGCAATATATTACACTACTATTAGATTCATTTGCATGTTTGCTATCTTCTCATTTGTATATCATATTAGTCGTTCTTTTTATTTATTTATTTTTAATTGTCTCTTGCTTTTACATTGTACTGCAGTTGACAGCAAAGAAGAAGAAAAAAACACGATCTGCTTCATCAGTCTGCATTTTCTATCCCGTGATTTTTTTCGGGCTTAAAAACAAGTGCTTGTATTTAAAGTGCTTGTAATCTAGACCCATGGTTCTCAAAATGGGGTCCTGGGACCCCCAGGGTTCCGTAATGTATAGCCAGGGGGTCTGCAGTTAATGGCATGATGACGGTGGGGATTATTTTCTATTTAGTTGTTATAGTTATGATTTAGTTATTATAATTATAAGCCTAACTGACTTGAATGGGTTTAAATGATGCCAGTCTCATGAACGTGTTTTTTTTAAAGACGGTGTTTATAGGGTGTGTAAAGCTCACTTTACATTTAAAACAAGTAACTTAAAAACAAGTATCAATAATGCAAACTAGAATCTAATTGTAATTTTAATAAAACTAGGAAAAGTGCTGTTAATATGATACAAAATGTACACATTTTGTATCCACATTTTAACACAAAAGTGTGGAACTGCTTTAGGTTCTGTGGGTGAAATAAAAAGTTCTAATGGTTCCTAAGCATCAATATGATGCTACGTATTTGTCTAATGTGCCTAATATTTGAGTAGTTGGATTATACTTTTCATACTAATAAATACTAATTATTAAATGAATCATAAGGGGGTCCTTGAACCTTGTTTTTACACAAAAAGGGGTCCTCGAGTGCAAAACGTTTGAGTACCCCTGATCTAGACGCTATTGATAAAGTTGGCAGAATTGCCGCTGTGTCACGTATCGTCAGAAACGCGGCTCCGTGTGGTTTATTGCCCGACTGCTCTGTGTCGTGTCGGTGGAACCGTGGCTCTTTGTCGTGACATTGCACAGAAAATAAAAAGGTCCCCCATCTCTTGCTGGTGTGAACGCAGGGTTCTAGATTTACATGAATGCTGATCTTCCGCTTGGTTTCTTCTGAACATTTACATTAAACAGGTGGATGGAACGATGGCGTCACCTTTCTGACACTCTCTCTTTCACGCTAAGCCGAGCTTTACACCAACAGCTGTTCTGACTGGGCCGCGTGTGTGTGTGTGTGTGTGTGTGTGTGTGTGTGTGTGACAGTTGTTTTTGATGTCTGTGAAAGCTCAGTCACAGCTCGTTGACTCTGACTGGATGGCGGAGTGTGTGTGCGGTCGGACTGTGTGTGTGTGTTATTCAGTGTTTCTCTGCAGGTGACAGATGTTTTGATGTGTTAACATAAATATCACACACACACACACACACTGCACATCACACCTGTAGAGGAGAGAGAGTGTGTGTTTGTGTGTGTGTGTTCATTATTTGTTACTCAGTTACGACCACTGTGACCCAGATCGAATTTACAGTAGATTGTGTGTGTGTGTGTGTGTGTATGTGTGTGTGTGTGTGTGTGTGCGTGTGTATGTGTGTGTAGTAGGATTTGTTTGTGATAGAGTGTGTGTAGCTTTAGAAGTGTATTCATGTGTGACAGATTGTGTGTGTGTGTGTGTGTGTGTGTGATAAGAGACTGAATGATCCGCGCTATGTAGCTGGCAGGTGTGGGGTGACGGTAGAGATTTAGATAAATCTCTCCCAAGACACACACACACACACATGGTGTGATGAAGTGGAGTTACTGTTACCACCCCGGAGTTGATTATTTTCCTATAACAGCACGTCCCCAAGTGTTTTATTCCGCTTATACCACAGCAGC
>JAOUQW010000004.1:8045621-8061491 GCA_028565825.1 Olivaichthys viedmensis
CTGTTTTGAGAGCAAAGGGAGGCCCGACCCAGTATTAGTATAGTGTTCCTAATAAAGTGTTCGGTGAGTGTATATTATCATACTGTGTATGGTCTATAGCTTGTCTGTTTTGCTGTTAGTGTGCATAGATTGGCATTTACATCTGTACACGAAAACAAAAAACACATTTTTTGTGTTTAATTAAAAACAGTTGACAATGGCAACTACTGCTGAGCGTGAAAATCAAGAAAACCGCAAGCTAATGCCAGACTGAATCCATGGAGAGGAGGGACATAAAGGCTTGTGAGATGTAGGAATGTACCAGGATAGCGAGGTTTAAGGCTTATTGCTTTTTTTACTCACTCTTCTCCATTGTTTAGTTTGTGTAATGTGGAATGTGAACTCCACCACTGAGCGAGCGACTGTGTCCAACCCCTGAAACATCTGCAGGCTGAGCAGCTCCAGCAGATCAGGCCTACACCTGAGCCAGCATTTAAATGTCCTCTTATCTCTGTAACGTGTATCTCACTTGCTTGCTCTCTCTGTCATGCACCTAATGTCCCTGCCTGTCTTTTGCATTGTGTCTCTCCTACCTTGACTCTCTCTTTTTCTCTCTCGCAGGTACTCCATTGATCCTCAGTCAGATCCAGAGGCTCTGTTCCGCATCACCCCAGACACTGGGCTTATCACCACGACAACGGAGCTGGACCGTGAGCATGAGCAGTGGCACAATATCACCATCATCGCCACACAAAGAGGTAGGTAATCATGGGCCTCCATCTCTCTCTCTCTCACATACACACACACACACACACACACACTTTGCTCGTTGTTGTGAGAGCGTTTGAAACTGTCGTGCCTTTGTATGTTGCTTTCTGGTGAATGGTTTCGTTATCATTAGCCAATTAATTAATTTGGATAGTATTTTTATGGTTAAATTGGCTCCGCCCCCTCGTTTAATCTTGTAATAATCTCACAATAGGTCACAGCAGCGCAAAGTTATGGTGCCCTCTTTTATGTGTCTTTTAATATTTGATGTTTAAAATTTGCTGACGCTAACTCTATAGGTGTTTTTAAATCCAGATTAAATACATACTTGTTTAATTTAGATTATTCACAGCTATTGGGTCTTTTATCTAGTTAAATAAACTTTTCATGATTTATGGCACTAATATTATATTTATAGATAATTCATTAGTGATTGTACATTGTTCTTTAATGTGCTTTATCATAAATACTTTGTTTTGACTTTCTGATCTTTTAGATGTAAAGCACTTTGGAGATTTTGAACTTAAAATGAAAAGTGCTCTATAAATAAATATATTATTATTATTATTATTATTATTATAATTATCAGAATTGTAATGTGGGCCATTATTCTGAATCACATTTTTACACTTTAGAACATTATTTATTTTTATTTTTATTTAGATGCAAAAAAACCCAGACACATTTCATCTTTGACCCATGTATTTACTCCATCTCTAAGTGCAATTAGATGCTTATTTTAGCTTTATTAAAATTATATGGTGTTTTTTTTTTAAACGCATTGTGCGATATGTGTGTACATCGTCACATGCTCTCGTACGTTTTTCTCAATGACATTGACCCGCTAGAATGAAATCTAATGAGAACTATTTCCTCAAAGCGTAACGTTTGGGATGCAGCTCGTGATTTGTGGCTTTTGTGCTGTTTCTTAAGAACACTAACGAGTCATAAATTCTAGCGTTTTGGACGGAGCCTTATCTTCCAAATTTGTCTATGAGAGGAAAAAAAAACAGGGCTCGACTGGCGTAGCGTGAACTCGGCTTAACAATGGCGGAGTGTGAGTCCTAACCGGTGCCAGATGGAGGGAGCGAGGGAGAAGTGTGTTAGCCAGGGAAGGAGGGATGAGCTCATTTTTTATCCTCGGTGCTGATAAATAAGGAACACATGCTGAAGAGCCTTTTGATTCCCCCCCACTTCTTTAATCCACAGGCCTCGTAAATCAGGAAAGGTCTCGATTCTGGATCGGAGATGGAAGGAGGAAGAGGAGGAGGAGGAGAAGAAGGATGAGATGGATGGACAGATTTCCTGATGGATGACAAAACAGCATCATCTGTGCTCTACTCGTTTACCGGTTCCCCGTAGAGAGCTTGCAAAATCGCTCTCGTTTGTTTTCAGGGAGGAATAGGGAGGCGGCCAAGTTTTCCTGAGGAGAGGTGAGGCGGAGGTGCAGACACACACACACACACACACACACAGATCCACACGTTGAGTTTGATTTAGGACACGGGCTGTGAACC
The DNA here is from genome assembly GCA_028565825.1 of Olivaichthys viedmensis. NCBI lineage: Eukaryota > Metazoa > Chordata > Actinopteri > Siluriformes > Diplomystidae > Olivaichthys > Olivaichthys viedmensis. The sequence goes on from JAOUQW010000004.1 coordinate 8,047,886, forward strand.
TTCCCAAGCACTTTGTGAAAAAGAAAAAGAAATAAAGCGTGATTACATCCAGGAGAGAGCGGAGTAAATGAGTGTAATCTCCGCCGCTGAGATTAGTTTGGTGCTTTCGGGTTCTGGATTAGCCACAGGATAAGTTTAAACTTTAACCTGCTGCTGCACACATGCAGCCTTCATTCCTCCAACAGCAAATCATTCGTGCATTTATTTTATTTTTTTCACAGAGTCGACATTAAACTCAATGTACGGTTTCGCTTTCTTCTTCGGGTTCTGATTTCTTCGTATTTTTCCCCGGCAGAATTGAGCCTCGTCCAACGTTGTCCTCAGCTTACCTTATCGTCGAAGAATCCATGACAGATCCAGTGTTTAGCTGTGTGAGAAATCCTTGTATGGAAATAAAATCTATCCAAATATGTTTTTTCCACGAACTTGAAGGTCCACCTGCGTGGCCACCCCCAAGAGGCTCTTCAGGAACTGAAAAAAAAAAGAAAAAAAAAAGCCATGTTCAGTTTTTTTTAACTGCCAATCATCAGACTGTCTTTCTTTCCTTTCTTTCTTTCTTTCTTTCTTTCTTTTCTTATTCCTTACTTTGTCTTTCTTTCTGTCCCTCTCTCTTTTTTTCCATTTCTCACTCTCTCTCTCTCTATCCTTTCCTTGATTTTCCTTTTTCTTTCTCTTTCTTTCTTTGAGTCCTTTGTTTTATCTTTTCTTCCTTACTTTCTCTCTTTCTCTCTTTCCATTTCTCCCTCTCCCTCTCTCTCCTTATCTTCACTTATCCTTTCCTTGATTTTTTTTCTTCTTTTTTTTCTGTCTGTTTTTCTTGATTCCTTTCTTTATTCTTTTCTTTCTTTGTTAATTCCTTTCTTGCTATTTCTTTTCTTTTTGTGGTGATTTCTTCGTAGTTTTGGTCTTTCTCGCCCTCTATCTCACTCTCTCTATTCCTTGGTTTTCTTTCTTTCTTTTTTCTGGGGTTCGGTACACAGGCAAGCAAAGTCAAACGAGGGTAATCCATTATCAGAAACGTTTAAACAGGCTAAAGTCAAAACAGGAAACTACAAAGAACAACGGAACCCGGAGACAGGGAACCGGGAACAAAACAAGGCTCTTTTGAGCAAACTAACGAGACAAACAAACAGGAGGGTATAAATAGACAAACTAATCAGAAGGTAACAACACACAGGTGAACATGATCAGGGTAATGAACCAATGAACAAGACAGGGGTGGGGGATGGAGACAGGACCAAAAACAGAAACAAAACAAAGACAATGAAAGGGTAAACCACGACAGCAGTGAAGCAGGGTTCATTTTATTGATGAAAACTAAGACGGAAAATGTTCGTCAATGACGAAAAACTAGAAATATTTATTGCATTTGCTAGTTGGAAGCTTAAAGAGAACCTATTGAGGGAAAATTTTCAGTGACTTAAACTGATGTAGTTTTTCTTCACCTAAAACAGGACCACACCAGAGTTGGGTCAGTTTTGGAGCTGGAGAGGTTTCAGTGATGAGATCCAGTAGAGGTTATTATATAAATTCTGGACAAGCAAACTATGCTGAAATTTTTAATTTTTCTCTGTTACACAATTCATCCAATGGATAAAAAGATCAATCACTGATTCTTTCTTTCTTTATCATTCATTCACTCCCATTTTTCTTTCTTTCTTTCTTTCTTTCTTTCTGTATGTCTGTCTGTTTCTGTCTATCTTTCTTGATTGCTTTCTCTTCTTTCTTTCTTTCTTTCTTTCTTTCTTTCTTTCTCTTCAAAAAAGCGAGCTGACGGGTTAAGCAGACTTTAAACAGTGTCAATCAAAGACATTCTGTGTGGGTGTCTGTGTGTGTGTGTGTGTGTGTGATCTATTGTTGCATTGCATGTTTTAGAGGATCAGAGATAAACCCCGAGACATTTATCATTCCACTGCCACAGAATGACAGGACGAGTCCTCACAGGCTCCGCAGAAAAACACAACAGGTTCCTTTCAAATGTTCCCCGATCAAGTGTTAAGCAGATTTCCAAAAAAATGCACAAAAGAAAAGTGAACGTTTGTGTGTTTCCATTTTTACGGCTGTTCTGTTGAAGAGTGTAACCCTGTGGTTGTGAATTTGACTTTACATGGTCAAATCTTTGCATAACTAGTCGCTGGTTTGCAAGTTGCATGAAACATTTTTGCGCAACGTGACAGTTACACAAAGCACCACATGTGCTAACAACAGGATAACAGAGACATGCAGCTGTTAAAACAGTTAAAGTTAGCGGTTAGCTAATGAATCGAACCAGTAACTTGCAAATCAGCTACTTTATTCCTTAGCCTCCATAAATTTTAGATTTAAATCTGAAATTGTCTCATTCTCTAAAACAACTGCAGAGTTTATTTGTGGCGTAATGCTGTTCCTTTTTATCTGACGTTATCTTACAGTAATTTATCTTAAATCTCTATGTCTATAGCTATGTCACCACAGGCCATCTCAATAGCTTGTAGAAGGTTTTCACATTCATAAGGATTTCAGTCATATGGCTTCTACCGCCATGCCGACAACTGGGTTTAAAAACGGGGAATAAGGTAGAAAAGAAGACTTCTGAGAAATGTGGATTGTGGATGGATGGATGTGGATATGGATGGATGTGGATGGATGGATGGATGTGGATGTGGGTGAATGGATGGGTGGATGTGGATGGATGGATGGATGGATGAATGAATGGATGTGGATGGATGGATGGATGTGGATGGATGGATGTGGATGGATGGATGGATGGATGAATGGATGGATGTGGATGGATGAATGAATGGATGTGGATGGATGGATGGATGAATGAATGGATGTGCATGGATGGATGGATGGATGGATGTGGATGGATGGATGGATGAATGGATGGATGTGGATGGATGGATGGATGGATTGATCCCCAAAGGGAAATTGCAGACCTAAATACTGCGAGAAAAACTGCAATTGTCTTACAGATAATGTAAAACAAATGATCCTGCTTTCTGTACTTTTGTTCAATCAGAGCATCCAAAAGACTGCTGAAAAATGTTATTAGATGTTGTGTGTTACAGTATATGGTTCTAAGGTGGCATGGCAGTGGAGAACTCTCTGATGGCTGCACCTTTAGAACCAGGTGTGAACAGTTAAGCTTGGTAGAGCTTAAACCATGACGACTGTGTATTATTTGAGTTTCATTGTGGTGACTGGAGTGTTGTGTATTGAATGGCAGTGTTAATCAGGTAAATTGTGCTTTGTGATCAAACTTGTGCTTAAATTTGTGCAAAAACAGTGTAGAAGATCTGAAATGTGTGTATCCGGTGAATATTGCCCAAAGTTTTGCCAAAACAGTTTTCCTTTTGGTAACTGAAGAAAGATATTTGAAGAAATGTTTTGTGGAATTGTGTTCAAGGTTTCAGAATTTGTGTTTTAGCTATTGAAAAAAAACTGGATTATGATTATGAATACCTTCAGAAGTGTTATTTTGTGTGTGTGTGTGTGTGTGTGTGTGTTATTGTGTGTGTGTGTGTGTGTGTGTGTTATTGTGTGTGTGTGTGTGTGTGTGTGTTATTGTGTGTGAGTGTGTGTTATTGTGTGTGAGTGATAAACGACTCTTTCTGGCTCTTTGTTTGTGATTCATTAAACGACTGAGTCACAATCTCTGCTCTTATACTCACTAATACTACAGTGTGTGTGTGTGTGTGTGTGTGTGTTGCTGTAGTTTGTGTGTTGTTATAGTGTGTGTGTGTGTGTGTGTGTGTTTTATTAAAGTGTACATGTTATTGGGTGTGTGTGTGTTTTATTAAAGTGTACATGTTATAGTATGTGTATATATTATAGTGTGTGTGTGTTATGGTGTTTGTGCGAGTGTGTGTGTGTGTGTGTTTTATTAAAGTGTACATGTTAGTGTGTGTGTGTGTGTGTGTGTGTGTGTGTGCTATGGAGTGTGTGTGTGTGAGTTTTATTAAAGTGTGCATGTTATAGTGTCTGTATATATTATAGTGTGTGTGTGTTATAGTATGTGTGTGTATGTGTGTGTTTTATTAAAGTGTACATGTTATAGTGTGTGTGTGTGTGTGTGTGTGTGTTATAGTGTGTTTGTGTGTTTTATTAAAGTGTGCATGTTATAGTGTGTGTGTGTGTGTGTGTGTGTGAAAAGAGAACAGAAGAGAGAAGAGAGGAGAAGAGAAAAGATGAGAGGAGAAGAGAACAGAAGAGAGGAGAAGACAGAAGAAGAGAAAAGATGAGAGAAGAGAACAGAAGAGAGAAGGGAACAGAAGAGAGGAGAAGAGAACTAAAAAGAACAGAAGAGAGAGGAGAAGAGAACAGAAGAGAGGAGAAGAGAACAGAAGAGGGGAGAAAAGAACAGAGGAGAACACAAGAGATGGGAAGAGGACAGAAGAGAGGAGGAGAGAACAAAAGAGAGGAGGAGAGAACAGAGAGGAGAAGAAGAGAACAGAAGAGAAGAGAGAAGTGGACAGAAGAGAGGAGAAGAGAACAGAGGAGAGGAGAAGATAACAGAAGGGAGGAGAAGAGAACACAAGAGAGGAGAAGAGAACAGAAGAGAACAGAAGGGAGGAGAACAGAAGAGAAGAGAGGGGAAGAGAACAGAGAAGAGGAAAACAAAAGAGAACAGAAGAGAGGAGAAAAAAACAGAAGAGAGGAAGAGAACACAAGAGAGGAGAAGAGAACAGAAGAGAGAAGAGAACAGAAGAGGAGAAGAGGCCAGAAGAGAGGAGAAGATAGACAACAGAACAGAAGAGAACAGAAAAGAGAAGACAACAGAAGAGAGGAGAAGAGAGCTGAAGGGAGAACAGAAGAGAGGAGAAGAGAACAGTATAGAGGAGAAGAGAACAGAAGAGAGGAGAAGAAAACACAAGAGAGGAGAAGAGAACAGAAGAGAACAGAATAGAGGAGAAGAGGACAGAAGAGAGGAGATGAGAACTGAAGAGAACAGAAAAGAGGAGAAGAGAACATAAGAGAGGAGAAGAGAATCTGAAGAGAACAGGAGAGGAGAAGAGAACAGGAGAGTAGAAGAGAGGAGAAGAGAACCGACGAGAGGAGAGGAAAACAGAAGACAGGGGAAGAGAACAGAAGAGAGGAAAAGAGAACAGAAGAGGGAAGAGAACAGAAGAGAGGAGAAGAGAACAGAAGAGAGGAGAAGAGAACCGACGAGAACAGAAGAGTTTACAGTCTGAGATGTTGAACACAGTGAAATCAGAAACACATGAGAATATGGAAAAGTGCTGACTCTGAAGATGACAGGCTTCAAACTTCTCATTTCTTCACTGTGTGATAATCCGAGTCGTGGCAGTGTGTGTACACAACATCAGACAAGACGTGTGTGACGTTAGCTTCTCTAGCTTTACACTAGATCTACGAGGCTAATGTCGCTAACAAGTAATGGACGCTTATAGCCTTATAGCCTCCAGTTTACCATGGTGCATTTGTAGTAAAGGGACATTTACAGCAGAAATACTGTCTTATCTGGTTAACTGGAAACTATATACATTTATTTCTGCGGCAGTTTTCATTCATTTAAAATGCAGCTAAAAACGAATAAAAGGGCATTAATAAATAAAGTCATGAATATAAAGTACAGACGTAAAGATAAAAGCAAAATCATCAAAAGAAAACGATACACTAGCTACACAGTGTTACAATGTAGATTCAAAAGAACACATTGGATAGTTAAGGGTTCTTATCTTTCACTTGGAACCTTCTCTGATGGGGAAAGCCTCTGTTGGGGTTTTTTACAAAGAACCTTTAAGGGTTCCTCCAGGGGAACCATCCACAGAACCCTTTAGGATGACGTAGATTTAACCTTTTTTTAAGAGTGTAGTGTGATTAAACGTCAGAGTATAGTGTATAACCGTGAGTCAGCACTTAATAATTTTAAACCTATTATGATTATTATTTATAATCATTTACAATTATAATACTATTTATTTATATAGCATTTCTATTTTTACAGCTATATTCAGGTGTGGTGCATGCATTTAAAACACTACAATCATGTGATTTAAGCCATGTTTGTGTTCAAAAGAACACACCAAAACCTCAGTTTTTAATTTTAAAGAGTTTCATTGCCATTTCAAAGTAATAAAATGTGAAGCTCTTCGAGCTAAAAAATAGGGAACTAATGGCCGATGTTAAAAAGGAGAAGAGAAATAAAAAATAAATAAAACATTATGAGCAACACTTTAAGTTAAAAAAATCTTCATTACTAAATCTTCACTACTCACAAAACACTTTTTTTGTCAATGATTGTTGCTCTTTTTTTTTCATGTTAAAATGTACTTTTAGGTACTTTTTACTATTAGTGAAAATCTGGTCCTCTGCGCCATCTAGTAGATGTTTTTTTTCCTGATCTGACCAATCAGAGACCAGAATTGTATCACGTGACTATATTCACTCAAGACGTTTTAGAAAAAAACAACCACTTTTAATATCTTTTTATTTGTCCCCAACTTGTGTTGAAGTTTTAGCGCTAAAATTACGACCAACAACAATTTAACTGAAATTAAATAGAATAATAATCAATATTTTTGTATGCAAATAAAATGATTTGGCTCACTTCACCAGCTAACATGTTAACAAGTTATACAATAAGCAAACACCTTCTAGTTTCCTAATTAGCTAAGCTAATGCTAAAGCTAGCTAGCTAACTAGTTGAGTATTTCGGAAGCATTTCTTAAACATTTCCATTTAGCTAGCAACCTTATTGATCTCTTAAACTCCCCAACTTCTTAAAATGGTCAAAACTTCAACATTTCAAAGAACTATTTCATGATTTTTAAAGTCACAGTTGCGAATAGTCGTTGCTAGCAGCAACTTAAGTGGTTCAAAAAGTTGCTAATGTAGCCTAGAATTATTTGTTTTGTTTAACAGGGCACGGCGATATGACGATAATATTGATATCGTGATAAATTACAATAAAGTCACAGACACTTTTCTGAGAGTATCGTGTTTCATTTTCCTCCTTCTCTGTATTAATTATTCATTTATTTTTTTATTAAAAATGTATCTTGATGTTATTTTTATTACGCTAGCTAGCCAACTAGTTAAGGAGTGTTTGGTTTGCATTTATTTAACGTTTCCATTTAGCTAGCAATCTCCCAAACTTTTTAAAAATGGTAACACTTGTCCTTAATGATATTTAAACTTTCTCTTTAGGATCTTTAACCTTGCTAATGTCTTTGTAAAGTTTCTAATAATTGTTGCGCGCGACTGAATTGGCTCAAAACGTTAATAATGTAGCCTATAATCTTATATTTTAGGATGGATATGATATTTTTTGATTATATTCTGATTTTGTGGTTATTTCTTTACTCGGTCTTTACGCTGCTACACATCTGTGACTAAATGATAAATATGTTAAATAACTAAATGTCTAAGTCAAGAAAAACCCAGCACGAATGTTCAATACACACTTAATCCTTCATCTTCTGCCAGATTCTGCTGTAGTTTATCATCCTTCTTTCCCCCGCCTGTTCGCTTTCTGCTTTATTTCAAACCTCACACTGTTTAATTCCGATCCATCAGCGACGTTACGAAGCAACACACACATCACATTTTTCATCCGCGCTTGTTTAATCCCCGCGCGCCGCTCTGACTGAACACACGCAAAACACTCGCCTCCATTTTTCCTGCTCGAGGCACGAAGCCAGCCGGCCGTATGGTACTGGTGGTATAGAAATGTTCCTTACACACTCTCTCACACACACACTCACACACACTCACTTACAGACACTCACACACACTTACACTCACACATTCATTTACACACTCTCTCACACACACACTCACACACACTTACAGACACTCACACACACTCTCACACACATTCATTTACACACTCTCTCACACACACACTCACTTACACACTCACACACACTCTCACACACATTCATTTACACACTCTCTCACACACACACACACTTACACTCACACACACACTCTCACACACACACTCACACACACTCACTTACACACTTACAGACACTCACACACACTCACACACATTAATTTACACACTCTCTCACACACACACTCACACACACTCACTTACACACTTACAGACACACACACACTCTCACACACATTCATTTACACACTCTCTCACACACACACTCACACACACTCACTTACACACTTACAGACACTCACACACTCTCACACACATTCATTTACACACTCTCTCACACATACACTCACACACACTCACTTACACACGTACAGACACTCACACACACTTACACTCACACTTTCATTTACACACTCTCTCACACACATTCATTTACACACTCTCTCACACACACTCACACACACTCACTTACACACTTACAGACACTCACACACACTTACACTCACACACACACTCTCACACACATTCACTTACACACACACACACACACACACAGACACTCACACACTTACACATACACTCACACACACTCTCACACACTCACACTTACACACCTACACACTTACACTCACACACACATACTTACACACACACTCACACACACACACACACACACACACACACTTACAGACACTCACACACACACACATTTACACTCACTTACACACTCACACACACATACTTACACACACACTCGCACATACACACACACACACACACACACACTTACAGACACTCACACACACACACGTTTACACTCACTTACACCCTTACACACACACACACACACACTTACAGACACTCACACACACACACACATTTACACACACTCACACATACACACATACTCTCACACCCTTACACACACACACACACACACGTTGGAAATATGGAAAAAATACCTCCGGCACCAAGGAAAGCGTGTAAACGCTGATGTTAAACTCGTACAGTAGGTTACGTGGAGTGTGTGTGTTTCCCAAAGTGCATTCAATATTAATGCGCACACCCACACAAACCAGACTTAATTGATTATTGATCATGTATTAGGAGGCTTTAATGATAATTGATTAGGCATAAAAGGACAAATTAGGTTCGATCCCCTGGTTCAGTCCTGGGGGGTTTCATTGCTAGACGATAACATATATATATATATATATATATACAGCACTGTGCAAAAGACAGAGCCCCCCCCCCTTTACCTTTATTCAGTTTTTAATCAAATGTTCATTCAGTATTTATTGTTAATGATTTAGTGGTAAACAACAATGATGATGAAAATGTTACAGTACATTCATTTCCATTTTCAGTCAAACAGCCGTGCAGTAACACATTCTTACCTCATTATTATTATTATCTTTGTTATGAGTATTATTATTACTATTATTATTACTATCATCATTATTATTGCTATTATTATTATTATGATTACTATTATTATTATTACTGTTATTATTATTACTGTCATTATTACTATTATTATTATTATTATTATTACTACTGTTATTATTACTATTACTATTATTATTATTATATACCCGGGGTGTTTTTGGAGCTCCGTCTCCATCAGGATTGTGTGTATATTGATCATCACTGAGATGATAAATGACAGTAAACGGTACAGCTGTATTGCTGTAAAGTCAGAAGACACGGCGTGGGTCAGTGAGACTGTGGAGCTGATGTGTTTTTTTTTTCCTCTAGTGTGACTCCAACTTCTGATTTATTTATTCAAAGATGAGAGAAAAAGCTGATCAAAGATAGGCCGTCGTCCTTTGATCCCTCACATCTCATTTCTTCAGGGGAAATCCAACGCGTTCGGTTCCTCTCGGTTCTGGATCATGTGAAGGTCAGCCGCTAATAATGTTAACGCAAGGGAAAATAATAAAAGTGATGCATCAGCAAACAGAATTGAATCTCCTCTCAGAGAGAAGGAGGAATGGATTTTATAAGACTAATGAGGAATTATGAGGGGTTTCAATTAATTTAATGTTATACGATGACTTACAGCTGCACCAGAGACTCTTACAATAACCTCCATTTTATTTCAGTAAATCTTGATGATTCCAATTACAACAATAACAATGATAAAACAGACAAACATAAAAATGCAATTGGGTTCAAAAGTCTGTTACGAAGTCTGTGTTCCCAAACAGTGAGATATGAGAGTACTGCATCACAAAGAACTGGCAGAAAAGAGAACGTCATAACTTTCTGGAAACTAAGCTGCATAAAGTTTCACGTTGGACAAATCATTTTGTTTGAGAATAATTATTGTGACAGAAATTTGTCAATTATTTTAGTCAATTAGAAATTGTGGCAGTGTTTGATCCCCAAGTGACAGTATGGGGTTTGTGTCAAAATTGTACTCAATTAAAAAAAAAAAAATAAAAAAAAAATCTTAGCAAAAAGATCTTAGCAAATCTTTTCTTATGACTTAAATCGTGCGTAACTAAACGAAATCCAACCACATCACATCACATTTTTTTGTCCCGCCCACAATTCTACCGTGACATGATCAAAAAATCTGAGGCTGTTTAGAGGTGGGAAAAGGTCGCTGCAAGAAGAATTTCGTCTTTTAAGTGATTAGTACAGATTAATCATCTACAATCTGATCAAGGACACGAGCTAACAAGGTTAAAAAATTGGTATCGGTCCATCTCTAGTAAATACTTTTGAGTATGCTAGTATGCAGGTAGGGACTGGAAGACACTCAGAATCAGCATAAAAGCAGGCGCACTAGAGAGAGAACGAGGCACGAGAGTACGGTGAATTCAACGAGCTCCTGATTATCTGAGCCGAATAAATCAGATGAGAGATATAAAAAAAGGAGAGAGAGAAATGGATAGAGAGAGAGGGAGAGAGAGAGAGATGGAGAGAGCATGATTTAGAGAGATGTAGTGAAAGAGTAGAGGAGTGAACCCACAGCTTTATTAGGAACTGTTGCAGATTGATTTCGTGTCATGCCTCTGACGAGATCGATGGTGTGTGTGTGTGCGTGTGTACCAGCCTTCCCCGTCTGTGTAATGAACGTTTTACTCCTCGGCTCTATCCATATTTGATGAAGATCCCAGAGACAATTACAACGTTCCTCGATTCATTAGAGCCACACACTCTCTCTCTCTCTCTCACACACACACACACACACACACCCCTTTATCCAGCCTTCTAAATCTCTAAGGGATTTGAAATATAAAGCATTAGAGAGTAATTTACGCCCATTCAGCTCTGTCCCGTATCGATCGGCTGTGTTTCATTTCCCCCCACTGACCCCTGGATAAAGAACTTCTGTCATCACATGCTTGGAAGAAAAGCCTATTAAAATTTGCTCGAAGTGTGCGTTAAATCCGTCGGTGCGTTTTAGAGGCACGGCCCCGAGTGCCAGTGGTTTTAAACGAGCCCTCATCGACTTTCCCTCAACGCCTGGAGTGTGCACTTGCAGCACAAGTGTGTAGTGGATTTGTCAACAACAGCGTACTTGATCTTGGCAGCGAGAAACCATGTAGCTGAAGTGATTCTTACACACTCCGTTTCCTTCACACTTCACACAGTCGCACAAGCTAACCCGCTAGCTAGCATGCTAATCAGCTAGCAAGGCGCAGTGCAACACAGTTCCATCAGAAAAAAGTGCAGAAATGCTCCTGTTTAAACAGCTTCATCCGCCGTCTGAGTTCAAATGTTTTCAACTTTGGAAGTTTTGACACATTTAAAACATTGTCCGCGTTAGCTAATATTTCCAGTTTGCTAGCTAGCTAAGCTACATCTGGCCAGCAAACTTAGTTGTTCTAATCCTAGAAGCAGAAAAGTAGAGTGTATGATGTGGTTAATATTTCTCACATAGTTACTAAATCGCCATAAAGTAGGCTATTTAACGTCGCATGTGCTCTTATTTCTGTGTGCATGCAGATGAATGACGAGCGCTAATCAGCTAGCGGAGAGAAAATCTGGATCGCTTACATTTCTGATTGACCCTCATACTGTAGATGGGTTTATATTTTTGCGGAAATGATATTTAGAAGAGGTGGTCAAACATTTGTGGTTTTAGTTTGTCTACGGTCAAATATTTTCTATTTTCGATATGCATCCGCTAGCTGTGCTTAGCTTTGCTGTCGCTATGGTTACCATGCAAGCGATTGATTGATTGATTGATTGATTGATTGATTGATTGTACCTGCCGTGTGAAAAAGCATGACGTAATGGAAAGAAGGGGAAAGCGAAAAAACCAAGGGGACTCCGATGAGGGGTCCAATTTGAATATTCATGCATACGTACAGGTCCTTGAGAGATTCTTGAGTGTAGCCTCGCCCCTGAGTCAGCCTTCCACTCTATTTTAAATATAAACAATTGCTGAATTAAACGTCATGGTAACAAATTTGACCCAAATACTGATTTACAGAATTATTATGAGTTGTTTAAGAGGAGTTTATCATTTAAACACCACGTTTTGGAGCGTTTTGGACTTTAAGGCTCAGCGGTTTATCAGCAAATGAATTACAGTGCGTCAGTGTTTCAGCTTTCCGAACTGGCAGGAGTTTAAGTTAAACTGAAATAATAGCTAGCGTTTTGTGTGTGTGTGTGTGTGTGTGTGTGTGTGTTCTCTCAAACACTGATAATAAAAACCTGTGATGCAGAAAGGCCGTGTGTTTGAGCTCATTCCTGCCCTCTGGCTTTTTTTTTACGAGCAGGTCTGGAAGTTCAACCTTCATGTAGTGCGCACTACTTAGCAACACACCGTCCCATTGCCCTAAATCCGTTTAGATTTTATAGCAACACAACTGTAACACTGATTTAAAAAAGATTAAACCCTAATATATATCATCTCCATCTCAATTATTAGCTAAATAAACCATGGATGGAAACTATTTTCAGATATAACTATAAATATAATTTTCAGAAAAAGAAAATCATGTTTATTAGAGAAACTCTACCATTTTTAACATTAATGCACCTTTTAGTAAAAATGTAAAATGGGTCATTTTGAGCCGAACAGCTCTGTCTGACGTTAAGAGTGAATTATGGGATGTAAGTAGGCGTTATATGGCCTCATTCAAACATGGTGCACTAAATTCTCCTGAACTGAGTGGGTTACAGTGTGTGTGTGTGTGTGTGTGTGTGTGTGTGTGTGTGTGCGTTCTCTCTCAAACGCTGATAATAAAAGTTGGTGATGGAGAAAGGCCTTGTGTTAGAACTCATTCCTCCGCTTCTCAGATTTTACGAGGAGGTCTGGAGGTTTGTGAAATGCCGGTTAAGAAGGAAAAGGGGCAGATGGAGAGGAGGAGGCAGGAAACAGACCTATGTGGGGTTTTTTTGTATGTTTTTTAAATAAAACAACTTTAAGAGTTTCATCAATGGAGAAAAAAAGCAGTACATGTGAGTTAAACATCATGCTGCAAGAGTGAAGTTGTCTGAGTTTGGTCAAATTATTACTCAAACTTGAGTGTGAGGATTGTGCTATATATACAGCACTGTGCAAAAGTAAATAAATATTTTATATAAATTTAGTCTTAGAAGAGCAAATTTGGGATTTTCCAAAATTTTTTAAATTGATTACAGAAAAATGTGTGTAAGTGATTAAAGAAAGTGAGATATTCAGCACTAGAGCACTTTTTAGATAAAAACAGAAGGCTGTTTGGCAAGTGAGAACCAAAGTTCTGCAGAAGAACCGTGACAAGTTCTCCAAGATTCTTGGAACAACCTACCAGCTGATTT
>JAOUQW010000004.1:8252547-8263477 GCA_028565825.1 Olivaichthys viedmensis
CCATGAAGTATTTCGGCAAGATAGTGGAGTAGTTTGCCATTGCTTTCTCCACCCCTCCCCATTTATCCGGGCTTGGGCCCGGCGTGCAGCTGTTTCCAATTGCACGGCTGGGTTACTGTAAAAATACTGTATCACTAAATTCCTCTGTGTGGACCATAAATCATTTCGATACAAGAGACTGTTAATGATTTTTTTAAAGTGAAAATCCCAATTTTTAAGATTTAAAAACAACACAGATGGCTCAGACGTCTCTGTATTAATTTGTTGTGGTGGGATAAAAAGCTGCATCTGTCCTGCTTATATTACCACCTGAATTATTTACTCGGTCATCTATAAAGCTTTATGATGGAGCCATTTCCTTTTTCAGTTGCAGGTCATTAAACAATAACACTATAATAAAGTGAAAACCATTAAGTACATAAACTGAATCTGTTTTTATGAAGCAGCTAATTACAGCATTCTCTCTCTTTCTTTCTCCAGCTCTCTATTTGAAAAGTTTATTACATGGTAAGAAGCGTTAATCTTATAAGACTTTTATAGATAGACTATGACCCTTAGAAACCTCCGAGACGTTGAGCTTGTGTGTCAAATCCTGGCCTCCAGGAAGGGCAAAATTAGATTTCATGTTTGTGTTTTAAGAAACGTCCAATGCTAGAAAATATAGAATTCAGTGTGTAAGGGAGTGTGTGTATTACCCATAATGCACTGTGTTCATACGGCGTTATTCTCGCTGTGTAAGGAAAAGTGTGTATTACCCATAATGCACTGTGTTCATACGGTGTTATTCTCAGTGTGTGAGGGAAGGTGTGTATTACCCATAATGCACTGTGTTCATACGGCGTTATTCTCAGTGTGTAAGGGAAGGTGTGTATTACCCATAATGCACTGTGTTCATACGGCGTTATTCTCAGTGTGTAAGGGAAGGTGTGTATCACCCATAATGCACTGCAAGCGGCAAGTCGCTTTATAATGTACTGTTAAGATGAGTGTATAATGAAAAGAGCTAGAGGTCAGGCTTTAGTCTGCTAATTTACATATAGTAGATTGGTAATCTCATACGCTAATCGCTAAATAAGATGATTAGCTTGCAGGCCATTAGCTAGATACGGAATTGGGATTGGAGAGCGAATTCCTTAAAAGTCTCAGACACTGTTTTTAAAAGTAAACATCAGACTGTTTGGAGGGAAAATAAAATATAATTGTTCACAAAGGTTTAATTAAAAGGCCTGACTCAATAATGTCTTTTTGAATCTTTTTCTCTTCCTCATTTCATTTTTTTTTATGGCTCCATTTGGTAGATGTATCTAAAATAACCATGTCTGCGCCATGGACTTCCAATGCCAACTTAGACCATGAACATTTAATGCAATGATACATCTAAACCTCTTCTTTTCTTTTCTTTACTTAACAGAGTGTGTGAGTGTGTGAGCTGTATATGAATCTGTACGCTGCGGAGTATGTGAGTGTGTAAGAACTACTTGATGAGTCTGGGGTTTGTTGCTTTAACCCCGGTTTTTACAGCAGGACGGAGGTTAACCGCAGTTTCGGGCTGGACGCTTTAATGGGCCGCGTTTCAAACTCAGCGTCTCTCTACAAACAAATTTCCATCAGGCTTCCTCCGAGAAGATTTGTAGGTGTTAAAAGTTATGGGCCGATACACGCCTCGCCATTTCTGTGGCTGCTGTTAGATGATTCTTGATGGATTAATCAGCACAATTAAATAAGTTGTGATTAAGAATGGGTTTGACCCACTTATTATTTTTTGACCCATAAACGATTATAATTTTTTCTGAACAGTTTTTAATCAGCCTGTGAAATGTTACTTAACCTCAGTTTTTACAGCAGGAAGGACCGAAGCATCTGGAGGTTAACCATAATTTTAGTTTGGCCAGTTTAACAGGCGGTTCACTTCCACCGTCTCTCTCTCCTCGCCTGCAGAAGAGTGTCGGAGCGTTTTCACAAAAAAACCCCACTGATGATGAACAAATTTCCATCAGGTTTCCCCGAGACGTCGGTTCTCCGCTTGTCTCCGTGTGGATAAATGTATTGTGATTAACAACGGCCTTGACTCAGATGTCACACAGGTGTGTTTTCCACGTCAGATCGGTTATTTGAGTTTCATGCGATTCCTGGATGCTGTAGTCATGTAAATCGGTTCTGTTGCTGTTTCTGCGAGTTGCCATGCGATCTACTTTTCCATGTGGAGAACTTTTAACACTTGTCCTCTCTCAGTGTCTCAGAGCTGATTGTTCCCAAACGGACAGAAGAGTCAAATTAGTGTCTCGGGATGCCTATAAAAAGTGCGTCTCTGAGGTATTATGCACTGAGGCGTGTGCACCGGTCCCACGTTTCCATTTTTATTTCATCCAAATTCCATTCCAAAGAGCTTTTAGTCATTAACGGTTCATCTAAAAAATATAAAATTAAAAATCATATGAACTATACCTAATTTGGATAAAATAATTTGATTACAGAAATTTAGTTTTTTTATAAAGTAGGATAAATTAGGAAAAATATTTGATTATTGGATTACATTTTTGCCATCAAGGAATTATAGTGTATTCATTCGTAATTTACTGGGCATAAACCGTATAATATCTGGCATTATGATTAACATAGCACAATATTCTCTGTTCTTTACTGTATATATCTCAACCTTTTTTTTGTTGGATTTGCCTTTAAATGACATCACAAGCTTTTCTGATTCCAAATCGTCTTTTCTTGCAGTAGATCTACTCATCCTAACTCACTGTTTATTGTGCACAGATGGGACTGTTAGCTAAACATATGCACGCCCTTATTTCCTGATTTTGCTGAGTGACAGGTGTCACAGGGTCAACAAGGGCGGAGCTTAAGTTAAATTTAATCAGCCAATCGCAAACCAATCAGTTTCAGTTCTGCAGCACAACATAGCATATACATTACAGTGCAAAAGTCTTCGGCAAACAATTTATATATAAATTTTCTCTTAGATGTTTATTTGATGTCTTCTGCATTAGTGTGTCATTAGAAAAGAGCAAATTTTACATTTCCAAAAATTCATTTATTAAAACTAAATGTTTGTAAGTCATTAAAGTACGATATTCAGTAATAGAGCAGGCTTTAAGACAATGTCAAATATTTATTCAACCTAATGTGTCCAAACTTTTGACAATGAATCTGTAATAAACCTGAAGAACATTGAACACTGGTGAAGAAACGTGTGTGTGTGTGTGTGTGTGTGTGTGTGTCTATTGAGGCATGTTCTCCTTGTATCCAGGTGAGTTTCTCTTTTTGCCATGTGACTATATTTTAATTGGTATCAGTGTGTATTATTAAGTATTATGACCTTATTGTTTATAGCTCGACTGACTGCTAGTGTGTTCCTTCGTCTCCTTCTGCTCTTGCTAAAACCATCCTGCACTCACATCTGGTTGGTGGAGACTCGGTTCTGCAGCACTCGCATCCTTATCGAGTCCGTGAACAGCGAGATACTCGGATTGCTCACTGCTTCACTGGTAAGACGCTTTGGAGAAACTTTAAGTCAGAGCTTCAGTAAAAGATCTGCCCAGCGGAGAAGGTCTGGTCTCTGTGGTGCCCCAGGCTGTAAACAGAAGAAACACCACATGATGTGGACCACCAACAAAGCTCCGCCTCTTGCACTTGCATGTGTTTTGTGGCGTGGCTTTGGAGGGAACACTAAAGGGACGGGCTGTATTAGTTGGATTTTAAGTTCAGCCTCAGCTAATGTCCACCAAAGTTAACTACACCTTTAAAGCTATGAGCCCTATCTCTAACCACTTAGCGTTCACCGAGCCTGATGGGGCACCACAGCGACCGTGTTGAAGTGGCCAAACCGACAGGATGTGACCTGTAGAAACCTGTTCTGAAGTTGCTTTTTTAACTGCATTTTTATTAAACTGATTAATACTAATCTGAGAAATGCGAATACAGCAAAAGTCGTTCTAAACTCTTTTAAAGGAACAAATTTTGTCAATCAGCCGAGACGTGTTTGGTGTCTAAAGTTTGCTTCTTTAGTTTGGCACTTGAGCTACGAGGCTAATGTAGCTAACAAGTAACAGAAGCGTATAGCCTCCAGTTTAGCGTGGTGCTTATATCCTCCAGTTTAGCATGGTGCTTATAGCCTCCAGTTTGGCATGGAGCAGTAAATGTGAGTGTGTAACTCCTCCCACAGGGGCGTCTCTCCTCAATGGGCTTTGTGGAGTTGTTCAGTGTCTCTAACAGACTTGCTGATGAGCTTTCTGACAAACACACACACACACACACACACACACACACACACACACACACTGTATGACACACACACTGACACACACACACTATGACAGACACACACTGACACACACACACACTATGACAGACACACACACACACACACACACACTGTATGACACACACACACACACACTGACACACACACACTATATGACACACTGTTATCTATAAACATGATGGCAATGAGATAAAAACAGTCACTGAAGCAGAATCATTTTCTTCCTCAGCTCATAGTTTAGTCTCAGACTCAGGCTCAGGCTCAGGTAGGGGGCGTGGCCTAAAATCTGAAGGTGGAATTGATTTGTATGATAATATAGTCCATATTTTGTAGGTATATTTAATTTGAATACAGATTTATTCTATTTTATAAAGCTGTTTTTGAGTGATTTAAGCATGCAGTTTGCTCGATACTAAACTGGAGGCTATAAGCCTCCATTACTTGTTAGCTACATTAGCCTCGTAGGTCTGGTGCAAAAGTAAAAAGTGAACTTTAGACACCAAACATGTCTCGGCATGTTTTGGCCTGAACTACTCTATTTAGTAGGTGGTATGTTAATTTAGCCTTTTAGCTAAAGTTAAATAAACAAAACAGGGTTTGTCAGATGAATTCAGATCTTCCTCTTTTACTTTCAGATATGATAATGTATTATACGTATGAGGATGAGTGAGAGAATGAGCTCAGTCCTGCTGTTTTTATAAACACTTTTTTGTAAACGGTGTTAATCCAGAGGGCATGAATAAGTGCATTTGATGTGTGTAATCAAGCAGAGACAGAGACAGATGAAACCGGATCTTGATTAGACGTGATGATGATTTACTCAGAGGAGACAGGTCTAAATGGTGTGATGGAGCGCCTGCTTCCTCTCCGTCCGTTTGTCAAAGATAAACGAGTGCAGGTCTCATCGCGCCTGTCTTCCCCTGTTTATCAGACATCATAAAAACAGTTTTATATCACTAAGCAACCAAACGCAGAATCCAAACCCTGGATGAAAGCAGAAACAGTCTTATTGAGTAATTATTTAATCAAACACCCCACACAGCAAGCATGTTCGGGCCGGAGGACCAAGGGTCACGAAATTCAGGCCAAGCAGCTGTTAATGGCACTGAACATTCAGAATACAGTCAGTCAGTAGACTCAGAACGCATGTGGGCCGCATCTAAAAAACGATGGGCCAAATTGTATTCGAAAGATTACAGAATAACATATAATACGCTACTTCTGCTGTTTAACTGAATGCCAGTTAACCACCCAGAAGTACCGCTTACCTGTATGTGTACTAACATTCTGATTAGGTCTGTTCACAAGAACGCAGTTGCCTTCCAAGCTACCAATAAAGACATCAAAAAACATGTCATCAGATGGTTTAACCTGGCATCAGAGCGGGGAGGTGGTTGTAAAGAGGGTTTACCGTCACCGAGTGTTACCGTTCAGCTCATGAGCATTCAGCTAACACCCACACAGTTTGTTCCTAAATGCTGCACTGAAAGCACAATTCCGCATTATAAACTTTTGTTTTTAGAAAGTATGTGGTTTTATGTTTGCAAAAAGTGCTGTGGTGACAACAGTCGTAATTTTGTTTAATAAACCATCATTTTTGACAGTTTGGTTTCAAGAATAATCATGCAGGATGTGGCTGTGGGGACAGTATTAACTTGGGTTTGCACCACTTCTGAACCAGGTCTGTGCCACATTTGCCAGATATGGAAAAATAACATTTGGACCTGCACCAGCTTAGGGCCAGATGTAACAATATTCTTTGTTAATCTGGGCCGGTTTTTTAATCAGCTTTGGCCCAGATCCATAAAACGGTATTGGGCCGTTGTGCAAAAAGACACCGGGCCGGCTCTGCTATGCGGATCAAGAGCGGCTCCGGAGCGGATGCAGCACTATGTTTGGCTCTAATCCGGTGCGGTGTACATTTGTTGTCTGGGACAGATAATTAAGAATCTATCTCCTTGAATCAATCTATTTATCGAACGGAAACCTTTAATTGATTTAAATCAGAACCGGAATCTTTTTTATTCACCAAGTACAAAATGTACAAGGAATTTCTCTTGGTGTGGTGTCACATAATTTAAATACAACAGTACAATATAGTAAAACAATCATATGTTAATGCAATATGCAATGTAATGGCCATTATATGTGAAGTATTGAATAATTACAAAATAATTACAAAAGTGATACAATTAAAAATCTGTATATTAAAAGAGAATGTACAGTGAGTATCTGAGCAGTGATTACATTGAGATTGTTATTGCATTATGCAGTAAAGTGCACATTATGACCACATAAATGACCACCAACACACATTAGCTAGGTTTCTATGCACATCAATAGTCTGATATTAATCTAATTAAAACTTGGACCAAGATACGATCATGTAATCAGCAGGTCTGACTAAAGCGACTTAAACTAAATGCAGAACATTCGGTCCAAACCGATACTGGCTGAATTATTCACATTAGACTTGGACATGTAAACACTTAGGCTGTGGTTTAAGGGAAGGTAACAGTGCACTTTAACAGCATTTTTATTTTAAACCAAATGAAGCTGAAATGTTCTACTGTCGCACCGTCGCTGATATGGGCGTCTGTGTGTCACGTCTGATTATCACTTTATATGAAGTAATAAACCTTTGTTGTGTTGTGCTACATTACCTTGTTGTACATGTAGCCGATGATAAACAGGACAGAATACACACTGAGGCTGCAGTCCATTCTGAAGTGATCATGACTACGCCCTACTCTTTCCAAAGGCTACACACTTCACAATGAGAACTCTAAAGGATCCCTCTGTAGGGGTCGAAAGTGACGGCCATTTGGAACGCACTATAATGTCATTTCTCAAAGCCGAAGCCGGTGTTTTATTCTCGCACCGTCACTGATATAAACAAGAACAAGTGTCTCAGTTTAATAACGAACACATGGACTAAGCAGCGAAAACTTTCCCCACACTGACACCAATTTCATTCAGGAGCTGATTTCATTTTTTTATTACGTTTACAGACGCAAATAAATCCAAACACACGAGCTCTGGGCTGATACCTGAAGTAACGATAAAAACATGGACCCCACATCAAAGAGCTGATTTACCTCAGCACAACTTTCAGCTGTTTTATTCATTTAAGTTACAATTTAATATTAAAATCACTAAATGTAACGTTTCGTACTTGGACTTGACCATTTAAAGGTGAACTCTGGTTGCCGTGGCTTTTTTTTCATTCAACATAAAAACAGTGCAAAGAATCTCGGGAGCAAAGTGTCCATCAGGTGTTCCCTTTGAAGTAGATGCTTTTCATCACTTCGCTTTGGAACGACCCTACAACTGGCTGCCGTGGACGTGTCCCCTTTCGAAGTGCCCTTTGTAGGCTTCATCACTTCAGAATGGACCACAGCGCAAAAATAACGCCGTATGAACACTCCAACATTAAATAACCTCCATCGAGACAGAACGTTAGAGTGGATCACATGCATTCCAACACTTTTCGGAAATGTTAAATTCTACTGTTTAGGACGGAGCCAGAAGCAGTCTCATGAACATCCTGGTCCATGCATGGAGCTAAAATGTTTTTGTCTATTTTTC
Source organism: Olivaichthys viedmensis (assembly GCA_028565825.1). NCBI lineage: Eukaryota > Metazoa > Chordata > Actinopteri > Siluriformes > Diplomystidae > Olivaichthys > Olivaichthys viedmensis. Next base: position 8,260,409 of record JAOUQW010000004.1, read on the forward strand.
CAGGGAAGTCAGTAGGAATAGTGACCACCACGCGAGTGCAGCACGCCTCCCCCGGGGCCAGTTACGCCCACACGGCTGATCGAAACTGGTACAGCGACGCCAGCCTGCCCAACAGCGCAGTGACCGAGGGCTGCAGAGACATCGCCTACCAACTCGTCCACAACACCGACATTAACGTGAGACCACTCACACTGTCAAGTCCAACAGTCTGAGAGCACGACCGAGAACTGATTTTACTACACAAGTTAGCACTACACAAACTTATCCAAAAACAATGTGTTCAGACGGGCAGCTCATATCCCATTCGTGCTGGAAAAATTCTCTTGACATGCGACTCAATGGTTTATGATTTTTTTGTGGTTTTAGGTTATTTTAGGTGGGGGGAGGCAGTACATGCTTCCTAAAGAGACGGCAGACCCCGAATATCCCCAAAACACCGGAGAGAGACTGGACAAGACCAACCTGATCGACGAGTGGCTCAAAAACAAAAAGGCAGAGCTCCTTAGTTTTTGCTAAGCGTAGAACAATACAAAAAAACAATTCTTCCTTTAGGCACTTTTATAATGATTATGAGCAATCATTAAAAAAAAAAAAATCATGTTATATTACAGAGATGATGTTCAGGTCAGAGTGAAGAGGGAATGTTGATTTCTTAAATGAAAAAAAGACAGATTGGGGCTTTTAAATGTAATGTTACAGGTGTATTTCTGTCAAATATAATACACACTAGAGCTCTCGAGTCTTACCTGTACCGCTCTGTGTGATTATATATATATATTTATATTTAATATGCCTTTTAAACGATTTTTCTGAAAGTCCTGTAACTTCTCTCCTCCAGAATGCCCACTATGTGTGGAACAAAGCTCAGCTCGACGCTGTGGATGAGAGAAACACCGATTATTTAATGGGTAATATAAAGATTTTTCACTAATAATATTCCCACAACTCATTTTATCACCTTAAATGGAAAGACCCGCCAATCAGACGTTGCTGTAACCATGGAAACAGAGCTAAGCTAGCCAGGCTAAAACAATGGAACGTAAAGAACAATAAAACTAGAACGATATTATATAAAAACAATATACACACACAAAACTACAATAAATACAGAACACTAAAATCTATAGAACACTAACGCTGGAGAAAATGTGTAGTTCATTCCCTCTTAAAAGACATTGCACTTTAGCCTTTTATCCCGTTTTAAAAGAAATGTTTTATAAAGTGGCGACTCATCTCGTAGCTGCTTGCTTTATTTTAAGATTTTAAACTCTTTATTTAGGACGTTTCTCAAATGTCTGTGGAGATGATGAAAGGGAAAGAAACGGAGTTCATGTCGGAGTTATGGTAATTTACGAGATGGCGGCCTCGGAAATGAGTTGTTTCTGTGGAAAAGCAGATAGAAAGCTAAACTGTGCTATTTATTACGTGGTGAATAATAAACACATAGAGTTAAATCGTTACTTAAACCCAGGTCACACTGTACGACTCGATCTGTTAATATGATGGCAGAAATCACATGATAAACGTGCTCATGACGCAGGTGCCAATAATTGGGCGACCGCCAAATCCAAAGTTAAATGTTAATTATGTCGCTGGTCACCTTAGTCTGAAAACGTGTTGACAACCAGGCAGCTCTCTGCTCCAATGATGTGCGCAAATGTATGTGCAGGAACTTTAAAGAAAAGGAGACGCAGAAAGATATGGACACGGAAGTGGGGGTTTGTTTATTCCTCAAAAAGATCATTATTCCTTAGAAAGAAAATGATGAAGAAATAGAACCTGGGGAAAAAATGGATTAGTGTTTGATTACTGATTAAACAGATAAAATAAAAACAAGTCTTGATAATGCACTTGGACTTTTAGATTTAACTGTAGACTGTAGGAATTTTAAAAAGTAGAAAGCTTTGATTATTGAACGGTTCTCAGCTCTTTGTGTGTTTTTGTGTGTGCTCAGGTCTTTTTGAGCCGAAGGACACCAGGTACGAGCTGGAGAGAAATCCAGAAACAGACCCGTCGCTCACAGAGATGGTGGAGAAAGCCATCAAGATCCTCAGCAAGAACCCCAACGGATTTTACCTGTTTGTGGAAGATAAGTATCACTGAGTGGGACAGATGGGCATGTCTTTGAGTGGGACAGATGGGCGTGTCTTTGAGTGCATATAGTTTGCATATGAATGCCAATGACCTTCTTTCTACTTAAAGACGAACGCCTACATGTCCATCTATGTTCTTTGAGGCACATCCACTCAGAGTCACTCTTATTTTCATATAAGGACTCAGTGACACGTCCACATCTCTATATATATCAGCAAACAGACTGTATTGATATTAAACCAAGCATCATTCAGTATGTTATAGTAATAGAATAGAATAGGTGAATAATATATTCTAATAATATATATATATGTGTGTCTCTCTTACTGTAAGTGGTAGAATAGATCACGGTCATCACGCCAGTGAAGCTAAATTCGCGCTGTACGAAGCGGTGGAGTTCGACCGAGCCATTGCCAGAGCGGCCGAGCTGACGACGGAACGCGACACCATGTCCGTGGTCACCGCTGATCATTCACACGTTTTCTCTTTCGGAGGAAACTCACCAAGGGGCAATCCGGTACTAGGTACGGTATAAATTCATTTTAGAGCATAAACACTATCACTCATTATCACATGACACTTCGGCATCCAGCCGTACCAGGAAACACATTGCTACGGGTTACTGGATTGTTATAGGTGTGTTTGTGGGCGGAGATCCATGTGGCCGGGAAATTAATTCAATGATTTCTTAGCCTCAGACCGTCTCCTATTGCCTGATGCATGATTCTGTCAAAAGTTCAACACTTTTCAAACAGACGGCAGAGCATTAATTTTATGCATTGCCATAATTTGGTGTCAGTTTGGTGCAGTTCTTGCTGAAATTACTGGCAAGATGTACATTTTGAAAACTTATGAAAATTGTCATTAACCTAAGAGTTGCTGTCAAACTTTAGCTCTGCGACTGTTTATAGCTGTTAGAACGTAAGTGAGAACAGGAACTAACTCGTTTCAGATGTTCCACAACATTAAATGTGA
>JAOUQW010000004.1:8331002-8343144 GCA_028565825.1 Olivaichthys viedmensis
GACATTTCATTTCAATGTATACGAGGTATATGGAGAAATGACAATAAAAACCTACTTGAACTTAAACTTGAACTTGAAAACATTTTGTCTCAAGTCAGATGATGTGAGGTGCTCTGGTACCAAGTAGGCAACCTTGTGTTCAAACACTCTTGCAGAGATGTCTGATAACATTTTACCACTTGGGTTCAGATCTAGAAGGCTGTTCTTCTCAATCACGCCCCTCCAGGTTATCTGCTTCATTCCTAACACGAGCATGTGTGTGATCCAGTAGAACCGTCAAGTCGGTAGGCGGTACCTTCTGAAACCACCTGCTTTACCTTCTCCAAGAAGGCTGAGTACTATCAGTCCATATGCCCAAACAACAGTCAGAGTTTTCCCCTCAAAGCCTCATATGGGCAACCCTCTTGTCCACAGGGACCTTTCTCCTATGCGAGCTCTGGAGTAGGAGAGAGACCACCCTTGATGGAGATGTTTGGTACATGAGCCAATACAGCATTTGGACGTAAGGTTGACTACATCTATCATACCTTTCCATCTCACACACCAACTCAGGCTCTTTTCCCCGCCAGTGCTCCAAAAGCCAGTTTCTACTTCCAAAGTCTAGTCTATCCAAACCTTCGCATGCCTGCTGCCTGACTGGTATTGCATCATACCTCCAGACTTCACCTTGCAGGTGGTGAGCCCACAATATGGCTCTGCGTCACCTTTTTTGGCTGAGCTTGACCGATAAGGTTATACCTTATCAAGGTCTCAATCTAGGGTACTGTTTGGGAAAAAATCCTTGTTTTTCCTCCAAGTACCTTCGTCTCTCAGGTCCTACCTGCACTATATATATATCCCTTAGCTCGAGACTTTGTCATCTTTTCTACTTTTGTGATCCTCAGGGCTATGTCACAGCCTAATGCTCCCAGTCTGGCTATTTTGTATATAATATACAATTAAAAAAATTAAAAACTGACACTGAAATTGATAATATTGCCCTTTTAACATATTTTCATTTATTTTCCTTTTTGTCACAGAAAATCCTCTCCACCACCTCCTCATTTAATCTTAACCATACAGAATTGCCTTGTTCAGCATTAAGACTTCAAAGAAATATTTTTTCAGCGTTTGCTTTGATTTGATGTTACTCATTGTAATAAATATCTGCGTCTGTGTCAACTTGCTGCTGGGCTTTGTTCTTGATCCACTTTGATAAAACTCATTTAACCCTTTGAATTCCTTAGAATTTTCAAGTTATTTTTGTAATTTTGCTATTCACCCCTGTTTTGTGAAGAACCCCACATGCATAGGATCATATATTTCACCACAAACTTATAACAGACATCAAGATCTCTTCTCCTCTACATGCAAACACAAATATGAGATTGAGTGAAAATTTAGAATCTACAATTTCAACAGATTTCCATGAGTTATGAGCATGATGAAACAGTTAATGCAAAAAAGTCGTTATCACCACTGATAACCTCTAGTTTGTAGATTTCTCATCTCAGATCTCATGCAGCTTCATGGTGGCAGTCTGCAGACCTTCTGAGCTCCCCCCCATTAAGCGCCTGTAGGCAAACTGTAAGGAGAAAGATTTTAATTACCGAGTTTAAAAACGCAGACGAGAGCAAGCTGCTGCTGCGCAGCTATTAGAGGAATTTAGAAGGGATTTGACGATGCGCTTCATTTCCACCAGGGCTTGTTGAAGCTTGAGTCCAACCATCACAACACACACACACACACACACACACTTATGGCTCTTAATGACTGAGTGTGTGCTCGTTCTAAGACACTCCTGATGGGTTCATACCGATCGTCTGGCAGGATTTAAAGCTGCCTCGACACCAGTGTGGAAATCATGTGCAAATGTTCAGCTAATGGACTAAATCTATGACTTTTTATCCTTCCAAGTGTGAAAGTGCTGCTTTAAATGTGTCAACCCTTAACTTTATATAAAAAGGACACAGCGTGGTTAACACAAGGGGTGAGATGATATACCGGTATCATGATATAGATCATACTGTGAGCAGATTCAATGATGTTCTGAAAACAGTGATATTGGGTTGGACGATTATCATGCTGTGAATGAATTATACTGTTACCCCTCTAGCTAGCACACAATCTTTTATTGATATATTCAGTAAACACTCCATTTTCACATTAGCCATGTTTTTGTGTGTTTCAATAGGACTATGTGCTATATGAGTTCCTATTGGAGGAACGTGGCCTGGTATACGATACGTTACGCAGAATTATTGTGAAAAAGGTCAACATGCACTGCTGATTTAATCACCAAACACCCAAACCTAATTTAGACAACATGGAGGAAATAATCCATTCTTTAGTATGTTTGGAAAGGGCTATGAGCCAGATTACTTCCTATAGGACAAACACAGAGTGGTGTAGTGTCATTTTAGCCGAATTAATGTGCAGTCAGACCAAACAAGAATAAAATTTGCGTAAAATTGGAATGGTTAATTTGGCTTTGTGCCGAGTTCATCTAGGTAAACTTAACTCTGAGAATTTGTGAACTTAGGAAGCGTGAGCCAATAGAAAATAAGACGGTGGGCTGTCGTCTCTACTTTTGGAAAATAAAGGCACTGTTAATTATTAAGTAGCGCTCATGCTGGACTTTCGGACCGACATCTAGTTGAATAGCTGGGCAAAATGAATGTTTCTAGTGACGTAAATTTTTTTGCTGCTTGTTGTTTGTTGATGAGATAAATGATATGTCTTTCAGTAAAGGTCTGCTAAAATCACATAATTACTATGTTTTACCTTATATACAAGTTTGTGTTTTTGTTAAAGTTAGCCGGCTGGTGAAAGTGTTGGTGAGGTATCTAACATTAACATTAGATAAAAGTTTGTTAGTGAAAATAAAGTGTGTGATATTTCATAGATTGTCATTACAAAAATATCTTAACATGTTAACACACTGTTTTTGCTGATATAATTATCAATTATATACAATTTTTTGAGTGACTTCCTAAAGGAAAAACAAAATATAACCAGTGTGTTCTACTGCATACTGGCAGAATTACTGTAGCAAAGGTTACCACACACACACAGTCTTTGGCTGATATACTTATCGAACACTTAAACCTTGTGTTTGGATACGGCGTTGTGTCTGCAGGGAGGGGAGCGCCCTCATTAGCATTTCATTTTCAGACCCTTTGAAGTTCACTAATATCGAGCTCTTCTCAGAACAAGCCGCCGGTCTCTCAGGTGTGCGAGAACAGGTGTGTGTGTGTGTGTGTGTGTGTGTGTGCATTTCCGAGTCCTCGAGGAGTGCAGGTGTGGTTGCCAATGTTATCGGCAGACCCGGAGCTGAACTCTACATGTCACTGACAGTTTGTCCGAATCAAACCTGGGTCTCGTTGATAAACATGAACAAGTTCACTGCAATAAATCACACGTGTCCACCGCACGCCTTTCAAATGTCAGACAATAACCTGCAGCCTAGCAAGAAATATGCTTGCAGCAATGGTCTGAGACGTCCTCAATGTGTGTTTGCTGTGTTTAAGATTCAGGAAGACGATACAGGGCAGATATATGCTTTACATGCTTTTGGTATTCATTTTCTATATGTATGAGATGCTGCTGTAAAATACAAGTTACGTTGCAAGAACAAACAGACCAATGGTGTAGTCGAGGCCACATGCAGGTATATACCGTACTTTTTACCCTCAGTATACCCTTTTTTTTTTTCTGTATTAAATCACATCATTTAAAAGTGAGGGAGATAAAAAATTGCCACTTAAACACTATTTGATTGGTCAGTTTCATACAGTGCTTGTTAGAGTTTTGATTGGTTCATTACATTGGTTTCTATAGGTAGCAGAATTTTTTGAGGATACCGCCATGCACAATTTTAGCCGCGCACGATTTCTCAAAGTTTATCACCAGGCTGGAAGGAACAGCGGTTCTAATTTCAGGTAAAAAGTTTGATTCTGAACGAACATGAAAAATAAAGAGTAGTGAAATGCTAGTGGCATTAGCAAATAACATTAATATCAATTAATTAGTGTGTTATTTTCTGGGTACTACATTATTAAAGTGACACTATCATGTCAAGTTAACTGCCTGATAGTTAGCTAACTCTAGTTAGGTAACATTCCTGTCACATCCCAGTCCACCACTAATGCTAGCCAGTTAATTAACTTCACCCGTTTCTTATTTACATAGTGTATTTAAGCTTTGTTAGATTAGCCCTTCCTTGCAAAGTCTTGCCACTGTTATAGCCTTCCAATTTCAAGCCTTATCTAAAGTTTTTGCTTCTTTTGTTACTGACTCTGCTTATTTCCTTGTTTCTGCCTTTTGGATAGCCATAGTAGTTTGTTACTGGTTTCTGACTCATTGCCTGTTAATCGTTTAGCCTCTGGATTGTGAACTGTGCCTAATACTTTAATAAACACACTTAGCAAATACACTCATCTCATATTGTTGCTTAGTGGAAGGGCATTAGAATGGGCAACTGAGATCCGGGAACGGCATGGGGTAGAAACCACGTCATACAAGTGCTTTCTGATACTCTTTCGAGCTGTCTTTTCGGCCCAGCTGTCAGTGGGGACGAACGGGGAAAGTTGTTCCAGGCTTTGGTGGGGGTCCAGAGGATATACTAACATTGTGGAAAAGGCTTATTTGATCAAAATATGTTGGTCAAAAAATGTATGTTAGGCCTGGTTCTTCAATTACTCTCCTGTTGGCAAAGAATGTGTTTAGCGGCTATTGAGCATTCGTCAACGTACTGCCGTATTTTGCCCTCACCTTCTGCACTCTCGATGCTGCCAGGGGCTAGAGTGAAATTGTTCTCTGTGCTATTTATTGTTAAGCATTGCATGAAGAGGGACAGACTGAATTAGCTTGCAGAGATCTTGCGGAGAAAACCTCACCCTTGATGGACTCGTAGGAATGTCAATTAAACTTTCATGAAAGGAAGAAGCTAGCGAGAGCTCTTCCACCGAATCCCATGTACAAAGTACCTGAAACCGAGCACATTCAGCTGCCGTTTAACAATCTCCCACTCACATGGAACCTAAACTGTGTGGGAATTAGGGACATGACTATATGACTCATGCGCTCATCGACAGCAGAGATCTACACCCAGGTATTTTCCAGCTCAGGGTAAGTGTTGCTCTCACTTTGAAACATTTTCTACTGCCAGTGACATTTTGCAGCAATTTCATGTGTTTCCTAGCCCTACTATACTCGGCGACAGGCCCTGGACTGCAAACCCGTGGGAACTAGGTTGATTCATTGCATCACAAAGTCTATACAATGTCATAACCAGTGCCATGCACCATGAGGACCACTAGTGATTCATTCCCGTCTTGGTTACAACAACACAATCCTTTAATAGACTGGCCAAGAGAGAAATAGTTGCTTGTTCAGCTAAGTGCCGTAAGAAGTGCCTAGTTACCATGTGCTTCCACCTCAGTAGAAAACCGTAATGTCAAATAGAAATTTCCAGCTGGAATGATGGCCTCAAGGAGCTGTTTACCCCCATATTCAGCCAGGTGATGCAGGTGTTGGCGCAATAGATCTTATGGTTGGTGCCACCCTTCCTCGTAGTCTTATATACTCTCTCTCTCTGCTGCTGAAAGCAAAGCTATGACGTAGTACATTCAGGAGGCTCTTCAGCGAGGCTTCAGTCGATCTTCCACTTCCTCTGCTTTGGCAGGTTTCTTCTTCATTGAAAAAAAAAAAAAAGATGGCAGCCTTTGTCTGTGTATAGATTATTATAGCTTTAGTGCAGTTACTGTTAAGTTTTGCTACCCACTCTATTTAGTCCCTATGGCCATAGAACAGTGGCATAATTAAAAAATATTCCATTAAACTTGATCTCTGAAATGCATAAAATTTGTATTCTTTAGGGTAATGAGTATACATTATACATTATACATACAAATATTTAGTGATGCCATATGGACTTAGAAATGCCCCATTCTTCTTCCAATCAATTATTGGTGGTAGTTTTTTTTACAGATGATATTCTCGTCCAATCTGCCCCTCGGCATGAACACACACAACATGTTTGTCATTTTCTAAGGTGACTACTGGACTACTGTTTGGTCTCTTCCACCAAACCACCATTGTGCTTCCAGGCTATATCATTAGTTCAGAAGGAGTACAAATGGAAGATAAGGAAGTGTCAGCAGTTGAGGATTGGCGAGAACCTAAAGGTCAAAGACTTGCAACGTTTCTTAGGTTTCACAATTTTATCTGTCATTTTAAAGTAGGGAGGACCTTTCAAACCTGGCTGGTCTCAGGCTGCCACTTCTGGAATTTAAAACTTTCAAGGGAATTTGCTCGGCCACCCTGAACCCCACACTCCAAGTCACTGTAGAGTTTGATGCTTCAGTGATTGGAGTGGAAGCAGTAACCCTACTAAGTTATATCCATGTTTGTAAAACAAAAATGTAGGAAATCAGAAGTTGTTGGCGGTTAAGCTGGCCTTAAAAGAATGAAGCCACTTGCCTTTTCGAGTACATCAAGTCTGTCAAGAGGCTCAACCCCTGACAAGCCAGTTGGGCCTTATTCTTCTTTCATTTTAATTTCACAGTTTCTTTCTGCCTTGGGTCTAAGAATGTAAAAGCAGATGCACTCTCACATATTCCTGATGAAGATTGTGTTCCTGAGGAAGCAGGTGCCATCTATGAGTCATGTGTTGTTGTGCCTGTTATCTGGGACATTGATGGACATTCGCAGAGCACTAACCAAAGATCCCAGACAACTGCCCGGCTAACAAGGCGTAGATTTATGGCAGTGTTTTCCAAACCAGTCCTCAGGGGACCCCCCCCCCCCCATACGGTTCACATTCTCCACAGCTCCCTACAGACCTGAACCAAGCAATAAAGAACACTATATACCTGGTTTGGGTGTGTTGGATGCTGGGAAAGAGCAAAAATGTGGACTTCCGGGGGATCCCTTTACAGGATTGGCTGATTACGCGGGTACGTATTGGTGGCCCACCTCAGCACAAGACCTAGAGAGATATGTCCAGTCATGTAGCACATGCCCCCAACCAAGACTCCCCATACACTTTCAGCTTGCAAACCTATGCCAGTACAAACTACCTTGGCCACAGTCGTCTATTAACTTACCTAATCTCCGAATCTACCGAATCTCCCCTAGAGATTCTTGTTAATCAAGTCTTTGGTCACTATGCTATTCTGGAGGATCTCTTAGAAGACACTGGTTCCCTTCTCAAATGTGGAAGGCCTTTGTGGAGAACTTGGAAGCCTCTACCTTTGGCTCTCCAAGAGTATCCTTCACCTCATGTTTATGACAGTTTCTACTTGGAAGTGAACTTGTGCAGTGGAAGACAACGTCAAGCAAAGGACATGAGAACGCAAGAACAAGAATGCCTACTGAAAAACATCTGTATTTTGGTCACTGATTTTTACAGCAGCATGTCTGTGAACTGTGGCTCATCATTAAAAAAACACGAAATACATTTGCTAGAATGGAAGAAAAAGTCCTGGTATTGCAGTCTTCGTCAAGATTCTTTAGAGCAGATTTATCAAACATATCAAAATACATTTGTTTGTATCGGACAAGGGATTGCCGTGTCGGACAAGTCCTTAAAATGTTAATGCATCTTGCTGTTACTTTCCTTTTTGCTGAAACATGTCCTAAAATCGTCTGGAGAAAGCAAACTCCTTGCCAAATGTCTTCCAGGGGCTGTTAGTACCTGCATGCGCCTTAATCCACTGCATTTTTGTTATTTTTTTCTGCTTAGGTGGCAGAGAAGAATCGCCCCGAGTGTGTCTGAACACACCTGCAGAGAGAGAGAGAGAGAGAGAGAGAAAGAGAGAAAGAGAGAGAGAGAGAGAGAAAGAGAGAGAGAGAGAGAAAGAGAGAGAGAGAGATCGGCCCCCCAACAACGTCGGCGCAATCTGAGAAAGATATTAGCCACACAGAGAAATGTAAACACACACACACACACACACACGTCTTTCTGGCTTCTGGCCAGGCTAGAAAACAAGCCGAGACAATAAGGAATCCGGAGAGTTTTCATAGCACGGCCGACATGAAAGGCTCTGAAACGGCTGCGCTCTCTTAAGATGCCTGAATCAATAATACTTTAGGTTTTTAAAAAGCTCAGATAATTGGTGAACATTTAAACAGGGGTTAGCTGGAGAGATGGGGCATGTGTTTGTGTCCTACACCTGTGAAAGTGTGTGAGTGATGCGGATGTAAAGCTGTCAAGCAGCGGATAATCCAGACGCCGCGCCCTTGCACTTCCTCCCGGCACTGAGATCGCCACGAGTCTGTCTGTCTGCCTGTCTGTCTATCTGTCTACTGTATCTATCTATCTACAACTGTCTGTCCATCGATCAGTTCGTCTGTCTGTCTTTAAGGATTCCCCCAGAGGGACAAGGCATGGAACCATTTAGTTCTAGATCTGTCTGTCTGTATGCATATTTATCTATCTATCTATCTATCTCAGAAACCTTTGTTGTAGGGTTCTACATAGAACCTTTAAGGATTCTCCCAGAGGAACAAGGCATAGAACCCTTTAGGGTTCTAGAATTAACCTTTTTTAATCTATCTATCTATGTATCTATCTGTCTGTCTCTCTGTATACGTATCTATCTGTATATCTATCTAGCTGTCTGTCTATGTATATATCTGTCTGTCTGTCTGTCCATCTATCTGTATACGTATCTATCTATAGGTCTGTCTGTCTGTACCTGTGGCTTTAATTGTTAAATAAGTAAATTAGTTGTAATTGGTTAATTAGAGGGAAACCACTGTAGAGGGTCGTTTTAGTCTAAAGTTTGTGTCAATTGTGTGCAATGTCTATATTTCGATTTTATTAAAACATAACTCTAACACAGTGTTAACATCAGTTCTCTGTGTGTTGTGTGTTAAATCTACACTCAGTCAATAAAAACGTATTAGTGTAAGATGATGGAGTCTGTGTTGGAGAAATAATACTCTATTGATGTTTGATAACTGATGAAATAAAAGCAGTTCTTTGTAAAGGACTAATATTTTTGGACCTTTCTCTATCTTCTCTTTAAGTGTTTGTGTGATCAGCATCTTTTTAGCTCCAAGGTAAATTTCAGTATAACAGGTGAATGCTTTGGTTTCATCAAAAGCCGTTTTGAAGTTTGTTCTTTATCAGGAACAGACAATACAAAATTGCAGAACTCACGCAGGTCCTAACCACGCCTCGCCCCCACCAGGAACCCGAAATGCTGACTTCTGTCTTCCTGCAGATCAAAAGATATCCTACAAAAACCACCCAACTCTGTCCAACTCCTGTCTGAAAAGACTGACAGGAAAACGAGGGCTTTTAATAGCCTGCCAAAATATCTGTGTTTTTATAAAACGTTAGCGTCATCAGCTGTTAAAATAGCAGATTTTACTTATGGCACATTAAAGGAATAGTTCACGTAAAAGCACCCTAAAATTTACCCAATTTCTCTTAACCTGAATGTAGAGGATCAGCCAAGACATGTTCAATGTCTGAAGTTTGTTTTTTTAGTTTTGCACTGAAGCTACGAGGCTAATGTAGCTAACAAGTAATGAAAGTCTGTGTCACCCAAAATCTTTAGTGTAGATCACTTCCTCTAACCACATCCAGATGTTCAGTGGTGTCACACACACGTGCTGATGTGGTTTAGTGTCATCTATAAACATGAACAGCAGTTTGATATGACTCTGCCTGTATAGGCCCCGCCTCCCAAAGTTTAATGGTGGAATTGTAGCAGAAAGCTGGAAGTGATGCAGATGATAATAAAGTTCCGCTTTGGACTTTAATGCGTATATACACTCTATGATAAAAAAGGGGTCTTCAAGGGTTCTTTGGATATTTAAGGGTTCTTGGCTTCCTAAATGGGTTCTACATAGAACCTTTATCCTTACTTTCACACTGGCAGTGATAGTTCGCCTCACGTTGCTCTACGTTGGTTACTAGTGGGCGTGTCCTATCTTTAGTTAACTGTCGGCTGCCATGTTTTCACTGATAGCGCCTGGCTAGTGCGATATGGCCACACAAACAACATAGCTAGCAACAGAACGTCTGCAAAACCACACATTTAACAACAAATCGAATAAATTCACACTTAAAATGAGGCGTCTTGCCAATTTGAACTACAAATCAGATGCATTTCCAGTAAAAATGTAATTTCTGAAGCAAAAAACAACATTTGCTCTTCATGATCACTGCTGTTGATTTGCGGTAAAAACACTAGCGCTATTCTGTTTGGGTAAAGTAAACACTGGCGGCACGGCGAGTCTCAGCAGCTGGTTCAGGAGCGCCGAGTAGGAACGAATATCTGGAACCAAAGAAACACAGATAATGTTTCACTGTAGGGGGATAAAAAGAAGCGCACCACCGTTCCTCACTTTGCCACATAGCTTCGCTTCTCATTTGCATAACATTAAACGCTTGCCCCATCCACTTTACGTCGCTGAAGGTCACTCGGCCTCCTGTCAGCTCTCACTGAAAATAAATGACTTCCGGCCACTTTGTCATGTTGCATCACTGCTGGTGTGAACGCAGGTTCAGGGTTCTCCCAGAGGGACAAACTGAAGAACCCTTTAGGGTGCTGTATGGAACCTTTCTTTCTAAGAGTGTACGGAACTACCTGCTATTTTGCAAAATCGTTTAATTTAAAAGGGGTATAATGTAGCTTAACGATGTCATTTAAACTGATTAATGGAAAAGATTTTGGGTGAGATAGACTTCCATTACTTTTTAGTAACATTAGTGTAAATGTGTACATTTTATATTTTGCCAAACTATTCCTTTAATACCAGGCTAATATACAGTATGTTGTGTTAACTTTAACATACTGAATTGAATAATGAAACCAAAACATAAAACACTAAAACCAAAAGATTAATCTACGAGGAAATGGATCGATGGACAAACGAGTGCTGTGAAGTTTTCTTCTTTTTCATAAAACGTGCTGAGTTTGCTGTTTTTGTGGACCATCATCAAGGTAAAACAATACTATGCTACTATATATGGTGTGCGCTACGCTCGGGATTCACCTGTTATACTCAACTGCACCTGAAAGCAAAAAAATGAAATAATAATGCTGCTAGCAGACGAACATGAACACGCTGATCACACAAACACTTGTAAAAAAAGATGGGCGGAGAAACGAACGCTTTAATAAACCTGCCAAGTTTCCCCACATGTGCTGACAATACAGCGCTCACCGACAGTTTATATTATAGTGAAACAATATTAGCAAAATACCGCATGTAATTATGGAATCAAAGGGAAAAGCACGGAAACCAAAAGAGAGATTGGGAGCAAGAAAAAAAGAAAAAACCCTGCATTGATCTCACTTATGTCTGAAAGGATGAATGAGGAAACAAGTGCTTTTAACAGCCTGCCAAAGTGTGTGCTGAGAGCTCTGTCCACCAATTTACCACCGATTTTATGTTACGGTAAAATAACACTAGGGAAATAAATAGTGTGTGTTTATACCTGGCCAGATAAACAGGTGTTCTTTATTGATCCCTGAGGAGAAATCTGAGAATAATATATATCTGTATACATATATAATTATACTTTTAAAGCTTTTAAACATGTACTTATCAGAAAAGTATGAAAAAAAGTTATGGAAAACAAAATATAGTTAAAGAAATAGTCCTAGACTAACATACAGTGTGTGTGTACATGTTCATACACAAGCTGTGTCTCAAATCATACACCATGATCTAATCCTTAAAAGTATGTACTATGTAGTAATCTAGAACATTAGTATGTAGAACATTCGTACATTAGAAGTTCAATTTAAGAACTAACCGTTTTCTAACTAACCATTAAAAATGTACAGCTCAATAACATTTACAGTTTGGAGATGGAGACAGAACCTTTTTGGGAAATAAAGCACTAAAACTTTCAGCCGTTCACTCTAAAATACTCTAAAATGATTTTTTTCATTCATTTCTCATTTACCATTTATGGTTTCCCACTTCCTGTTTTAACACTGTTTTAATTTGACCAAAAATCAATCCTGAGATTACATTAAAGGAGTCATTGTGTGATTTTTGTCTGTTGGGTTTCATCTAAAAGCCTAAAAAAAAGTTGATCTTACAGGCATCACATATATAGGGATCTAGATTTACATCCGGATTTCTGTAAAGCTGCTTTGTGACAATGTCCATTGTTAAAAGCGCTATACAA
>JAOUQW010000004.1:8378111-8388387 GCA_028565825.1 Olivaichthys viedmensis
ACACCTAAACTCTTCTACAGTGTAGTAATGTAATATATCTAATATAAACCTCACACCTAAACTCTTCTACAGTGTAGAAATGTAATATATCTAATATAAACCTCACACCTAAAACTCTTTTTACACATTCTGTTTGGTGTTTAAAGTATTTTGGGTTAAAAAGTGATTTAAAAGTAATTTAAAAAGTGATAAATGATAAAAATATGATGATAAAGGAGATATGACTCTACATAGATAATTCCAGGTTATTATTTAAGTCTCCACTTCAACATTAGATCACCGCTTTCCAAAAACAGATGCATTCTGGGTATTAATGTTTATATGAACATCATGATTCTGGACACATGATGTTTTACAGCTGAATACAAATTATCTGAAAGCTAAAGTGCATAAACACTAGAATCATATTACAATCATTTTATAGATGGAGTTGAAACTAAATGGACTTTATATCACTGATAACATTGATTCCTAACTTTTAAACGCTAGTTTGTTAATGTTCCTACAAAGTTAACATTAAAATTTTCCGTAATGTCAGTTTTTTATCTAATGGTTCTAATAACATTGTGAAGCAAACCATTATGACAGAATGTGTTTTTCGAACATTATTTTTTTGGAATGCTACATTATAACCTTCTTAGAACCTGTTGCATACTTACTAAACGTTCTAATAACGCATTCTCTGTTATCTGGGGAACTACTGCTTTATTAACTTTTATTCACAGGAACAGGTCCATATCGATGAGGAATATGATTCTCTTTTTTTAAAGTTAGCAAACAGTTACGCTACAATTTGAACTTTTTATGTGTGTTGGTTATGATGCAAGTCCTCGTGTATTTCTGGAACAAACCGTCCTGCGTTTATAAACTCGAGTGCCCCCTCATTGTTGTCCCCACCCCTCTCTTTCTCGTCCACCTCGACATTCCCGTGTGCTGATGTAAGCCTCTCAAATGAGCTGGGCCGTAGATTAGCGCCGGCTTTCCAGGCACTACACACTCCAACGGCTTTCCACTCCAGGGCTCTCACTCAAGCCCAAACCCTCCCGGAGTGCCATTTCAAATTAATTAAGCCTTTTCGCATCGGCCCACCGCTGAGCCTCGCATCTCCGGACCGCATTTCATCTCCTCATAGCCTTCCTAAGCTTCCTGATGAGGGAAAAAAACTTATGGTGAAATGACAATATGAGGAATTCAGCCGTGCTTTCAGAGAGACGTTTGTATAGAGAGTCCTCTTAAATTTTTTATTCAATTTTCTAGGAAAATCAACTCTACGATCATCAGGATCATTGTTAAGATCCGGCGTTGTAGCATTTGTTTACTATTATTGCGCTAATGGATGCGCAATTTAAGACTTAACATAATGCTCTTCAGCTCTACCATTTCACAGTATATAAACCAAAAATATGGGTACGATTTTCTGACAGGCATCCCTAAGTCAACAGGGGTGGAGCTTATGTTAAATTTTGATCATTGGTCACTACAGTAGTTAGCCTGATGTCTTTTGGTTTTACACACTAAAATAGCTTACAGAACATTAGCAAGCTTGCTAGGTCACTAGCTAGGCACAACTGCTGGAGAGGTAACAATAACATTAGCAAAATGTTCCAACTAATTAGCTGACTAGCTACTACATTGTGTAAATAAAACCAGAATTTTTTACGCTAAGCAGTGCACAGAGTTGTAGAGAAAAGACAAACAGCACTAAATGTGTTTAAAGGATACAGAATGTTTGATAAGATCATATTGTGAATAGAAGTCCTGGGATGAGCATGAGACAGTCTGTATGACTACAGCAGCAGTTCTACAGGATCCAGGTGAGATTATCCACAGAAGCAGAAAGGTGAGTGAATAGAGAAAGCAGAAAGCTGAAGCAGCAGGAGTAGAGCATCAGGATCAATCAGGCAGGGTCAGGCGGCGAGATCTGCCCTTTTCCTGCATTTGATGATGTAATGGTTTGGCTCTTAAACCAGCAGAAACGAGGACTGGGTCTGAAAAACGAGGTTCCGCGGTTCTCTTAACCAGCCCAATGGAGCACCTCCACCATATTTGTGGACAGGGGCTGTGAGAGAGGCTCAGAGATCTTTGAGGTCTTGTCTTTGTTAATGCATAAATATAAATGAAAATGTCCTGTTCATCCAAGGCCATGACTTGAACAGATACTAAGAGAACAGTGTCAGTCTTGTAGCACTTCTTTAACAGCTCTGTGCTCGGACGAGATTCTGCAGCACTTGCAAGTCACTTTGGATAAAATAAATAAATAATATATATATAACTAGGCTATTGGATCCAGAGAGCCTATGGGTGTTTAAAAATATATATATATATATATATATATATATTCTTATGAAAAAAGTCCTTAAAAAAAGTCATTTTTTTTCTTTTTTCTTTTTTAATCTTATGTGCTAATATTCCTATATTCATCGTCTATTAGTCTTAGCGCAACTTAAAGACAAAGTTATTATATTATATGGTTATTACATATTTTTTGTCCCGCCCGCAATTTTACTGTGATGTAATAAAAAAAATCAGGGGCCGTTTAGAGGCGGGAAAAAGTGGCTGCACTTTAGTGAAAGATTACAGTAAATTACAGACAAAGTAGAATTTAGTGTTTAAGTGATTAGTGCAGATGAATCGTCTCCAATCTGATCAAGGACACGAACTAACAAGGTTTCAGGTTTAAGAAATATTTTAGTGAACTTCAGCTTTAAGGTATTTGATTCAGAGAGTCAAGGGTGTGTTCATTTCCCTCAGGAGGACGTTTACACAGCGAGATTAACTTGTCCAAAAGGCAAAAAAGTAAATAAAATGAAAAACAAATAAATAAATAAAGGCTGAAACTCGAGTATAAACTCTCTGGTGGCTACATCTCCACTTCCCCTTATTCACGAGGTGTACCACAAGGTGTACCACGAGATCATCTGGACGTCTCAGAATAGCCGAGTCATGTTACTCAGCAAACAGGATCAGACTCCAGAGCACCTATCTGGAACGTTTCAGAAAGCGCTCATAAGGTTGTTTTCGTCTGCTTTAACTTTTTTTTTTTCTTTCCCCCTCTGCTCTTCTGAACGTTCATAAACAAAAGCCAGAGGCTGACACACTCCAGGAGTCAGGAGAGAGAACGCGGTGTTAACCAGACGCAGCGCGGTGCAGTGGCAAAACGAACAAACAAAAGGAAGTCCCCCGACTCCGTGAATTATTCCTCCACTTGTAGGATATTAACGAGAGAGGGAGAGAGACAGAGGGAGAGAAAGAGAAAGAGAGAGGGAGAGACAGAGAGAGAAACAGAGAGAAAGAGAGAGACGGAGAGGGAGAGAGAGGGAGAGAGAGAGGGAGAGAGAGACAGAGAGGGAGAGAAAGAGACGGAGAGAGAGAGAAAGAGACGGAGAGGGAGAGAGGGGGAGAGAGAGAGGGAGAGAGGGGGAGAGAGAGAGAGGGAGAGAGGGGGAGAGAGAGAGACAGAGGGAGAGAGAGAGACAGAGAGGGAGAGAGGGAGAGAGGGGGAGAGAGAGAGACAGAGAGGGAGAGAGGGAGAGAGAGAGACAGAGAGGGAGAGAGGGAGAGAGAGACAGAGAGACAGAGAGACAGAGAGGGAGAGAGGGGGAGAGAGGGGGAGAGAGAGAGAGACAGAGAGCGCACTTTGTGGCACCTAAACCTGCGGTTGATCTTTTTCCTGTCATTGTAACAGCTGATTAACTCAGGCATAACTCCGGCATGCAGATGGGAAATAAGCCAGAAAAATCTCACAGGGAAAAAAATTAAATAAAAATAATAATAATAATAAATCCATAGAAGTTTCTGTAAGAAAGCAGGAAAAAAGGGTCGAAACTAAATCAGACTCGAGTCAGACGAGATTTTGAGTCTGAATGTAAACATTATGCCTTCTGTTGGCAAGGTGGGCAACAGATGTGAAGACAGGAACACACTGTGCTGACTCTGTGTGTGTGTGTGTGTGTGTGTGTGTGTGTTTGTTTAAACCCATATGGGAGATTGTTATAATTAGAGAACATCACCTCCCGCGCAGAACCGCCGTTGAATCACAAAGACGAGGTATTTTCATCGTGATGAAGTATAAGAAGTCGTGTGGTGTTATTTAAGGTGTTACTACAATAAAGCCATGAAAGTTTAATCAAGTTTGATGGGCACAGCGCAGAAAAATGAATAATGTTAAAGTAGTCGAAAAAGTATTGAAGAAACAAGAAGCGAAAAATAAAATAAAAATAAAATAAAAAATAAAGGTCATTAAGGACCGACAAAAAGTAGGAACAGAAAAAAAGGGAATAAAAAGTGTCCCATTTAAGAAATAAGTGGTTTATAAAAGCCGTCGTTATCCACCACGATTCTTTCAAAGGACAGCGCAATAAACAAACAGTAGATCGGCCGCGTTGAAGGAAATGACCTCCCAGAACCGCTGGCACCCGTCCAGCACAGACACACACTCGCGTGTTCTCCCTGAGAGCCAGAGCGAGCGAGCGCAGAACAAGAGAGCGAGGAGGAAGAGAAGAAGAAAAAGAGATGAGGAGATTAGTGCTGCAGTAGGTGATGCGAAGCAGGAGCCGCGATTCGTCCAATCCGTCAGGACAAAAACTGAGATAAATACTTCAACATTAAGGCGCACAAGTGAGCTCATGGGGTTGGGTCTCATCCTACACAAAGAGTTGTGCTTCTCTTTTTTGTGCGGGCACTTATAAAAACGTGCGAAAAGACAAACTAAGGAGCAAAAGATCGCAGCCTCGTGAGGTTCTAGATGAGTGAAGACGACAAAAAAAAGGCATGTAGAATAACATTAAAGCACAAAGAGCACTGACGGGTTGGAGCTGAAGGTAAGAACGCTTTTTATTGTTTAAATAAAAACAATATGGAAATAATTACACAGCTAAGTGAGTTTGTTCCATTTGAAGCAAGTCTGAAACCGATTAAAGAATTGAACCGTGCAAACGCTTCAAATAAATAAGCATTTAAGAAAGGAAAAGAAAATTACTACATGAGCAGAAGGTAATATTTACTTGTACTTAAAAAAAAAAAAAAACATTTTAGAATTTTATAACATGAAACCTACACAGCATCAGAAGCAAGAATCATTTTCAAACTAAATGAGACAATATTAAAACCCAACATGTTTTAATTAATGACCATCTCTGAAAACCTGCCTATTCCATCAAGCTGCTGTTCATTTCCATGAACACGTTATTGCTAATAGACTAATATACAGATGTTATATTAATATTAAATCAAAGCCATAAACCACTGTAGCACACTAATAATATTAATATAAACCAGAAGCCTGATTTACTTGCGAGGAAGAAAAAATGAAACGTGCCATCCATCCTAATTTATCAAATTTCATTAAAACGCAGAATGGCCGAGTTCATGGGCGAGCGGTGATTACGGCACATCGTCACTTCCTCGCTTAATTACCTCTCAGCGGTCTCGAACCAACGACAGCACTGGGGAGATCAGACATGGTTTATGATCATAAACGTCCGCCCGAATCGAGATAAGGACAAGCCGAGGGAGAAGCAGGGTTTTGTGTGTGCAGCTCTGGCTTGTGGAGAAAAGACGGAGTTGAAAAGACTCGAGTTTAAACCAGAGAGTTAATTTAATAAACAAATGACTTTCATACTGAGGATCAAGCAGAGGAATGTTTGATTTAACACGGCTTCGTTGGCTTGACTGTATATCGATACACTGGAATTACGACACACGGTGACAAGGAAATGATGTCATCAGTAACAAAACGTTAAATCGGTGAAGGCTGCGTGTGGCTCGACATCTGCCCCAACACTTCTTTAAAGAGGTGTAAATGAGAGAAAGTGGTGTTTCGACATTGTTCTGATGAACTACCAAAGGCTCAAAAACGCATGAAACCATGAAACTCAGCTGGACGCTTCTTAAAATCATTCCATCCACAATTATATCAATCGCCAGAGCTTTAAAAAGTGAGGTTTTAAAGTAAATAAAATAAAAGTAGATTAGCAGCAGCAACAATCTCAGTAAACAAGCGAACATGATCTAAAGGACCTGATGGGGTAAGACGATTACAAATCAAGCGTCACCTCGTGTGTGGGAATTCTGACAGTCCGTATTAAAGACCTGTATACTATATTTTACAAAAATGTTATTTATTTGACAAATTACTTGGCTATCGATAAAGACGAGACGTGAACAGAAAGTGATGGAAAGGGAATTTTCGAAAGTAAATGACGACGTTTCGGGCCGTAACTCATATTTCTGCTCCATCTACACATTTCTGAGCAACAAAATGTTGTGTGTCAATTTATTATCGAACGCGTGTAGTCCAGATTAATGAGCATGATTAACACGTTTTTTTACGCAATAATCGCTAATAAAAATGCTCAACAAAACATGCACAATTCCCAAATGATTTTTTAAATATTATTTTCTTTTCTTGTTCATGAAATCCAGCTTTACAGCCCTCCTTTACACCGATGTGAGTTCAGCTCTTTTCTTTACGTACACAGGACAAAAACAGTGGTGCATGTTGGGTATTTGGGTCTTTTTTTTTTTTTACCTGTCCTTCAACATGTTACGTCACTGTTTCAGTTGCATTTAAAAAAAAATATATAACTATAATTCAGCTTTCCCCAAGTAGACTTGTTCATTTCTGGACACGCGACACGAGTGAGCTGAGCATTTCTCCATCATGTCACTTTCTCTCTCCACTTCAGGAAGTGGCATGTTGCATATTTGGCACCAGAAGTTCTCGTGTATCGTGTCTTCTCTTTCGTTTTCTTCGATCTCGTGGAGTTGTTCATTCCTCCGTCCCGTCTCTCTCTCTCTCTCTCTCTCTCTCTCTCTCTCTCTCTCTCTAGCCGCAGTGGGACAATGCTGGCCGAGTCCCAGGAAAAAGACACAGCACGTCGTTCTTGGTCGAGGCGAGCGAGAGCAGCATGTCTTCTCTGGATGGAGAGGAGCTGCACTGGGCCTCTCTGCTCATCCTCATGGTCATCCTGCCCACCATCGGCGGGAACATACTGGTCATCCTGGCCGTGTCTCTGGAGCGCAAACTCCAAAACGCCACCAATTACTTCCTCATGTCTCTGGCTGTGGCCGACCTGCTGGTGGGGCTGCTGGTGATGCCCATCGCCCTCGTTACTGTGCTTTACAGTAAGTAAACGCGCCCCTCGTACTCACCCGCACGAAAGCTCAGCATCTACAACTACAAGCGTTTGGAGAGATCACATTTTCACATCACGGTAACTGCCTAAGATTTAAGATTTTAGTTTGCGAAATTGTCAGAATATTGAATTTAAAAAGATACGTGCTTAAAAATAAACCTTACTGTTCTAATATTGCTCTAAATAAGTAGTGCTGGGCGATATGATATGGATATTGAGATCAATTACGTTGCACTTTGCTTTTCTGACAGTATCGTGAGTATCATTAGCTCACAAAAACAAGCAGCTGATTTGTCACGATTTTTTTTCTCTTTAAATATTTGATTCATGTAGACGTTAAATAAAATATTTTGAAACTCTACTTTCCCCCATTGTCTCCATTGGCACTTTGTTTGCAGACGCAAGTGTGTAAATCCTAAACACGCCTCATGAAAACGTTGCGATACATCGCCTAGCCCCCTAAACAATAAGGTGCTAGAAGTGCTATAATCCCGACCATAATAATCTTCACTGGAAGCTGATCATAGAAGAAACCGTTAACACCAGACTCGAGGCGAAAACATTGCCATGAAAAGCACGACGACTCAAATGCAGCTGTCGCTTCGGCGAATCGTGTGATCTCTGCCAACTTCGTGTTCAGCTCCGGTACAGTGCTTCTGGTTAATTAGATTGAACTAGATTGGATTAGATTAGATTGGATTGGATGACATGCGAGCCAAGTCCTCTGTGAATGCTCTGCTGTTGCGGTGCGCTTTTGGAAAAAACGAGCCTTTTATCTGCATGGGAACCACGTGGGAAGCTGAATCCACGGGCGCACAGATTAAACGCTTAAGCGAGGAGAAATTCTTCCATCAGTCACACTTTAAACGTTCTCCATCAGTGGAACTACAGCGCGGGTGCGTTTATAACTAATATTATTATACAACATCACAGATTTCGAGACATCATAATTTAGACCTTCACATTTTCAAGATTAAGGGGAAACTGCTTGAATATCGTTCAAAGGAAACACGATATAAAACCATTTACTACTTTAGCACATTAAAATTGTCCGACTCGTAATTGAGACGATATTTAAAACCTAAAGCATAAACAGCTGTGGAAGTCTCAGCAGCTTGCTAATAGGCTCATATAAATGATATAAATAAAGTTTAGTGCTTCACACGGGACCTTATAGATATTAGTGATGGGGAAATGACCGTGTCTTTGGGCGCTCTGCAGATGATTTCGGAGCACGCCATCATCGAGTTCACTCGGCAGTTCGAGGGCTTTACCGTGGAAACGAACTCGAAATTTACCAGCAGGCAGGATTTCTTGAGGGGAATGAAATCATATTAACGGGACAGAAGGAACGATAATAGATGGCTTTGGAGTGCGATGACTGCTCGTTTATCACGAGCAACGGCACAGAGAGCTTCGCTTAGTGTTTATGTCTGCCTGAAGTTCGAGGTCATTATTCGGCAGTTCCACGCTGCAGCTTTTAATTGCTGAGGAGGAAAAAGAAAAGGAATGTGTAAAACTTCTGTCGTTAAAATATTAAACAAAGTGTTTGTCCCTAAACGACTATTCTGGTTTTAATTGAGATTCTTAACAGTTTTTAAAAAAGGATCCAAAAACGCATTTATTCAACATGGCTTTCACTTAAGGTTTTCATTTTATTTTATTTTGATTCCACTTTTAAATACTTTTTTTTTTTTTTATCCGTCTTTGCTTTATAATCTTAAGTCAGCTTTTCTAGTAAAGCACTTTGCAAACCATTTTTAAAATGGCTATATATATATAGTATATATACTTTTTATTTATTTATTGATATTATGCACATGATGTATCCTTTTACGTAACCATTCAAGTACATGTTTTAATAACTAGCTGAGTTTTATGTATAAATCTATATATTTGACGGAGATTGAGTCCTACTTTTTATTACTGTGTTGAGAAAAACAATAATCTCAATATTGTTAAAATATAAACTTTTCATGAAAAGGATTGACGGCATAAAAAGCTTTACTTATTTACACATAATCCCCTTTTTAAGCAAATAGGAGATGATTCATTTTTTCCTCCTTGTATGACTGCAAAGTATTTGAGAATTGATAACAGAACGGCTTGATATAAAAGCTTTACGCCATGTTTAGACTTAATCCCTTTTAAGCACACAGCTAAATAAATGAACAACAGCCAGGCCGTGTACGGAGCAGAAGCAGAGCTCCGTGTCCGTCTCCACATCTGTTAAGCAGGTGAAAACAGGTCTCGGTGTCAACACCTTGAAGGATTAAACGGTTCCATGTCGAGGTAAATACGGTAGAACAAAGTCAGACAGAACTCAGAATGCTGTAAAGGGACAAGGCCAGGGCTAAAAACACAAGAATAAGCTGAAGAAAGGAAACGTATTCATCGAGGATGGAGAGAAATATTTATATGGGAAATCTCAGACGCCTGGCAGAGACGGTCGTCCTTTTACATTCCTCTCAGGAAGAGAGATTACAGAGCGGAAGAACCCACCTGTCAGTCTGTTATAACACTCAAGTGCTGCTCTCTACCACCACTTACATTTATATCTCAGCCTTCTTACTGGAGGTTAAGACTTTTTACTACTGGAGATGAAGCCTTTTTACTGCAGGCGAAGCCTTTTTACTGGAGATTAAGACTTTTTACTGGAGATTAAGCCTTTTTACTGGAGGTGAAGCCTTTTTACTGGAGGTGAAGCCTTTTTACTGGAGATTAAGCCTTTTTAGTGGAGGCGAAGCCTTTTTACTGCAGGCGAAGCCTTTTTACTGGAGATTAAGACTTTTTACTGCAGGCGAAGCTTTTTTACTAGAGGTGAAGCCTTTTTACTGGAGATTAAGCCTTTTTACTGGAGGTTAAGACTTTTTACTGGAGGTTAAGACTTTTTAGTGGAGGTGAAGCCTTTTTACTGCAGGCGAAGCCTTTTTACTGGAGATTAAGCCTTCTTACTGGAGGTGAAGACTTTTTACTGGAGATTAAGCCTTCTTACTGGAGGTGAAGACTTTTTACTGCAGGTGAAGACTTTTTACTGCAGGCGAAGCCTTTTTACTGGAGGTGAAGCCTTTTTACTGGAGGTGAAGCCTTTTTACTGGAGGTGAAGCCTTTTTACTGGAGATTAAGCCTTTTTAGTGGAG
>JAOUQW010000004.1:8413339-8428073 GCA_028565825.1 Olivaichthys viedmensis
TTTTGCTGATTGGAGTCTCTCGTTCTTTATTCAGCACATTCTGTATCTGTAATGAAGTTGCTGTTCTCTCTCTCAGTAAACAAAGCTTTATGTATTGCTCTTCTGATGGTATGGTCACTTTTGGTCTGTGCCTGATCGTGCTTTGGATACAACTGATGCAGGTTCGGCAAAGCCTTTTAGATTTTCAATGTGGTCTCAGACTTTTGGACCCCACTGTATATATATTATTTTAAGACTTTGTGAGTTACTGCTATTTCATATTAGTAAAGCCATGTTGAACTACTGGTGGCTGTTTAATTTTTAACCATATAAACTATATTGGCCAATATTACAGGTTATCTGACTTTTTTGCTCCTTACAAACGGTATTGGTTACAAAATGTTCACATCGGTCAGGCCCGAGTATTAACGTAAATACGATTTATACTCTTCCACACTGCCCTCTGATTGAGCAGGGCGAGTTGTGGCTTTACCCACAGCAATGCACGCGATAAATGTAAAAACGTAATGTGTATTTTTATCTATGGGTTCAAGTTAGGTCTTGGTTGTTAGCCTTTTTTTGCTTTAAAAGCCAACTGAGGAGTACATGCAGGTGCATTTCTGCATGTGCTCAGCTGGATTTTAAATCATAAAAATAACAACCTAAACCTAACCTGAACAAAAGGAGTGGGAACAAAAGCTCTGACCTAAACGGTCATCTTTATCCCTCCATGACATTTTTGCTTAGTTGTGCTTACCTGCATGTTTCTAAGCAGCTGAAAGATCTCCATGGTTCGTAAAACAATGTCCTGCACCGTTTCCTGTCCAATACGACATAGCGAGGCTGTGTTCACATCCCGTGCTGCTTGCGCCTGCTGCCCGGGGAACTGGGCGAGCGGAGGGGTTGTCATGAGGTCAGAGGGGGTGCCGCTGGGGCAGATGGCTACTCAGTGTCACAAAGTGGCATGCCTAAAACACAGACACACGAGAGAGCTGAATAAGTGTGTTGCAATGGATGTGTGTGGCTGAGTAAGTGAGCCTGCGTAAGTTAAAGACAGAGAACAGAGAGGAAAAGAATACATAATAGATCAAAAACTAATAATCTACAATGCACTTCACGCTGCTTTACTGAGCTCAAGTTCTTCACAATCTCCCAGCTACATACAGTCCTTGCTAATAACCTTTAGCATACTTCCCAGGCCAGTTCGCGAGGAAGGTAGTCTACAACATATCTATTTGCCATATTCACATGCATATGACAGCCAAATCAGAGCCAATTTTCAGCAGCAGACTAAAAGGTTTTCCCCTCTAATCTGAAACTCCTGTCCTTTCCTACAGGAGAATATCAGGATTTCTACAGTACCATGTACTGAAGCCAAAGTCATGAGGTATATCTTGACAGAGGTACACAAGATGCTACACACATTAGGTCCTGTGATACCCCACCTCCTGGGCTAGGATTGGCTAGTGCTGCATTTTTACAGCCAGTTCGCCGATTGGACACCTGAGACACATTCACGTCTGAAGACTAAAGACTACTTGTACATAAATCGTGGCTGGACAAAAAGACCTCTGGACATTTATGGGGTCACAGGACCAGCACAAATAAACCGCTGAAATTTATGTTTACACGTTAGATAAATCACTCAAATTGATCTTGACCAGTTATTTCCAAAATTTCACTTCATCAGGCACAGTGTTCTACATTTAAATAATTACTACACATATTTATAATTGCTCTGGAAACTTTGTGTACCACGCAGCAATTTTTAGCACCACTATATATCTCTATATACACTCACCGCGCACTTTATTAGGAACATGTACACCTTCTCATTCATGCAATGATCTAATCTGCCAATCGTGTGGCAGCAGCGCAATGCATAAAATCATGCAGATACGGACCAGCAGCTTCAGGTAACGTTCACATCAACCATCATTTCTAAAACTGCTGATCTCCTGGGATTTTTACGCACAACAGTCTTTAAAGTTTACTCAGAATGGTACAATAAAGAAAAAACATCCAGTGAGCGGCAGTTCTGCGGACGGAAACTCCTTGTTGATGAGAGAGGTCAAGGGAGAATGGCCAGACTGGTTGGAGCTGACAGAAAGGCTACGGTAACTCAGATAACCACTCTGTACATTTGTGGTGAGCAGAAAACCATCTCAGAATGCACAATGCGTAGAACCTTGAGGCGGATGGGCTACAAAGGGAGGCTCTACCCAGTATTAGTATATTATTCCTAATAAAGTGCTTGGTGAGTGTATATACTCTGGTTAGATATAGGTCCTGGATGGATGGAAGACTGAACCCAATGATCTTTTCAGATGTGTGTATGATGCGCTGCAGTTTGCTCTTGGGCTGTGCAGCAGCAGAACCATATCAGACTGTTATGTATGATGTTAAGATGGACTCGATGATGGCTGTGTAGAACTGGGTCAGAATTGCTTGAGGTAGTTTACGTTTCCTTAAATGTCGTGAGAAAAACAGTCTCTGCTGAGACTTCTTTATGATAGAAGTAACATTGTCCTGCCATTTCAAGGTCCATGACAGTTGAGCGCCTAGAAATTAAAATGACTAACCCTAACCCTCAGCTGTACTAACTACTGAGCCATTTATAATCATCATATACATTTACCATAGTTTAACAATCTCGTAGCTCATGGTGAGTCCCCTAAACCCTACACCCTTCTATAGGAGCATTGGCCTTGAGCCCTTGCCCCAGTAGTGTGTAGTGTGAGTTTCCATGATCTTGAAAACTTGATATTTCATCACACTGTATGAGTGGATGGATGGAGTGAAAGAAAAAGGGGGGAAAGTGTATTAAAATAAGATCTATAATCCCAGGCACCATGAGACGAGCATCTAACTGTACTGTACATAATAATTAATTCAGTTTTATTTGCATGGATTTTTATTTCCTTCAGCAGTGCATTGCGCATTGCATTGTTTATGGTTTCTGCGCAGCTGCACGAACGAAAGAGAAGAAAAACTCATTAAAAAAGAGAAAAATGTAATCGAAATGAGCGTCTAAATGTATTTTTAATTCGTCTTGTTATAAATGCATGGATACAATTTTTTTCAATTTGCCTCAGCGATGCACTCAGAAATCATATTTAACAAACAAAAACAAGACAAACAAAAAAACATAGGCAGCCTAACTTTCATTGTTTTTTGTTATTTATTTATTTATTTATTTGCATTTTCGTCAGCATTAGGGACTAAACCTCCAGCATGGCATCGTCTGAGATGCTGTGCCAAGCAAAGCGCTGTTCCAGAACGTCAAACCTCTCCCATTTATCATTTATTATGTTTCAGTCCAACCCGCCATATTTCAAATGAAGACTGATTGTAGCAGGAATCCGCTTCCCCCCATTACACCAGCGATAAAGTGGCATTGCGATTTTTCACCCAAACGATTGGCCGATTCAGATGGAACTATATGGCAGGCTGGCTGTCTCCAACACACAACTCAAGTACAGACACACACACACACACACACACACACACATGGGTCGGTGTATTGGACACTGATGTTGGACACACAGATCAGAGACCAGATGTCCTCCACAGCTTTATCAAATTAGCGACTCTAAATAGGATTACATTAGGGCGGTCAGAGGAAGTCAGATTCATTTGGAAGTGGAATAATGAAGCGCATTTAAGCGTCCACCTTGTGCCTGTAATATTTTTGTGACGGACTTGGATAGATTAGCCCCCGGTAACGGGCTAACTCGTTAAGACTCATTAAGATTGATTGTTAGCAAACAATTAAATAAAATAACGTCAAACAGAGATAAATTCATATTTTGCGTGTGCAGTGATTTACAAAGAATAATTGCGTAAATGACATCATGTGTAAAGTCGGGGTAGAAAACAATATTTAAATAAGTATTTATGTGTGCGCTAATTGTTCTTGATAGCCGTGACGAGTTCAGATCTCTAAGAGACTCCCTGAGGAGTGAAACTGAAACTGAAACTCAGTATAACGCTGATTAAAGGTGGTGAGACGCGTCAAAGAACTGTTCAAAATACAATATAAATGTAAAATAAAAGAGTGTAAACATGAATGTGAGTTTGTTAATAAGGTAAATGGGAATGAAAACATTTTTAAAGGCTGTTTAAATGCTGTCGGTATCGGAGGTGTTAACGTGCGGCGAATATCTAATATAAAATCTTCACTGCGGTAACAATAAGTCATAATTTAGAGAAACTTTCTGATTGTTTTGAGACACTAAGGTGTAATTTAGATAACCTTTCTCATTATTCAGACTCAGTAAATGATATAATTTTGTCTTTAACAGTCATAAACTTCCACTAATGTATTACCTGTCCTTCAGTCGTATTAATTTACACACAATCTCTGTTCCTGAAGTGACTTTCAGGCTGCAGTAAATCACACTGCAGGTGATAAATTCATCTATTAGCATTGACTCTGAATTTTACACTTTTAGGTAGAAAAGCCCCAAATAACATATTCATTCAACACAAACACGTAAAACAGAGACAGCACGTGTTATTTAGCTCATGTTTTAACACACACACACACACACACACACACAGACACTTTTAAGAAATCAGGGCCTAAATGTGACATATTTTAACCCCTTAAACTCCCAGGAGGTGTCGCTGGATCCAGATTTACATTCCTCGCTCTGGTAACAGCACACATTTCCTGTTAGTTTCACTGTAGTTACTGAATAATCTACTTTAAGAGGAATAACTGAACAATAATCAGAGACTTTATAAGTATATAACAGGATACATTTAGAAATTGAAGTCACTTACACTCAGGACACTATTCTTGTTAATAAACAATAGCGTAACTTTATTCCCTTCACCGTGCATTTGGGACGAGACAGTGAGTGTGTGAACACATTATCAGGACAATTATATATATATTTTTTTATTATATCCCTCACAGCACACTACACTTTCTCCACTCCAACACCATGTATGGAAGGGAATGTTTTGCACAAATAGCATTCAGGCTGTTTGCGTATGATGAGCTCATTATTTTTAGCTCTAATTATATGCCTCAGTTAGCAGTACAGCTTCAGCCTGAGTAATAGAGCAACAGAATCAGGCTAAACACGCTGAACGACAACATT
This sequence comes from Olivaichthys viedmensis, assembly GCA_028565825.1. Classification (NCBI taxonomy): domain Eukaryota; kingdom Metazoa; phylum Chordata; class Actinopteri; order Siluriformes; family Diplomystidae; genus Olivaichthys; species Olivaichthys viedmensis. Next base: position 8,418,430 of record JAOUQW010000004.1, read on the forward strand.
AATGACACACACATGAGGAGTTTCCTAAACTCTATTATCACATCAACACACTCAGACCTTCACATGCTGTTTTCTTTTAGCACGATTTACATAAATTGTTTGATTTTTATTTAAATTGTTGTTTAAATTGTATAAATGGCGGAATTGAAACTATTTTAGTTGGAGATTTTAACATCAATTGTTTGGAAGTTAAGATGATTACAACAAATTATTAAATCCATAAAATTATAAAGTGTCAAACAGTATTGAAAAATAAAACATTAAAGTTTATGCGCTCTAAAGAACATGAAAAAAAAAACATATTTCATTTTGAGCTGAGAGGAACAACATGAAATAAATACAAAAGTTATAATGAAAAGAAACAGTATAGTGATAAAAAAGAATTAAGTAAAGGAGAAAGAAAGAAAATTAGAAATAAGGCATAAAGAAAGAAATAAAGAAAAAAAATAAAGAAAAAAGAAATAGAAGGAGAAATAAGAAAGAAAGAATGAAAGAAAGGACAGAAAGAAAAGAAGCTAGGAATGGATGGAGGAAGAGAGAGAGATAGAAAGACAGGAAAAAGCCTGTCAACCTGATTGGTTGACTGCTGTAACGCCCATTATGACGTCATCAGCAGGATGTTGGTATTTAAATTTCCCAACATTACGCATGTAATTCAATTGGAAATAGTTTAAAAAGTATAAAGTTGATAAAAAAAATAAAAAAATTGAATCCACAACTCACTGAAATTCTCTACCAAACCATGTGTGTAATAGAGACTGAACCATAAACATTTCATACTGCACTCAGCACAGAAAAGAGGAGGAGAAGAAGAAGAAGAAGAAGAAGACAATACTGGTTTGCTTTGCACAACATGAAATAAAAGTGTTAATAGAAGGTCTGAGCTTAAAAGTTGTAAATAAAAAAAGTTATAAAGAAAAGAAACAGTGTAATGTGGATGAAAGAAAGAAAGGAAAAAGAAAGAAAGAAAGAAAGAAAGAAACAGCAATCTTGATGTCTGTAAATGTGAAGCTGAAGCGTGAGGTTAGTGGCGTCCCTTTTTCTCCATCTCTTATTTCCTCCATCAGGACGAGCCCCGAGCATGAGACGGGACTTTAGGGCTCCGTTTGCAGCAGGATTGTTTCTATTGATCAGCACTGAGATGAAGAGACAACAGATTTGGGGTTTTAAATGATAAATCTTTATAAATTTCTCTTGGGCCAGTCGTGCTGTTCTGTAGTGATATTTTACTCTTACAATATTGTTTTTATGAATTATCATTGAGATAAAGATCTGGAGTTTAATATAAATCCTAAAATCTAAAGAGAAGGTCTGGGTCAAAGAGACACAGCACAATCCTTACAGACACAACATTGCTAAGTAGTGAACACTACTGGAAGGTTAGTGTGTACTCTGGGAGTGTGTGTATGTAATCCTGCAATTTTTAAGGTGAAAGATGGATAATATATCGAGTGTCTGACTTCACAAACCTCCCATCGAGCGTGTGAAATCTGCAGCCTCGGCGTCTCACGTCTGATTCGTCACCGGCTCTGCCGAAATGTCCTGTAGTTACGTTCTCCAATTATTTTTCCCTCTTTAATGTGCTGAGAGTAAATCGATATTTAGTCAACCAGTGTAATTGCGCTTCGTGAAATACACACTTGGTGGTGTTATAGGTAAAAATAAAATAAAAAATCAAAGAGGAGAGAAATTGACCTCGGGCCAGTTGGTTGGAGATTTGCATATTTCCCTGTTCTCTTAAAGCTACATCTACAATTTGACACACAACAGATACAGCTGCTGAATCTGGGATTTTGCGCTTTGCTTGCAAAAAATAGAAGATGGAGATTGAACAAGCCAAATAATAATTCAGGAAATTCTCAGAGTAAATTCTCACTGCTGCTAAACAGCGGAAAGGTTTCTGAGAGGAAGGAGTGTTCTGAAAACAAACTGCTGACTTATTTCTTCAAAGCTCTGTTTGGTAAAAAAGGTGAACCATGTTTGAGTTTCCCTCTTAAGCCGCCGCCGTTGTGAACAGTGAATCAGTGGAGGTTAAAAATAGCAGCTTGTTGATGGTGTCGAGGCTAAATTGAGCCTGTGAGAGGATTTGAATATAAGGATTAAAGGCATTGTGAGTAAATTGCCTCAGTGTATTCATGAGACGGCCAGCAGCTGCCTTTACACACACACACACACACACACACACACGCGTTATGGTTCATTCTGCTTTCAGCCAATAACAACACAGTTTTAAATTGCTTGCTGTATTCAATTTTCATAACTGATGGAATAAAACTAGTTCTTGGTCGTGAACTTGGGCTTTTAGACACTTTCAGTTCTGTTTTGTTCTTTTTGTATTTATACAGCACTTTTAACAAAAATAATTATCACTGTAATGACCAAATTTCATACTAATGAAGGAAATAACACTCATTTAGTCTAATTATGATTGGTTTCTGGGTGTTATTAAAAAAAGAAAGAAGTGAAGGAGAAAGAAAGAAGTGAGGGAAAAGGAAAGAAAAAATAAAAGAAGGGATTGAGGAAGAGAGAGAAAGAAAATTAATGAGCTGGTTCACCAAACGACTGAACAAAGGAACAAATTTGTTCCAAGCACTTCCTTCATGTTGGACTTAACAATGGCGTAAACACGCTGTTTGCTGTGATGACGTCGTTACTGCAACATGGTCTCGTGTGCAAATTCATAACAATTTGCATGACTCAATTTATATGAAACGTTACAAAGGTTCAGGTTAGCGTTCATAAATTTTTATTACAAATTCATTCATTTGAAATTGTAAGAATTTGTCATGAGATCAGGTTCCCGTAATGACGATGCAGTCGCTTTTACTGTCGCTGCTGTTACCGTTCCTGTCGTCTCTTAAAGAGCAACTCTGACGAAGTTCATGAATAATGTAACAAAAACATGATGTTAAACTGTATTTTAATAATTTCTGACTTTAAACAAAAGTAATGTTCTGTTTTTTAGCGTATTTTACAAAACAGTTGTGGGTTGGCCTTAGACATGAGTGAGTCATCACAAAGTCTACATGTACTGGGGGCGGGGCTTATTTCATTCCCACGCTGTCAGAACACGTCTTTGTACTCGTCTATCTGACACACAGACGCTCGTCAGTCCCACACTAGTGAGAGAAGAGCGAACATCAGGCCTCGTAAGTGTAGAGTGTTAGAGGGCAGGTGGTGGTTACCGCTGGGCTATAAATGAGAAAACTGGAGAAAACAGTGGGGGATTTTTAAATCTTGTTTCACTACCATAGTGAAAAACTACAAAAACAAACTGATGGATTTGTCTTCATTCATAACTTCTTGTGAAACTGCTGCACATGCGGCCATGGTTTACAAACCTCTTAAGGCTTTTTTTGTTTTGCTTTTATAGTTTTCTATTGGTTTACTTTGTTTTCCTGAATGCGGTGCTTCGATATTAAGTGTTGAGTAAAACTCCTTTAAACACATTTAACATCAACCGACGTCCAGAACCAAACAACGAAAATAGATTCTTCCAGAAACGGAGCCGTGATTTTTATTTATTGTGCAGTTCAGGCTTTTCAATTCACACTCGCAACTCATTCATTTATTTATTCAGTAGAGCGCGGAGCTTAATTTCGGTGCTTTCTCACTAAATAGTAAATATATATTGTGCAAATTGTCTATATCGGAGCATCAGATTGTTATAAACATGCGTTAACATTGTATAAGATCAAATTAAGTTTATTAGCGCGACAAAATAAGTTTAGTGTGTGCAAAGCTGCTTTCCGTGTGTCGGGTTTAAAAGGAGTGGGCTTTATAAAGTCGTGATCAGCCCCCAGGCATTAATGGACAGACTCATTTTCTGTCTGTCAAGTATTTGAGCAGTGAAAATCTTCTACAGGCAAATCAATAATATGGAGCATCTTTCTGTAGGTGATCCCCCAGGCCAGTGATGCAGATGGTGTTTGAACACGGCGGCATGACAACAGGAACAAAAGCCACTTTTTTCAAGTTCGTTGGCTCCCGTTTGAGCTGGTTCTGTTTTTTAAATGTGCAGTAACAAAAAAAGAAAAACACAGTTGGTAAAAAATTGAAGCGAGTCATTGTGAAGGGAACAGAACAGAAGGGTTAAAGATAGCTGTAAAGTAGGCGAGTCAGCAGAGCAGATCTGGGGGAAATGGCAGTGTGTTGACAGACTCGCCACACTCTGTTATTCCTCCCTCAAGTACCTTCATCATCATCATCATCATCACTGTCATTATCACTGTCATTATCACAGCTGATTAGGCTCAGGAGATTAATGAAGCGTGTTGGCGTGAGACTGGCGTGGTGAATGGCAAAGTTGTTCTTTCTCTCACACACACACACACACACACTCTCTCTTTATAAAGGAGAGGACTTTTCTGTGAATGAACAAACCGGGCACTGCAGCATATCCACTTATTTTTTTGATATACCTTTTTATGGAAGCATTTCATTTAAAATGATCCATGTCCAAGTACGTCAATGGCTTAAATGATCTTTACATAATAAACTTTTATCAATAACTTTTACTAGTGGTCAACATGTAAAACATTTCCAAGGGGCATGGTGGGTTTAAACGACAGGGGTCCGCCAGTCTTACCCTAGAAGATGCCGAAAATCTCGCTACACAGGGAAAAAAACTTCGTTAGTTAGCTAGCTAGCCTATTAATGTAATAGCCTGATTCATGCGTCATAGTTTAAATAAATATTATAACAATATTCCAATATCATAAACTCAAATTTACTGCTTTATTTCCTACAGACATCTCTCACTGGTTAACCTGAGTTATCAAACCTGTTTTTTTGTCTGTTCAGTTTGCCCTTTCTGAAGATTAAAAATAATGCTACCATACTTGGTTGTGTGTCATGGTGTTTAGGAGAACATCCGTACAGCCAGTCTTAGTTGCCTCTAGGCGTAATTTTGGTTGGTGCAAATGGCGTAACGTCGTCTTTATAAATCAGTCTTAGCTACGACCTGGTTAGCAGTTAAAACTTTTAAATTAAGACCTGTTGCTACAACTGGCCCCTAGTGCTTTCTACAGTAGCTCCTATCAACTAAGGCGGTCCATTCTGAAGCGATAAAGCCTACACAAGGCACTTTGAAAGAGGAAACACTCACGGCAGCCATTTGTAGGGTGCAGGTATGTGAGGCAGGACACAAGTGCTTAAGTTCGGCGTTTTGTTTATTAGGACAAATCCAAAAATCAAACCCAGAGTCCATAACAGGGATCAACACACAGGCAGACAAGTTTAATCATTAATTAAGGAACAGGACAAGGTTGATAACCAGGAAGAACTCGGAAATATGACACAAAGAGAAAACTGGGTCAAGTTAAAGTACAAAACATATTAACTTTACATTTTGTAATAGTGAATTGTAAATAAACAGAATAACACAGCTGAAAGTAGTGCTGCGACGAATAAACTCTCGGTTTTATCCGTGTTTTATTGCTACCTAGGCTAACATAGTTTATGCATTTGTATTTGTTTTTGCATTGGTAAATTAGTCAGGTGAAGTGAACTATAACTGCTAAATGAAACTGGTAACGACATGGGGAATGTCTCGCTGCTTAGTTCTGTTCATCACTTTCGACCCCTACAGAAAGGGACCCTTTAGAGGTCTCAGTGTGGAGGGCATACCCTTCGGAGGGAGTAGGGCCTAGTGAGTAATCACTTCAGAATGGACCACAGCATAAATGTGTAGCTGTTAGCAGGTGCTAATGACCGCCTGCTCCGTTTTAGCTGTGGAAGTCCTTTGAGCAGCATTTGAAATGTATTATTATTATTATTATTATTATTATTATTAACAAATGGCTGATGGCTGTCAGTTATTCCCACACTATAGCACGTTTCCATTTACAACTACAACATACCAATAATAATGACAATTCAATAAAATGTGTTTTGTGCTCATGTTTTTTCATGCCTTTAAAAAAAACATACTCCTTCTTCCCAGGAAAACAGCACATTTACTCGACGGGGGGCTTTTATATGTTTTTTTCTGTCCCCTCATTTCTCTCTGTATTCCATCACAGCATTTATCCATTTATTTCTGATGGCGAGACCTCCAGCTGAGACAGACACATGGCTGGCATGGCCTCCAGACTCTGGGGGGGGGAATTAATAAACATATCTGGCAACCGAGGCCATCTTTGTAAACGCTGTGTGTGTGTGTGTACACACATCTCCCGAGGAGGCAGAAATTATTTAATGATTCAATTAGCGCAGCGTGGAGTGAAGAGGGCGTCCCTGATGGAGCGATAATTGATAAATATTTTAATCCAGTGCTGAAACGAGGCCAGTGAGCCGCTTCATACACAGATTACACAGCAATGTCAGGTGTGTGTGTGTGTGTTATTTTCACCAGCTGTAGTTTATCATTTTAGGGTTTTGCCTCCTGAAGTGTTCACTGAAGTGATCCAGTCTGTCTCTTTGGGTTTTATAGTAACTGTAACTGAACCTCAGTCTATTCTTCTGCCTTCATCTCACCGATGATCAATAAAAACAATTCTGATGGAAACCAAGCCCCAAAGTTTGACTTCCTGATTTTGCTTCTTTTCAAAACATTTTTCTGTTGATTTTGATTTTGCCTGATGTTTTGGGTTGTTGTCTTCTTGCAGGATACACCCACATTTCACTTTTTGTAGATAATGGGGAAAGGTACATTTTTACTGTTCTCAGTCCAAGAAACAGCTTCTTCCCTTGTGCCATCACCCTTATTAACCAACCCTATCCCAGCACTGTTACAGACAGACTGAACGAATGCAAGCCTGTAAAAACGAGTGCAATACTTTAAAAACGAGTGCAATACTTTACACACGTTTATAAAGAGTAATCCGTACTGCTGAGAAGATCATCGGATGCTCGCTCACCCCCATCAATGAACTGTTCACCACCAGAGCAACGACACTCTTTTTAAAAAAGAGTGAAAGGCTTTAAAAACGAGTGCAAGGCTTTAAAAACGAGTGCAAGCCTTTAAAAAAGAGTGAAAGGCTTTAAAAACGAGTGCAAGCCTTTAAAAACGAGTGCAAGGCTTTAAAAACGAGTGCAAGGATTGTAGAAAGAGGGTGAGCTCTCACTTCCTCTCTCTAGTATTAACACAGGGATTAGCGCTGGGCAGCAGGTGACCTGCAGGTCAGATGTGTAGAAAAACACGGGATTTGGGGGGTCGAGGTAATGACATGGGTTTTACAACACAGACACGTGTGTTACACAACACACACACTTTCGTCTGGCTCAGGTTTGACTTCCTGCCATTTAATAGGAGAAATGTATATTTCCTCCGCGTGTATATGTACTTCCTGTTTAACTGCACTGTATTTAACTTCTATAGTTTTCATTTAAAGCTCATATTTCACAAGAGTGTTATTTAATAAGGGTAATTATATCAGCTTGGGATTTGATGTTTTCTGTTGTATGTATGTACGAGTATCTACTGTTGTATGTTTTCAGAGTCGTGAAGTCATTATAAAGCACAGTAGAGAGTTTCTTTCTCACAATGTTTACCCATAAAGCGTAGAACAGCTGGGCCTACGCCTAATATATCAGATGTGTAGAAAAACACAGCGTTTGGGGAGCCGAGGAAACGATACTGAGGTTTGACAACACGTACGAGTATCTTTTCTCTCCTAATTTGCATCTGCAGTGTAGCAGACATTGGTGTTAGACATATTCCAAATTCCAAAGCCACACCCCTCACATGGCTCCACCTTTTCCACTGTGACCACCAAATGTTGTCAAAAAAGTGTAAAAAGGTGTCCGTTGTTCCACACTTCATTTCTCAGTGGTTCTAATACATCATTCAGGTATTACTAGTGCATTGAGTTTCCCAGTGTGAACACACTACTGCACTAAAAGTACCCGATTTAAGACTTCACAATAAAGAACTTTATTTGGACTTCATAATGTTCATTTTGAAACTATTAAGTCAATAATTTTCCACGGGTAAGGAAGTGAGAGACAGAAACAGCAGGGATTTTATCATGTTTTTGCTGATCTTCAAAGTGGTGAAGCCATCAGAGAAGAGGCTGTAAAATAAGCGGACTTCCTCACAAACGTCCCATCCATAAACCCTAAAACAAAGGTTGGTCTATACGTCCATTTTCACGCTCCAGCATCCAAACACGATGGGTGGCTGCAGATAAAAAAGGGGCTGTCTGTTAAAGCAGGGGGCTTTGAAACCCCGTCAGTCTGCAGGGCCGTGGCCCTCGAGCCGCCCCAACTTAGCCTTTTGATCTGAATTTTGTACTGATATGGCATCCGCTTAATCCTCTCAGCTCAGCCAGTCTCTGGAGACGGAGAGAAAATACTCTCACACCGAAAAAAACGGGCCTCCATTCGCAATCTCACCTCCTCCAGTCTCTCACCAAATCACTAAGGAGGCCTAATGGGTTTTTTTTCTGGTCGTAATAACAAGAAGGAGCAGGAGGCAAATGGCGAAATGTGCTGGAGAATACATTATTCAATGGAGAAGCACTCGTGGCTCTACTCAGGCAAATTGCACCTCTGTCTTTCTCCTCCTCTCCTCTTTTCCTCTTCTCTTTTTAGCGCCAAGTTGTGACAGCAGGTGGATATCAAAACAAAATTACAGACCGCAGAGGAGAAACAAAATACCGTGGTTTCTCTGGCAGACATTCAAAAGATGTGTTTCAGCCTGTGAGGAAATGTGTTTTTATTATTGTTTACTTCTGCAGTGAAAAACTCTCTGAAAAATGTTCTGGATGAATTCAGACCCGAGAGGAAGTAGGTCACTTTACTGAGGTGTGAGATGGCACAGAGGCATTTAACATACATACGGACAGACAGGTACATAGATAGACAGACAGACAGACACATAGATAAACAGACAGACACACAGACAGACAGACAGGTACATATATAGATAGACAGACAGACAGGTACATATATAGTTAGACAGACAGACACATATATAGTTAGACAGACAGACAGGTACATATATAGATAGACAGACAGACAGACCGGTACATAGTTAGACAGACAGACAGACAGACAGGTACATATATAGATAGACAGATAGACAGTACAAACATAAAATAAACTCATTATAAATAAATGTTAAATTAGTCAAAAGTACAAACACAATAAATGTGAATAATTAAAATAAATAAGATATATCGCATAAAGATATTACTCTATAGTGATATACACAATAACAGAATAACAGCCCCTCAGTTCTCTCTGTACAGTAACATGAAGTTAAACACTTTTTTTTTTACAACCTTCTGTTAAAGGAACTGTGGAGAAAAATGAGACGTAATGATTTTTCTTTCTGTATTTACAGAAATGATTTTATTTGTTTCCTATTGAACAGCATTTTCAGAAAACCGCTTTCCGATTTTATAAACGTTTATTTAGAAGGTCTGAAAAGGCCGTAAGCTCTATTTTCCCCTCGTTAAAATTCTTCCTGTGTCTTCAGGTCTGGACATTTTGGGGTTTTAATGCGTGGACTCCTACATTTCCCCTCGTTCTGAGTCAGACTCGTGAAGAGCAGCACTGACGTAAAAACCCGGCCTCTAAAGTACTAAAGTACACACAGACAAAAGTGTTCAACAAATCCAAACTATTTTCTCCTAGTGTAGAATAATAATGAAGACATGAACACTATGAAATAACACATCTGGAATTATGCAGTGACC
>JAOUQW010000004.1:8503383-8515231 GCA_028565825.1 Olivaichthys viedmensis
GAGAGTGTGTGTGTGTGTGAGTGAGTGTGTGTGTGAGTGTAGGTGTGTGTGTGTAGAGTGTAGGTGTGTGTGTGTGTGTGTGTTGTGTGTAGAGTGTAGGTGTGTGTGTGTGTTGTGTGTAGGGTGTAGGTGTGTGTGTTTGTGTGTGTGTGTGTTGTGTGTTTGGGTGTAGGTGTGTGTGTGTGTGTTTGTGTTGCGTGTAGGTGTGTGTGTGTGTGTGTTTGTGTTGTGTGTTTGTGTGTGTGTGTGTGTAGTGTGTAAGTGTGGGTGTTTGTGTGTGTGTGTTTGTGTTGTGTGTAGGTGTGTGTGTGTGTGTGTGTGTATAAGTGTAAGTGTGTGTGTGTCAGTGCGTGTGTGTGTGTGTTTGGAGGAGAAAGTGTCCCCCAACGTCCCGGGTGAGTAGAATAATGCCAGCGTCCTGATTTGCAAGCATGTAACGTGCTTTCTTTCTCCCCCTGCTGCCTTGGACAGGGAGGAGTGTGTGTGTGTGTGTGTGTGTGTGTGTGTGTATGTGTGTGTGTATGAGAGAGAGAGTTTCCTTCCCTGTTGGATTCCGCTACTTCCCCTACAGTGACAAAAGCTCTCAGACAGCAGCTCCCCCTCCTCTGAGCCCCATGCTGAGGACTGTGGGAGGAAACCAGGGTGCTCTTCACAACACACACACACACACACACACACACATCCTTAGTCACAAACATGAGGCCTGAACTTTTTTGGCTGCGTGGACATGGAGGGAAGAATCACACTGTGATGCTCTTAATGAATCAAATGATTCAAATCTAATGAAAGATTTGAACAAATGATATTAAATGAAAAATATTCTCAAAATTCAAAAGGAAGTGATAAAGGATCTCAGATGAGTGGAGTCGTGTTATAATGTTCAGTTTTCCCAATCACTTTGATTTGATTTACTACTACTTGACACATAAGAATAAAAACTCGGTTTGATTCAAAGAGTCAACTCTCTAGTGAGTCGTACTGCCCACTAAAGCACCTTAAATCTTTATAAGCACATTGTTGGTGCTTTTTTTCCTTTTAAGGCATGTTGGAAGATTGTTTGTCTCCTGTGAAGGTTTTCATGGCTATTTTAGGTACAAAATTTCAGCTTGAAACAAAAATCTTTGTTAAATATTTAAACTTTAAACTTTGCTTGCTTTAATTCTGAGTCATATATTTATTTGTCTTCTATTTTCACATAATCAGGCACTGTTGTGTCTTAATGTGCTTCCTCACATTTAAATAAATAAATAAATAGGTAAATAAATAATTAATTAATTACTTTTCTAGGTTGCCTAACCTTGTTGAGGACGTTACCTTTTTTTTCCCCCTTATTTATGCATGCTGGCTCAGTTTCGCCTCCTTCAAAGGTTTTCACAACTATTTTGGGATTCTGCATGAAATTAACAATAAGTTTTAGAGAAGACAGTAAAAAGGTTGGTCATGTGTTCCTAAAGAAAACTATGCTTCCAGATTTAGTCGACACGCGCCATACAGGAGTGTATATAGATTTATTTTTTGCTTCTAGAAGAACCTGAATCCAGTCACCTTGATTTTCTACTGCTAGACATTTTGAGTCATTTCTGACCTTCAGTTGGAGGTTTTTGTGTGTTTGCTGTTTATTAAACATCTCTCTGACACTCCAGTTTAATGCGACAGTAAACCAAAGTTTTGTTAATTATTGGGAGACAAAAGGGACGTGATCCCAGTCAGCCTCGTCCTCAGAGAAACACAACGAGTGGATCAGTGTTAATTGGTCTCGAAACCGCTTGAGCTTGGTTAGTGATAGCAAATATCCTGGAGGGAGTTTTGTACCAAAAAAATAAAAAATAAAAATTAAATAACACCCATAACATCTCTGCGGATGAGCCACAGACGGATACTTAAGTCTTAAAGGACGTTTAACAATAGAGAGGAGTAGCGAAGTCTTTTGGCGTGACCTTGTTTGCCTACAAGCCTCATTGACATCGCTGAAGGAATGTTTCGTGTTTTCTTCCATCAAACACTTGAAGGCGAGAAACGGGAACTTTCTAAAGCAGCAATGCAGCAGTTAAAGCACAAAGAGAATAGTTTGCAAGGACTCGCCACATTCCAGGGAGCAAGTGCACTTCCCTCCCCTTCCTCCTCCTCCTCCTCCTCCTCCTCCTCCTCTTCTTTCTTCCACCCATCCATCCATCCATCTGGGCGAAGTGGAACGGGGGCCACAATGACCCTTCATGCCTGAGTTAAAGCACCCTGACTGGGCAGGAACCCCTAGGTTCTCCCCCTCGCTCCCTAAAACACCTCCACACGGGAGGGCAAAGCCACGTGGCATCTGTTTCCTCTACGACTGAAGAATCACTCCATCCTGATGGTCGTCTGTTTCGTGCTTTTATTAAATGCATTTCCAAAACTTTTAATAAATGCATAATTTAATGAATTAATTTATACATTTGCAAAGTTGTCTAAACAGCCAAGCACCCTATTTCTTTTATTAGGACGTTACCTTTTTTCCCCTCTTTAGGTCTGTCAAATCATCATTCATCTCTTAACTATAACTTCCAGCATCCACCATTTTTGTTTTGTTTTGCAAATTTGGTCACTTCCTGTTAATGTGCTGGAATTTACCCCCCCGTCCTGAGTTCAGTGGTATTTACCGAATTTTGGATTCACACACACTCACACACACACTCACACACACACGCACACACACACACACACACTCACACACACACACACTCACACACACACACACACACACCATCCTGTGCATGTGAAGAATGTGAGAGTGTGTGAGGGAATGTTAAAATGTGTGGAATAGCTGAAACAGTGAGGAAACAGGACTTTTTCTTAATAAAGCCATTCTTCATCATTTGTGTTAATACATCACCGTGTGTTACACCGAAAAGCCTTCAGCTGCAGTGCTTTACTCAAACTGACTCGCTTATTTAGTTTAGTTTGTTTTAGGTTTCGTCTCATTTCTGTAATTTAATTTGTCGCTCCATTTAGCACGGTTGTAAATGAGGGATCATGCTTAAAAGAACATTTCAGTGAAAAATTTACATAATTTACACTTTTTATGTCCCTCTTTACCCAAAATGTAGTCGATCAGCTGGAGACTGGAACTACTGATGTGGCTAACAAGTAATGGAAGTCTCACCCTAAATCTTCATATATTTGCACCAAACAACATCGTTAAGTTTCGTAATCGCACTTTATAATCCACAGCAATGACAGCTTCAAACGTTGGGAGGCGGAGCCTAAGAGGGCGGAATGATACCAAATTGCATTCAGGGGGAAAATGTGATTCTGGTTTTCCAAGAAAACCCGTCTCAATAACGTTTCCATGTTCAGCTACATGGTGAAGTTCATGTTTATTGATGACAGTAAGTCCCACTGTGTCTAAAGATTTTGGGTGACACAGACTTCCATTACTTTAGCAAACATCAGACCAAACACGTCTCTGCTGATCAGGTATATTTGCGAAAAGGGGAACATTGTGGACATTGAAAAATAAATAAAGGATTGAATTCATTACTTGTTGGATTGATGAATTCATTTCCAAGGTCACAAGCAGCCCTTATTCTTTATTAACACGTTTTATCTTCTTCAAGCCCTCCAGATCTCCTTTGAAAGTTTTCACTGCCATTTTAACTTTAACTTTTAACAACTGCCATTTCTGCACAAAACTGAAATCAATAAAAGTGTCACTGAAAAACAAGGAAGAAAAAAAAAAGTTTGTGAGATGTTTTTGACGTTAAAAAAGAAAACAAATCCCGGGTATGTTTTTCAGGTTGCTCAGTGTAGCTCTCAGACGAGCTCCAGCAGTGTATATTGATTTTTTTGCTTCTTGAAGAGCCTATTTTTCTTTATTTAGTCAAAGAGAAGCCCTTGTTTGCTCCCCCAAAACAAACGTCTATTGGAATCCCGGCTCGGGGCTTGTGGAGCCACAGAGGACTTCACAGAGCGATGTGGCCTTTGACAGAGTTTCAGGGCCGGACGGAGAGAAAGAGCGCTGTTGTGTGAGGCTTCGTGGTCCAGCTGCCGCTCGTTCCTGCACTCGTTTATTACGCGCTAATGAATGGCGACTGCTGTGTTACAGTATGTGACAATCACAGGCCTTATCTCTCTCCATCATAACTCTTCCCGTCATACATAAAGAAGGCTTGTCCACTTTCTCCTGCTGTCCACAATGATCCCTGTTTGGGGCATCTCTGTGCTCGATTTGTGTTTTTGGGGAGGCAGAAAAAGCAGCGCCGTCATTGTACATGGAAAATAAGTGTTTTTGGAGATTTAAATAAACAGGTCTGAATTTTGCATCTTTAGTTTTGTACTGAAGCTACGAGGCTAATGTAGCTAACAAGTGCAGTAAGCATATAGCCTCCAGTTTAGCATAAAATGTGCATGTGTAAATCCAGTGTAAAACTAAAGAAGTAAACTTCAGACACCGAACATGTCTGGCTGATCAACTACATTTGGGGTAAATTGTGTATGTTCGATTCTTGGCCGATCTGCATTATAGTTGGAGAAGTCGTTGGCACGGTTACAGAACGCCGCTCCGAGCGTGTCGGTGTAATAAGCATATTAACTGTAATCGCGCCTGCGCCCCGTTAGAAATCGTCATCCAGCCTGTAAATCCGATTTGCAAGTAAAAACACGAGCATGCCAGAGCTTGTGCGTTAAACAAACAGAGGTGTGTGTCCGAGGTCATTTCTGTAATTTCGGAAAAAACGTCCCAACGTGGAGATGAGAAATTAATAAATGGCACGCACAAACCGTTCAGAGCGAATTAGCCATGTTTGCTCTTCTCTACTCGGCTTATTTTTCTCAAACACTGGGATCAGGAGCCATCATAAAGCCAGTTTCCTGTAATTAGTGACGTGCACGTGCTTTAGGCTGAGATACAGAAAAAAAAAAGCTAAAAAATAAAAACTCATCACATGTTTACTGCTCACCGTGAGTTTGTTTTGTTGGGATGCAGAACCCTGACCCAGTATGTGTGTGTGTGTGTTTGTCCCGGTGAAAAGACGGCTGTGCTCAGCCCAGCTCGGGCCCCGTAATGCTGCAAACAGCACACATTCGGCTTTTGTTGTTGCGCATGCTGACATCACGCTGTGCTCAGGCACTCAAATCCCTCTTTCTCCAGCACCAGCACTTTTGAAACAAAACTGCCATGGCACTGCCGAAGCTTTGCCAACTTGCCAAAAATACCTCATTAATCATCACACAGGCATACACACGCGCTAAACAGGCCTGTCCGTAGCCACATCAATCAGAAACGCTGCGAAAAACAAACCACTTGTGCACGGAATAAATAAAAAAACATGTCTTTTATGTAGGAATATGCACATGCTATATATATTATCCATTATAATATATGATGTATAACTAGGACTGGGTGATATGACGAGTGCAAAAGTTTGTATACCCCAGGACGAAATTTTATAAAACAAGGAAATTAAATTTAACATTTCAATAAGACATTTATTGTATGTTTGGTGTCACAGAAGTTCAAATATTGTTAAGATATTAACAGTAAAACAATCACAATAATAAAGTCAGGTAAAAGATATAAAAACTTACATAAGCCGTTAAAAATACCATTAAACACAACAATATGGCCATGAAAAAAAAGGTTCAAAAGTCTGAAAAACTTGAACATTTGCCAGGAATTTTACAAAGAAGAGCCCAAAGATCACAGTTTCAGAATTACACAGTTTAGATGTTTTTTGGAGTTGTCAAGTTTTCAAATCAGCTATCAGACGCCACATCTATAACAACAAGCTGTTTATAAGAGTTGCACTAATGAAGCTCTTCCTGAGAACAACTCACAAAATGAAGCTCCTGAACTTCACCAAGCCTCATTGGAGCTACAGTTGGAGTCGTGTGTTTTGTGGTCAGATGAGACCAAAATCAAACTTTTTGGCTCTGCACACCATCGACATGTTTGGAGAAAAAAGGGGACTGAATACAAGGAAAAGCCCCCAAACACACTGTAAAATATGGAGGTGGATCAGTGATGATTTGGGGCTGTTTTGTAGCTGGTGGTCCAGGGTAAAGATTGATGACATCAAGAATTTCACTAAGTACCAGAATATTATACTCCAAAACCTGGTTACCTCTGCCCGGAGGTTAAGACTTGCCTGTAGACGGATCTTTTAACAAGACAATGACCCCAAATAAACATTTTAGACATTTTTAGACATTACATGAAGAGACTCAGTGCTGTTATTCTCTCCAGGGAAGGTTTCTCCAATTATTAATAGTAAGGATGCTGATATTTTTGAAAACAGTGTTTTGCAGGAGAATTTGCACTACTTAAGAAAACCTTTTGTGTTTGAACAGATATGGTGTTTAAATAAAACTATAAAACATCCCCATGTTAAAGCTCATAATATCACTCAGTGCATGTGGTATTCTTTTTGTACCATTGTTGGTTATTTTCATGAAGGGTGCCAATAATTCTGGAGGGCACTGTAAATTAAAAAATACATCTGATTTTCATAGGAAAGAATGAGGGCTTTAATATAGAAATATACATGTTGATATGTAGAACCTTAATTAAAACATATAATACATAATATATATATTATTCAGGGTTATTATTTAATGCTACCTTATAAAAAAGTTCAATACATTTTTTTCTTTGTATTTGTGTTGACTTGGAAACAGCAGTGCAGATGTGTTTAGTGTAAAATTATAAAAACATCTTTCAGGAACAAAAAAAACCCCATTATTTATTCTGTGTTATGAATTAGAAACAGAGCTACTTTAATAAAGAATTATATAAGAATATGATGATATACTGTAAATATATAATGCAAAACCATAATGTATAATATATCATACTGTAGCTTATTTAATATACAGGTTACCTCATAATATAAATATAATTAACGAACATTTTTCCATTTTTGTGAAGTTGGAAAAGTGAAAATGAGGAAAACTTAAAGAAAATATTTTACAGTTTGGCCAAAAAAATCTAATCTACACCATGTTCCTATTTTACCCCAAATGTAGTGGATCAGCTGAGACGTGTCTAGCGTCTGACGTTTTTTAATTTCTTTAATAATAAAAGCTTATAGCCACCAGTTTAGCATGGTGCAAACATTTGCAGCAAGTGGAACACTGTGTACATTTCATTTTGGCTAAACTTTTATTTAATGCAAAAATTTTTTTACATTTACATTCATTTATGACAGCCATAGCTGACATTTTGTTAAGTTTCAGTGATGAGGAGTGTGAGGAAGAGGAAGAGGAAATGCAGTCGGAGTTTCGGACTCCTGTAGCTTTAAAGTAATATTTACACAGGAACAGGAGCTCGGTCACTTTCACCTTCGCCCTGGAAATGTACTGAGTCAAAATGGTGCAAGTGTGAGATTCAGAGTGTGGAGGCGTGTGTTAATGAAGGATAAAGTCATGGCTGAAAGGTAAACACACCTACACACACACTCTTACACACACACACACACACACACACACACACACAACACCTGACTGGTGTAACAGGGGTACTCGTCACACATCAGTCACACATCGACATAGTGCTCAGATAAATTAGCTGTAGTGGATATGAATGAGGTGGATTTAAACCTATGGGAGCTAGCCCCGCCCCTCTGCTTAGCCCCGCCCCTACGCTAACCTTAACCATATTGGCTTGTGTGTATTTCTTCAAATTTGGCCATCACGAGTCTGTGCATTGACACAGCAACTAGCTCGATCACATGACCTAATTCTTTTGCGTGACAGGTGTCTCTGGGTCAACAAGGGGCGGAGCTTAAGTTAAATTTGATCAGCTTATCGCAAAATGAATCACTACGCCAATATCTTTTTTTTTCACTTCTTTGGCTCGACATAGTGCTTACACACACAAAACATCACAGATCCTCCACCATACTGAACAGTGGGGATTCGGTTCTTTTCTGTAGAACCACCCTTCTTTTTACGTCAAACCCACCGCGAGTGTTTGTTGCCGAAAAGCTCTATTTTTGTCTCATCTGACTATAGAACCCGGTTCCAGTCAAGGTTCCAGTTGGGTCTAGTGAACTCCAGGTGCTTACGTTTGCGGTTAGATAAAAGAAAAGGCTTTTCTTCTGGCTCGCCTTCAAAATAGTTTGTTGGCATGGAGGCGGCGTCTGTTTGTAGATTTGGAGACTTGGTGACCCCAAAATGCCGCCATTTTCTGCAAATCTCCAACCGCGATCCTCTCTAACCGCCTCCTCACTGTGTGTGGGGGTGAAACACACCTGCATCCTCTTCCAGGCTGCTTCATTACAGCTCCGCTTGCTTTAAACTCCTTCATTATTGCCCTAACAGTGGATTATTTTTTATAGCCATGGCCTGATTTCTGAAGGTCAACACACTTTTGTCTCATTTCATTTGTGTATTCTCTAATCTTCCCCATGTTGATGAATGACTAAAGGAATTTGGCCTCTGTGTCGCCTCATATTTATACCCCGGTGAAACAGGAAGTCATGGATGACCGCTTAAGGGTTCCTCAACACTCAGGTGAACTTAGAAAAGTCAAATATAAATGGGAACATGCTTCAGTTACATTCTGACTATAAGAATTTATAGGGGTGTGAATAATTGTCACATGGGTTTTGTTTAAAAAAAAAAACATTTGGATAAGGGGTTTTTATTTTCTTGGAATAAATTTACTCAAATTAAATGTTAGATTTGTCTCATATTTTCAAGCTAATTAACCACAGAAGACATTTTTTCATAACCTTTTTTACCCATCTTTGCCAATACTTTTGGGGCTGATTGTAGATATTCTCAGTATTGTAAAATAAAGCCCTAATCTGGCAGCATATCTCAGGAGATATGTAGACAATAAAGTTTGTTAAATAACATCATGAACAACATTTACAATATTTATCAGCATGTAAACGCATTATTCAGAATTATTAATATACAAGTTTATACGTGCATTATAATGAAAAAAATTAATAAATAAAATAAATATATATATATATATAAAATATAATTAACCCTTTAATGGTCTGCTCAAATATTTGGTAGAGATTCTTATTTAGTGTTTTAGGTACGTTATGATTTATGAGACAAATTGTCTTTGACTTAAATAATTAAATTGTCTTTATTTAATTAAGGTTTTTTTATGTTTATACAAATACACAAAAAAATATTTTGTCTATAACTTTTAATTATTTTTGGGATTGTTTTATACTTTAACATATTTTATGTTTTAAAATATTAGTATACCATTATAATTAACTAATTTTTTATGGTTTTATTTATCTTTTACACACTTCATATATAAGAAATGTGTGGGACAAATGTCTTTTATTTGGGTTTAAATAAATAACCATAATAAATAATAGACATCTAAACCATGAGGTAGAAAGTCATAATAATAATAATAATAATAATAATAATAATAATAATAATTAAAAGCCTCGCTTGGTCAATTAAAAAAACCCCACCAAAAAAAACAACCAGTAGTTCTTTATAGCAATAATTAAAACAAAGAAATCCAAAGAAATCATTTTTCCATTGTTTTGTCTCTTGTTAAGGCTGTTAAAGGTTTAATGATCACAGATCATTAATCACAGATCATTAAAGCCAGGTCACATGACATGTTCAAAAGAGACCAGACTTTACTACATGCTAATGTGTTTGGGTGAAACTGCTGACTCTTACAACAGATCCTGTGGCGCACGCTGCCGTTTAAGGGTTCATAAATAATAATAACAATAATACATTTTTAGCATCATTCCATTTTAAGTAAAAATGTAAAAGGGGTCAGAACAGAAGGTTTGGTTCATACTGAAAGTTCAATAATAAAGCAGAGTAACAGTGTTTATTACTGCCCTCTGCTGCTCCGGTTATTTTATTTATGTATTTATTTTCTTGCTGCTTTGTAAAGCGACCTTGGGTTTGAGAATATAAATTGGACGTATTATTATTTACACCCGTTCTTAATAATACTTTTACTACTAATAATACCAATAATGCACTTTACTTAAGCGTTTTATCTATTTTGAGGTTTTTCCCCCCAATTTAAAAGTACTAATATAAATTTATCTAGACTTATTTAAAAAAAATGCCTGGTTGATTTTTGGGGTTAAAATCAATTCCTAAAAAGAAGAACCGCAACAAGAAACGTCATATTAACATATTTTAATAATGACAAATATACACATTCTTAAGGTGAAGAAACGACATGCAGTCATACTTCATAAAAAATGATGAAAATATGCTTTTTATTCTGGAGGGAAATGTGGTATTAAAGGAAAACAGGTGCCAGATAAAAAAATAATTAAATTAAAACAGGCAAAAAGAGGAGGAAGGCAATCAATGGACAGCACATAAAAATATAGAGCATGAATATGAGCATTTACAAATTTACACATAAACACAGGATTCTACATCCGATTTTTAATAAATCTGATCAGGGTTATTAGACGCCTAATCTAACGTTTCCTTCTCAGCGAGAGTTTCAGTACAGAGTAAAAGC
Source organism: Olivaichthys viedmensis (assembly GCA_028565825.1). Classification (NCBI taxonomy): domain Eukaryota; kingdom Metazoa; phylum Chordata; class Actinopteri; order Siluriformes; family Diplomystidae; genus Olivaichthys; species Olivaichthys viedmensis. Next base: position 8,513,840 of record JAOUQW010000004.1, read on the forward strand.
AGAGCTGAACACGACAGCTTCATGTCAGTAAGGTGGCAAAGATCATCTCAATGTCACATATTCGCTAATCATAAAATCGGATTGAACCGAAACTTTAGATTTGATCTTTAAGCAGGAAAATGTTTAATAAATGTGCTTTTTAGTTTTATTGGAGTCGTGCAGCTGAACATCTGATATTTTTGTGTTCCGATTGTTTTTCGTCTCGTACCAAAGTACTGTCAATCAGTCGGCGAACACACACTTACAAGATTGTTCTGTTACACACGCACACACTTACAGCGTCGGGTTACCGAGAGGCAAAAATGACATATTGCATTTCAAAAGATCTGTTTTTATAAATAAAATAATAACTGATATAAACACACAGGTGCTGTTACAAACCGAGCGCGAGTGCAGTTCAGGCCGATGATTAAACATCCACAACGTTCCCCTTTCCCCCAAAGCCGAGACATGTTCGGTGTGTGAAGTTTAGAGTCTTTAATTTTGCACTGGAGCTACGAGACTAATGTAGTTATAATGTCACCCAACATCTTTTCGGTAAAAACACAGTCAGATCTTCATGAACTCTTTTCAAACGACGTCGCTCAGCGCCGATAGCAGCGATAGTGTACATCGTATTTATATATTTTACATTTTAGGTTCAGAGTGAAACATCAATCAGAATAAATTCCAGATTTCTGCTACAATTCAAGCTTCAAATTTTGGGAGGGGGCAGACCCTGGGGGCGGGGCCTATGGGGGGCAGCGTCATACCAAACTGCACTAAAGGGAAAATGACACCAAACATGACTCGGCTGACGAACTGCATTTAGAGTAAAAGGACACTGTGGACGTTTGGGTTTTGGCTGAACTGTTCCTTTAAGACCAGGCGTGTGCCGATAATCAGTCCTGCGATATATCACGATATTTAACACACCCTCGAGATAAAAAGTGTGTCTCATTCAGAAGGCAGCAAGAGTCCTTATTTTGGACAAATTTTAATGAGCATTGAATGTGTCCTCCCTCCCTCGTTCCCTCACCGACTCCATCGTTCCCTCATTGTCCACCTTCCTCATTCCCTTCCTCCTTCACTGACTTTCATCCCTCCCTCCCTCACATTTAGCAGGCTGGAGATTCTCCACTAGGGGGAGTCAGTGTAGCAGCACAGTGTAATGGTGGTTTTCCCCCCCATCATGCATTAGGAGAGAAGAATGTGTGGGTTGAAAATTTAACATCGGCACACGCCCCACTTAAGACTATAGTGCACCAGAAAAAAAACTAAACACACTGAAGAGCTGCTGTAGTAGACACAGAGAGAGAGAGAGAGAGATGGTCTCGGATCGGTTCTAAGAGAACTCTAGTGCGGTTGGATTGCAGTGAGAAAGTGATTCGACTCTGAATCGACTCAGCTGCA
>JAOUQW010000004.1:8560121-8578683 GCA_028565825.1 Olivaichthys viedmensis
CTATAGAGCGTTCCTAACATTCTCTGGTGCACTATTCCAGAGTTTAGGGGTGATATAAGAAAAACATCTTCCAGATCGGGATTAACGACAGGCTTCAGCTGAGCGAAGTGAATTTTTTAAATCTGAGATAACTGATGTTAAACCCCAGAGCTGGACTGTTTGGGGATAAACACATACAAATCACAGCGATTATTTATTTATATTAATATTAATATTAATATTAATAATTATTTGTTAAATGATCTAAACATCAAAAGGCCAGACATGAAAATGCTTTGAATGTTTTAATAAATGACAAGCGCCATATTTTTGCATTATGGCAGAAACTCAATGTCATCCTTCACTGTGTGAGAGAAGCCGTGCGTTTTTAGGACAGGATCTTGCTCTAGATTAGACTGTTGTACTGTGGACATTATGGACATTATCGGTCATCAAGAAATCCAGATATGAAATGTACCAAAACATCTAAAAATAAAAAGACTTGAAAATGTGTCGATGCTGTTTCGATTGATGTTCTGAATCTGCATTAGAAATGATTGCAGTATTTTTCCATTTGAACTGCTCTACCTGGCTGAAAGGCCTGCTGCACTGGATGGACTTGCATACAAAAGGAGTGCGGGTGAAAAGTCTTTTTTTCACATCAGGATTTCACTTCAGATGAGGTGAACCCAAAATGGAGTGAAGAACAATGACATGTGGACATCTCTGACCTAGAATTGTTGCAGAGGCATTTGAAAAACCGTCCATGACACACGGTCTTCGCTGATGTCTGAGCAAAATCAATAAAACTGATCTTGGAGTCCATATGCCATTTAGCAGCTCTATCTTGTGGCGTCTGCTTGAAAACTATAGAGGCCGTACTGTACAATGAGCCGACCGAGCGTGTGTAATTTGTCAATCTAATCTGCAGCACTCTTGCATTGATTTTTTTTCTCCTCTCTTTTTGGATTTTTTAGCCTCTAGTCATTACAGGCACAAAAAACATACTTAATCATACAGTGTGTTAATGTACGGGTCACAATACTGTCCATTTTCTTGCCCTCTGGTAGTTTTGTTCCTTTCTTTAGCTTTGCTCTAAAATCTTTTTATAGGTCAGCGTCCTCCCATTTCTGAAGATGGGGTGGTACAAGGCCAAACATTCTTTTTCTGAAAGAATATCTCTAGAAACCCTTGGAAATGATGTTTACATGTGTTGAACACCGTGGAGTGTCACTGTTCTTTCTTCTTAAACTGATAACATTAGTTAATGCACAATGAACATAAGAACTTTCATAGTTCCTTCAAGAGGTTATTGCAGAACGATATAATAAATAAAGACTTTTTTTTTACAGTAGACAGTATATAAAATTGACCTTAAAAGATATTGGTATTATTATTTTACTGAGGCATTTATGCAAACAGAAAACGGGAAAATATGATGGGACCTAAAATAGATCCCTGTGGGACACCTTTGTTTATTGGCAAATCATCTTATCAACACATTCCCTACCTTCACACATTCATTTAAAACGTCTTTCTAAGTTGCAATGTAAAGCTATAATAGCTTCTTAAGACAGGAAATTCTTGGGCCACACAATGCTCCTGGGTGGAGTGTGACAGCTTCAGCATGTCCTACATCTATTATAAGACAGGAATTACACTCCGTTCCATATTCACCACTCGTTTTGCCCTCAAAAGGCCACAAACCAAGGGGGAATCGTCACTATCTTATTCAATAATCCCGTTGCTCCTGCATGCTGCATGCTTTAGAATCCGTGTTTGTGCTGTTTTGCCAAAGCTATCGTTTACACCCCGAGCTCTTGAAGAAGAAGAGTGAAAGAAGAGACCCCCCCTGTTATGGCACGCATGTCACCGTCAGCGCTCCTCAAGGCTTTAGCCCCCTTATCGGCTTCAGTCGAATGTATTTCTTATCAGAAAAAAAGAGAGCCGCGTGACAATGCGGCCGTTATCAAATTTCCTCAGCCCAGTCGGCATGTCATTCAGCCACTCAGATGGGCCGAGCTTTGATTGATGGATGGGCCTTGGCACACAAAAAAAAAAAAAAAAAAAAACTGGATCAACAGCTTTGCACTTCTCGGTCCTCATCGTGGAAACATTCCTGTGCGACAAAAGCAGGATTACGGATGCATTAGCTCTCCATCGACCACGCGCCTCCTGGCCCTGTCAATACTTTACACATAATAACCTGAAGAGACGATAAGGAGACAAAAGGAGGAGAGATAGGAGAGAACGGAAAACGAAAATAAATCAATGGCTGTGTTGAAGAGGGGGGAAAGTTTTTTCAAAGATACACACACACACACGCACACGCACTGTCAAACTGGGTGAAGACTGTGTGGACGGATAATGGCCTCTGACACGAGGGACAATGTGGTCCAGAGGCTTCATCCGACCTCCAGACCGTTACGCAAGGCATTCAATTACTCCATTAAATCCCAGAATTAGGAGACTGTTATAGGGGAGCACTGATGCAGTAAATCTCAAAATCTTCTCCTTTTGCACCGGTTAAATTATATCCAATGCAAACGGCCTTGTTTACGGCTCACTTTCAAATCTTTTGCGTCGAAAACACACAACACTGGCAGCAAACAGAGATTCCTGGTCCAGGGAGAAAAACCCACTCATTCAGTCCTGATCTCTTCAGACACATTACACACACACGGCACTTCAGCGGTACTTCTCAAATTGGCGGCGGCTCGAGTAAAATGACTGGCTGAGACGAGGGCCGAGCGTAATTGTTTCAGCAATCGTAATTAATTAATTTCCTCCAGCTCGGCCTTGCTAAGGCTCGAGAGCTTTCGTCTGACTCGACCTTGCTAAGGCTTCGAGAGCTGCAGGTAATATTAAATAAATAAATGAAGCAGAGGCAGGCTCTGGAAAATTAATGAGAGATGAGCAAAGAGAACCCGGCGTGTTCCGTCTGCAGAGGGCCGACGCACAAAGACACAATAAACGCAGGAACAAACAGCGCCTTTAAAAAAAGCTAGCCAAGAAACAGTGAGCAAATTCAATTACAGAAGTAATTAGGAGATATAGGGCAAGGCTGCCTTTTGGGACTGCGCCAGAAAACACGAATTAATAAGAGAGAATGGGACGAGGCCATTGTAGTAATTAAGAACCAATCACCTATGTCAATGAACGCCTAAAAAACAGGACGGAAAACTATTAATTCAGTGATCAAAAAATATTTTTTTACGATGATTAATACAGCAAATTCATTTTAAAAGACTAATTTCTGGAAAGATAGCAAGACAATTGTACATAACGTGTTCCTTCCGGCATTTATATTGCTAATTAAATTTTGATAATTTGCTGAGGCACTGGGAAATTATCTGTGAAGCAGCAAAAGGCAGCATTTCATAAATACGAACAGCGGCGTGTGGAGATCATATGGCAGCAAAAACCATCAAAATGTAACTTAATTTCTTATTTGAGACAATAGAAGTCATTAAATTAGGCTGAGAATAAACTGTGCTATATTAGCTCCTGAACTGTTGTTGGAAATATGGGAAAATGTGAGAAAAAAATTAATAAATGGGTGGACGCAGAAGATATTGCAGAGGATACTCATCATCTTGCTATGATTGAGGCCGAGAGAAAACTTTAACAAACAAATAAATAATGATTGCATTGTTATTGCAATGTTTTGATCAGATCTATGATTTTAGCGCCCAGCACTTCGCCGCTGCTATTTCACATTTCAAAGAGGTCCTTCACTAAATATGGATTTATGATGATTTGTCTGAATTTTGCTAAAAAAGCTTCAGAGGGACACATCCGAGACCGGGCCAGTTTAATTTCTAGAGAAGATCTGAGAGAAAACCTAATTTAATCATATACAAATTTCTCAATCTGAGAGTGAAACAGATACTAAATACTAAAGGCCTGTGACGTGAATTTGAAGTTAGAGATTGCCGGCCAGGATTAGTTTTCATTCTTTAAGTAAAAATGGCTGATTTCCGCACACAAAATTTACATATTCATATGTGTTAGCGATTTAAAAGCCATTTTTAGCAGCGATATGAGGGCCAAATTCCACTTAATATTATCAGAGCTGAGGATCGGCAGCCATAAAAGAGCAATTGCCTGAAGGGAAGGGATAACACTAATGTGCTTTCACATAGCACTGAAATACCAGCGCCATATTTACACCATGAGGTAAATCGTTTACTGCAGGGTGTCGAGGCGAAGAGGACGGACACTGAAGGCCTATATAGAGTTTATCATCTTCTCTCCAACTTCAATTATCACTTAAATGGACTTAATACCACAGACATTAATAGTATTAATAGTAATGATGAGCTTCTTTGCTTCTAAAGTCTAAACTCTGGGCTAGTCACCAAAACAAGTGGACTTGGCAGCGCGATTAGCGTCTGAAATCTCTGTATCATCCACAATCAAACGCTCATCACACTTCCTCCATTTTCCACTCCTCGATCTACAAAGTTTATGTGTGTGATGTCAGGCCTTAAAACGATTTAGCCTGATGCCAGCGTTAGCAGAGGCGGCTAATTTCCTATTCAGAGCGTCTATTGGAGCCCCATTTGGATAAATGAGAGTGATTAAAAACCAAGATTGCGACAACATAAGATGTCACTCAGCGTCGTTCTAGGAACATCTGGTGTCAGGCAGACCTGAGAAGGTTTTAACGCTGGGGAGAAAAAAGACAGTTTTTTTTTTTGCCTCTCTTCACATCCTGGCATCCGCATTCACACACCGGGGCTTTGGGCGTGTGCCAGCGAGTCGGCCATCTGTGTCCTTTAACCCTCAAGATGGCAGATGTGGAGATTCACGCTGATTTGGAGATTCAGCTGGATCTCGCGAGCCTTCGCCTCACCAACATCAAGTGCAAAAACGCTTCCTGTCGTTCACAACCGGCCTAAATGAGCCAATCCGCATGTCGCCAATTTAGTGAAGCGCTTCAATTAATTCACTTTTCTTTCAATATGGGAAGCAATTGGGGTGAAATTTGAGACTTCTAGGCAACATCACAACATTTCTGGATCTTTATGGCGTTATGCTTTTTTAAGAGTTGTGGTGTGCAGTGTGTTTCAGGTTTTGGATTTTAGGATCCCAGATTTACTGTGGAAATAAATAAAAAATAGAACAAGCAAACATAAACATTATATAAGGAGACTCCTTTAGCATCATTTCCTGACCTCATAGGAAGCCATAATGTTTTCACATGTGGAAAGCTAGGTCTCTGACATTTTTTTGCGTTTCTGTGAAGTCTCGAACATGAGAGTCGTAACGTCTTGTGTCCTCGTGATTACACAGCAGTTTGCTAGCTCGTCGGAAATTGCATCGTCCCACTCGACCCCCCCGTTTCCCCTTTTGTAATATCAAGCTCAGTATCGCATTCACCTTGCCGACTCTCATTCTTTACCCAAATGACAGTGTTTTTGTCCAGGTAATGGCGCTCATTTTCCCCCTGAGCACAGCGGTGGCTTCACTTATCATCAGACAGAATCACAAGGAGGCTTCGGAAAAAAAAAGAAACGTGGAAAAACTCAGTCTCGCCTTCACAAACCTCCCATGAAGGGCAGATATCAGACCAGACCAGACAACATGGCCGCCGGTAGCCTCAAATCTCAGGCAAAGATTTTTACAGGTGAGAGAACAATCCAAGCACAGAGCTACTAAAGAGGTGGGCTAGCAATCGAGAGAAGAGGCTTGTTCATCCTAAAAAGTTCGTCATCAAAAAACTTAAAAGAACCTGTGATTTGGGATTGTATACATAAATACTGTGTTATAAAGAAAATAAATTGGCACTTTTGCAGCCTATTCAGAAGCTAACTAACCTTCTGCTTGCTAATCAGCTAAAGAGAGAGTGCAAAGAGATGCTAACAAATATTTCATTACACAATCAATTAAATGTCGTGTTTATAAACCGACTTGCTTGCATTTATTAGTGTTAAAGCCAATGTACACCCACAGTGCATTATGGGAATTCTTAACATCATATGAAGGCTAATACTCGTAACGAAGTCTCGTTAGCACAGACGGTGTATGTTCTAGCATTTGGGACTTTCCTTAAAATGGATAAAGTTCTAGCAAGAACACTAAGTAGGCTATAGGCTACAGGAATTCTTGCCTCAGCTAGCCATAAAAATGTTTTACGACCGAGAACCTCAGCTGTCACTGGCTTCCATCAACCGCTTTTCGAAAAGGTCTTTGATCGATCAGTCATGGCCAAATTGACGCATCACAGTTTTAATAAACACACACTACATAGAGAACCCATTCACTTCCTCGCTGTCTGGGAAAGATGTGACCCATGTGAGCTTCTCCAGATTTGTGTCACTGTGTTGTGAATCGAATCCATGCATCTTGATTTGGGTGACAGTTAGGCTCTTTGTGATGAGCGAGAACCCTGCAGTCGCTCTTTTCCCCGTGGGGAAGCCAAATTAAACAACAGTTGTTGACCCCCGTTATACAGGAACACACAGCGAGTGTAAGTGCTCGTCGTACCCCGGGGACAAAAACGGCCCTGCTGACTCCCTGGAGAGAGAGAGCAGAAATCCCCCCCCCCTCACACACAGACACACACACACACACACACACAAAACACACACACACACACACACACATGCACACGCACACACACACACACACACACACACACTCACATACATACACACACACACACACATACATACACACACTCACATACACACATGCACACACTCACATACACACATGCACACGCACACACACATACGCACACACACACACACACACAAACACTCACAAACAGACACACACACAGAGAGTGACTGTTAACTCTTAGTCTTGATCACTCAAATAATACACAAATGACACCAAAATACACAGCACTGTGCAAAAGTCTTAGCCCCCCTAAATGTTTTATATGAATTTAGTCTTAGATATTTATTTGATGTCTTTTGCATTAGTGTGTCATTAGAAAAGAGCAAATTTTACATTTCCAAACATTCATTTTCCAAAATAAAAATGTTATGTACAGCAGTTTGTATATCAGACCCCGTTTCCACCTGGTGGTTTCCTGCGTGTTGAGTATGAGGATTATATCGGGATAGAGATTTCAAAAGCACTTCAGGAGGATCTGAGACGCATTTTATCCTCATGTTCTACAAGTGTAAACGTCTCCGTCTCTCCAAGACACATTTAACCACCAAAACCTCCCCAATAGGAGACACACGACTCCATGAACGCTGAAGTTACCGCCTTTAAAAACCTTAACCAGATTACAAACGTTGGTGTTATAATGTAATGAGCTGATTTGCATATTAAAGCTTAATACACCAATCAGATTTCAGTCTGACTAACCGGAGAAGCATTCGACTACAAGTGTAAATTCATGAGGTTAAAATTTGATCAGGATCCAATCCAGATACAAGACGCATGAAACCAGCAGGTGGTATAATCACTATGATAGGCAACGGCTGTAACACAAAATCCCAAACTGATTACTGAATTCCTTGATCTTATAGAGGAGATGGAAAGTTTATGAATCTCATCTGCATGATCAGATGAAGCTCCTGGAAGATGGATTCCTGAAGATTGAACGGGGTGGATCAGACATGCAAAGAGATTCACTTGTACTCGTCTGACTGTTATCCCACAATTTGGTGTCCACCACAGGAGGACCGTTTCCACTATGAGTTCTGGTTCCTCCTCGCCACTGTCACCTTTGGCTCTCTCAATTAGGTTCTGGCCTCAGATTTCTGTTAAAGCTACTTTGTGACAACAAAAAAAGAAAAGGAAATATTGCAGAAAGGGTCACTTTTCAATTTGTTTTTGTTGTGTTGCTGTTTCATATACAGTGGTACAAGAAGTTATTTCATCCAAGTCTTTAGTCATGAACGTTAGTCAGGACTCAAACTGTTAGCTCAAGGTTTTTTATAACATTTAAAATGGTTTTGCCAGTGTTGTTTATTTTGATGCTGTATTTATTGCATGTAGCGCACTGAAAAGTTAAAACAGGTTTATAATTTTAAGCCATACTGAACCTAACAAGGCTGCGAGCTGCACGAGAATAACCTTAACAACTGCATCAGTCACGACATTGACGGGAAAAGCAGCAAATGTGAGGTTGGGGGAAAAAAAAGCTTTAACGGTCCTCATGTTTTTATGCAGGCTGAAATTTTACGAGTCGTGAATCAGTCAATATGCGACTCAAATGTGACTCAAGTCCGAACCCCTAACTCGAATCCCCGTCTCTAACTGGTACGTTCTTTACAATAAACAAATAAACAAATAAATAAATGTGCTGTTCTGTCTGCAATGGAAAGTAAGGCAAAATTTATATAGTGCTTATATTATTAACCAAATTGCAATAAAAAAAATATTACAAATTAACAAATTATTTAGAAAGATTTCTATAAAGTCTATTGTCGGCTCATTGTAATGCCACCAGCTGTGAGTGTGTGTGTTGTGCTCTGATTGATAAAGAAGTTTGTTAGATGAAAACTGAGTTGGTATTTTAAGATGTGTTTGCAGTGTTTTTGTAGTTTTAGTGCATTTCTGGTCATGAAATAAGCTGTTGGTCCACAGAGAAAAAGTGAATTTGGTCTGAATTTTTATTTTAAAAAATTTATGCACATCAAAATTCCACACATTTCTCCATCGGAATTAATGTAAAGAATGAAATATTCGCCAACGTTCCTTGAGTGACCTCCATCTGAACAACAGTCAGATCATAATACATCAAAGGCGGTTCTATAAATGGTTTATGAACTCTGGCGATACGGGCGGAGTGTGTCATTGTTAGATTCACATCCAGAAGCCGCTGAATAATAAAGGCATTGTTGTTTAATTAAGCGGTTATGTGCTTTTCTCACTAATCCCGTCTCTCTCTCCGGCTCCTGCTGGTCAGAGCTGGACTGAACTGCACCGTCCCGGATTCCTGCAGCACACACAGATCTGGCTCTGACTCTGTGTGTGTGTGGGGGGGCTTAGATCATGTCTAAACACTGCATTGTGTTCTAGTGAAAGAGATCCGGGCCTATGTGGGGCCTAAGTGACTCACAACTTTGTGAATAAGTAACTTTTTCAAAAGAGAAAAATGGCCGACCAATGAGAATTGAGCAATTTGCATATAGACACACAATACAGTAGGTTATATTATGATAAAATGTGGCCTGAACTGAATCCCAGGCTCAGAATTATAAACATTATAAACATACAATATATTTACATACATGCTTATGTTTATAATAACCACATTATTTAATAAGTTCTCGATTTTATTTTATCCGTTTATGTTTATTTAGTTAATACAATTAATAATATCACTAAAGAGTCTGGTAGCTTTTCATCACTCAATGTGGCCAAGAACAGCCTACTTTCACACGAAGAGGACATTTGACGGACATCACAGACGACCAATCACAGGCTGTTGTTTTTGTGTGCCGTAAAGGGGGAGGAGCAGTTGTGAAATGGTGTTACTACAAAAACAGACAGCTAACTGCTTCAAATAAAGCTTTTGACTACACTTTAAAGACGTGATGCCGTGAATCTGACAAACCTTTTTTTTCTTCCAATCCAGTAACTGTCTTACTCATTGTTAAAAAAGCACAGTGTCAAAGAGTTTGTCTGAGCACGTAGGTGCGGAGAGCCAATCAGATCACAGGATTCTGATGGTTATGGCCAGCGAAGTGTACAGTAAACATCAGACAGGCCGAAGCTGAGAGTTTGAGTTACAGTACGGTCCATTCTGAAGTGATCATGGCTACGCCCTCCACCACTGTCACACAAGCCTAGCTAGCATTAATGTTAGCTAACTAGCTAAAAGGTTTGCAGAATATAACGTCAGTCCAAACGGAAAACGGAGCCCAACACAGCTACAAGTGACAAAATCTTTGCACAGTTTATTATTACTGAATGGAGCATTAATATAATTCATAGTTGGAAATGACCCAATAAATAGCTACCATGAGGGTACTCCCTACGAAGTGCCCTGCCTAGGCTTCATTTATTTAGTTTGAACCTCAACAAGGTGATTTGCACTCCCAGTACATTGGCTAAATACATTACACATGAAAGATGACAAAATGACAAAGTCTCTTCAGATTGGTCTATTAAAAAAATATTAATAATAATAAGGTGAACGCACATGGCGTCAAAGCTCATTCTAGATATTCTGCTCAAAACGTGGCATAAAAACAAGGATGGCTATAATTTCACACCCCAAAGAATCATATACTGTTCACTATACTGCGTGTAAGTGAACAGGTGTAATGTGGATGACAGGATTTGGAATCAAAGCTAATCATGGAATTTTTATATAGACATAAAAATAATATTTGCACACTCTCGCCATCTTCTTAACCAGGTTCATGAGGGAGCTTCACCCAGGAGGCTTTTCTTAAACGAGTCACTTGTTGTTCTGCTTCTCCTAACGCTCGAAATCATAAACTACTGGCTTGGGGGAAATACTTTCATTTGAAGTAAAAAAAAACTACATTATGATTCAGAAATAAATGAAAACATGGACGTTAACTTCATTATTTTACTGTCTTAGACACTAATTTCAACCATAAGCCTTTATCAAAATTCAATCTAGTGTCCAAACTTTTCACTGCTAGTGTAAATAAGGATGTAATAAAGATGGCGGGGCGTCGAAGCTAATGCTAGTGTTTGACACTCGGAGTCCATTGACCGTAAGTTTATACCCCCACAGTAGCACCTCTGTAAATCACACTTATAGTGAGCAACGCATTCAGTGGTCTAAATTCAGAAAGGAGGAGATGGAACACACACACACACACACACACACACCCACGCTAATGAGGCTGGTTAGACTCTAAGCTAAATCTCTGTATTATGGTGTTAGGAGAAATTTGAAATGATGTTTCAGGTGAAATTAAAACATGATCGTTATTTGTTTACAGGTTGGAGATGCTTAAAGCAGTACTTCTCACATCACACTATATTACGCTATATTCTCTCTCACACACACACACACACACACAGAAATGACTAAACTAATGTCGTCTAATGTTGGATGGTGTAAATGGAAATTTATGATGGTATTATTTTTAAAATAACACAAAAAAGCACAAGGGTTTAGTCTCATTAAGCTTTGGCATTAAAACCCTTTATGAAGCTGCAGTAATAAACAGTACACCAAATACACACATGGCTTAAATGATCAAAGGGAACATTAACGCTAATCAGGAGCTCGGGGAGATTTATGAAGAATAAAACACCAACCAAGAATAAACACATATTTATATCTAACAAATTATAATGCACTTATATGGCATGTTGAGAAAATTACACTTAAACATCACCGATTACCTTCAGTAATAGATTATGACTAGAGACAGAGGAGGACATTTTACTGGCAATTACACAATTTAAATATGTTTTTTCATTGCAGTATTGTGGAATTCTTCATTCTAGTATAATAATATTGTGATATTATGAGTACTGATGGTGATATTGAAGTCAATTAAAATAAATATATATAAATAAAAAAGATTTCTAGGTAGCTGGTAAAAGGTGTTTTTACGCCACGTCTGTGACTTAATATCTCACTTTAAAACCAGGCATGAAAAACACGATGCTGCTTTACGTCCGTTTTTTTCCTCGACATAAAGGCCTCGTGCACTCACTGTCCATCATCGCATTAACATTCCCGTTTTATTTTTTTTTCCCAGACTTGCTCATGCTGCCCAGAACTTGCTCTTTTGTTGCCTCCACTCTCTCTGAGTGCACGTAATGGCCGAAACGGGCGGCGCAAAAAAAACGCAAGCCGAGGCGAGGAGGCACAAAAGGAGCGGTGAAGAAAAGGAGCTCCCTCCGGCTTGGCCGGCTTTACGATGTACCCATGCAGCACTAAACTGCACGCTCCGTGCCCAATCAGGGACGCTTTCTGCTTTTTTTCTTTTCGCCTCGTTCTTTCCAGCCAGTGGCGCTCTGTCATCCGTCAGCCGTCATTTCTTCATCCACACTGGAGACCCCTTTTGTACTAATTGCTAGATTGCTACCAGATTTTCTAGTTCACTTCCACCCTATAATTGAGCGACAATGACGGGCAAGGAACTTCAGACTGGAACGCACAGGGCCGAGGCCACAGATCAGAGACGACTCAAGGAAGTGAAGGAAGTGTGTGTGTGTGTGTGTGTGTGAGTGTGTGTGTGTGTGTGTGTGTGTGTGTGTGCGTGTGTGTTTGTTCGAAATGGACGGGGAGGGAGAAGAGGGGAAAGTGGGGTTAGGATGGAACAGCAATTTTGGATCGCAATCCTGGATGCCATTACCTCACACACACACACACACACACACACACACACACACATCAGACATCAAACACATCAAATCCTCTCAGCACGAGACGAAGCCAAAGCTCTCGTGTCCCGTCCACATTCCAGACAAACGTGGTGTTGCGTTTTTACACCGAGAGCATCTTTAAAGCTTCAACACTCAGAGATTGGAGAACAGTCCACCCTCATCACGTCCTCTCTTTTTCCCGTCCCCTCTTTTTCCGCCGCACTTCAGTTCAGAAACACACACACACACGCCGCCAAGACAAAACAACTTGAGAGCGTTCTTTTAATTAGCGCGTACATTTTTTTTTGGATGGTGGATGTAATTTGCGGCTTTTTTGTCTGGACGTGCCGAGCACCTGCGACTCAAAAGAGGAATAAAGGTACCAGCATGGAGGAGATGTGTGTGTTTCCAGGTGCTCTCACACACACACACACACACACACACACAGAAATACACGCATGTTTAAAAGTGCCTGGACTTGCAGCGGCTCAGAAGACACACTTCAGTTCAGCCATATCAAAACAACCTGCATGGGCCTCACAGGCTGACCACACACACACACTCTGACACACACACACACACACACACACACACGGCCAACAAGGCCAAAGTGGGAGGACGATGGACACTCACTGAGAGGAAAAGTCACTCAGGAAGTCACTCACTGAGATTGTAAGAAAGCACCCTAAAGTTAGCTTAGTTAGTAAGTTTGCTTACCTTTCCAGCTACTTCCTGCCTGCCTGCTTTCTTTCTCAAGGCCTAAACGTGAGCGTTCACACACAGATCCGATGACTAGAACAGAAAGCCAGAGGAGAACCAGAGAAGAACCAGAGGAGAACCAGAGGAGAGCACCAGCACTAACGTTTCGTCCCTGTGCTCGTGTGTGACTGAGTGTAAAGGAGCTGGGAATGCACTGGGCTATAGACTTTTTGTCCAAGCTGTAGGTCTTTCTTTCTTTTCTTTTTTTTGTGACTGAAGCAAGATTAGTTCATACAAAACTCAACAATACGCCACTGAAACCCATTGTTGATATTCAACATTTTTCACATAGCCGAACAGAATAGACAATACGGCAGCCGGGAAAGCACGGACCGGATTACAAGCCGATCGTATCTTCCCTTCCCCTTATTCGAGGACGAGGCCCTGTAATCCGTTTCCTTTTCAAAAAACGGCAGCGGCAAAAATCAATATGTGAGGACGGGGAGGGATAAGAGGAGGCTTTTTCACATCCTAACAGGACACAATAAACATTTCTCGCCCTCGGGGTATTCAAGGAGAAAAGGGGATTCAAGCACACACATCATGTAGACGCACTTCCACTTCCACTAAGAGCACTGAGAGCAAAGCTGTCTGGAACAAAACGCTGTCATCCTGAGCTTTTAAAGATCTTATAACGTCCAAGAAAGTCTGAAACGTCTTTGAAAGATAGGAAACATGACTTTCCTGCAGCAAATAGTCGTGACACTACTACTGTATATACTATAATCTAGTATACTTTCATGCCAGGCCTTCCAGGAAGTAAAAAAATGAAAATTAAATCTACTCCCTCAGTGTGATTCAGCTGCAATCATCATCATTGCAACACCACACTTCCTGATAAAACTGAAAGTCCTGTAAAAAGTCCCACCTGTGCTCCCGTGCTCTCAATCCCCCCCGTGTTCCCACTCCAGCCTCCATGTTTTCCCTCATTCCCTCCCTCCTCTAGGTAGCCGCAGAGAGAGGCTTGTTCCATCCTTTCCTTTCATCACTTCTGCAATTGACCAATTGACAACTGATTGATGGTTATCTTTCCGCACCTACAAAAGGCAGAAATTACCATCACTAAAGCCACTTTACAGTACGGAAGAGGAAGAAAAAAAAACCTTGAGAGTAAATTACATGTTGCTAAAACTCTCCTTCTCTCAGGACCATACAATGGCAGGCAAACGAGAGAGAGAGAGAGAGAGAGAGAGAGAGAGAGAGAGAGGAAAATAAAAAGAGGGGGAAAGTTTCCTTTTTGTCGCCTCTGAGGAGCTGTAGATTCGGCCCTTTTCCCTGCCAAGTGAGGCTGGAGCTTGACAGCTTCTTTAAATGGCGAGGCACAAAAGCTGCTGAATGAGGGATGGTGCTGAGCGCCGTTTCTCCAGAAAGCGCCATTATTTGCATTGAAAACAGAGGAGAGCTTGTGAAAAACAGATAAGGCGTAAATGAATACGAGCCGGGACGTAACCTTGAGAGTGTGTGTGTGTGTGTGTGTGTGGGTTTGGAGCTGACCGGGCCTCTGCAATAATCCACGTTGAATAAACAGTGTGTGTGAAAGCAAGAAGCATAAGAGCTTAGTAAAGTGTTTTCTGCAGCTCATATCACACACGCAGGCATAAATATCACACTTATATACTGTATGTGTGTGTTTATTATAGAGACTTCACACACTGAGGCCCTGATTTATTAAAGGTGTGTGTGTGTGTGTGTGTGTGTAAAAAACTCTCACAAAAATAACGTACAAGCTGATTTACTAACAGGCTTTACAGAGGATTGTGTCTTTCACCTGAGCAAAATAACACGTGTTGTCTCTGTTTTACGTGTTTGCCTTAATGAATATGTAATTTGGGGCTTTTCTACCTAAAAGTGTAAAATAGGGGGTGGAATCAATGCTAATAGATGAATTTATCACCTGCAGCCTTAAAGTCACTTCAGGAACAGAGATTGTGTGTAAAAGATGATTTATTATTACTGCAGTAAAGTTGATTTATATTAGATATTCGCCACACGTTCACAGCATTTAAAGGTTTTCACTCACATTTACCTTATTAATAAAATGCACATTCATGTTTACACTCTTTTATTTTGCATTCATATGCATTAAAAATTCTGACAGTTTTTTGATCTGCGATATGTATCTACGTGTATTTGTGTCTTCCGGGAGTCGAGATGTTTTTGAAAACTCATCACGGCTACTGAGAACAATTAGCACATGTACTTCTGGGGGAACCCTTAAAGATACTATGTAAAACCCTATCAGAACCCTTTTAGGAAGCTAAGAACCCTTAACTATTCAAAGAACCCCTGAGAAACCCTTGTTTTGTAAGAGTGTACCGTCTGTATTGGGTTTATATCGGGCGACTGTGGATTTTATATTTATTTTATAAAAATTTATATACAACATCATCATTTATTCTTCTTAGAGCATTTAAAGTAAATATTGTGAAAAACACACAGTACATTCAGTGAAGTGTCCGAGCTTTTGACAGTATGTTTATTATGGAATGGTGTCTGATTAAACCGTAACACAATCTCATTGCAGTCATGTCACACTCTTGTGTCTGAATCACAGAAAGCAGCTCATATCCAAAACATTTCTACGAGATCTCGTCCTTCAGAGCATGTGTAGAGCTGCCGCTTCTCTTTTCTCTCTTTGGCTAAAAGGCCTGAGAAAGTACAAATGGTGGGTAAAAAAGAGGAGGATGAGTGCGAGTGGTTGCCCAAAGTATTTTTTCTATACTCCAAAAAACCCTTTTGGGCTCTTTCAGTGGGAGCAGATGGGACCCAAACTGAGAAAGGCATCTTCAGAAGAGTTGGCCTATTCAGAGGACGAGTGTGGGAGGGGCTTGTGTGTCATACAGCCGGCGTTTAAGCGCATCACGGAGACAAATGAGGGGCCTGATGGGCACAGCATATTTAAAACTTTTCAGTACCATCTCAGCACATCCTCACCGCATCCTCACCACATCCTCACCACATCCTCACCGCATGATCACCGCATCCTCACTGCATCCTCACCGCATCCTCACCGCATCCTCACCTTATCCTCACCGCATCCTCACCACATCATCACCACATCACCACCGCATCCTCACCTTATCCTCACCGCATCCTCACCACATCACCACCGCATCCTCACCTTATCCTCACCACATCACCACCGCATCCTCACCTTATCCTCACCGCATCCTCACGGCATCCTCATCACATCCTCACCGCATCCTCACCGCATCATCAATAGAACGAAAAGATTGCTTCGTCTACCTCGTACGTTCCAATAAAAGCAGCATTTTTTGCTGTTTTCCAAACAATGAATGCACTCATGAGTGCAAATGAGAGTTGAAGAAGAATCAAAAGCATTTAAAGTAGCCTTAAACAGATCATTATTAAAATATGCTTTGTTTAATAATTTAAAAATATATTTTTTTTATTTTATGCCCAGGAAACCTAGGAACATCTTTACACCTTTTCCCTCATTAAAAATGCAAGGTTCTATGAATATGCATGGATATGCAAATGATAAATGCCCCCTTGTCCTACTGACATCTCGACCGCCCTCTTCTCCCACTACTCTGGTTATGGTATGCTATTATTAACGTTTACTGGCATTGCCCAGTGCTACAACTGTACTGTATTTTACAGTTAGCACATAGCTAACCAGCTAGTTAACTGCTAGTAAACTAGCTCACATTATCTCATAGGTGGACATGAGTGGCATTTCAGTATTAGAGTCTTGAGAGGGGTTGGACTACGAGGTTGTCAACTATCTAAAAACACAGGTGCGATCAGGCCATGTGGTGATCATGGCTTTGATGTGTCTCATGGCTGCTGATGGGAGATGAGATGTTTTTGCCGTGTTTCATTAATTCAGCTCAGTGGGGAACTCAGAAAGATATCAACAAACTGATAAGGGATAAGAGGCACGAGCCGTGTCGTCACGGGGCCTCACGCTGTTCCTCTCCTCCACGGCTCTGCAGCTTTAATTGTTCCTTCATGCGGCGAATACGTAAATAGGTGCCTCCGTATTTTGCCCCGATAATGACACTATTTTTAGAGCCCAATTGCTGCTTCAGGTTTCCATGGCGACTGTGCAGAAACGACCTCGCACGATTCCTGCGAGAACCCGCAAGTTCACACCGAGAAATACACACTGTGGCCGCTAACTGGGCTAACGCTAAAAAATAATTCATTGCAACATAAATAATAATATAAGAACTTTAATGTGTGTTTTAAAAAGCTGAAAGTGGTGGAGAGATAAAAAAAAACAAAGAAAGATAGTTTTTTTTTTTTGTCTTGAAAGCTTAATGGTTTGAAAGTGTTTATGTTCATTAAAGAAAGAAAGAAAGAAGAAGAGGAGGAAAAACAGTAAAAAAAGTTTAAAAAAATAAAAGAAAACAAGGTTATATAGAAGAGAAAAAAGAAGAGAAAGAAAGAGGAAGATAAGGAAGTAAAAACGAATGAAGGCAAGAAAAGTAATAGACAAAGAAAGAAAGAAAGAAAGAAAGAAAGAGAAAAAATAAGGAAAAGAATGAAAGAACATGGAAGGTAGAAAGAAAAAAGATGAAAAAAAGGAAAAATAATAAAATGAAATAAATAAATACATTTAAAAAATAGACAAAAAAGGAAGGAATGAGAGAAGGGGAGTACTACTGAGGGAGAGTTGAAGCGAAGCTGCTGATTGGTCGACTGCTGTAACACCCATTATGACATCATCAGCTGAATTTAAATTCTCCAACATTCCGTCAGTGAGTTTCGATGGGAAAGTTTCACACTTTAATCTGAAATAGTTTAATAAAGTATAAAGTTTATAAAAGCCAGAAATCCACAGTGCAGCTCTTACTGAAACTCTCTACAAAACCAAAAGCACTTCTGCACCCAGCATGGAAAAGAGAAGAAGAAGAAGAAGAAGAAGAAGAAGAAGAAGAAGAAAAAGAAGAAGTGTGAGGAATAACACACAGTAATAATACAATCTATTTACATTTGATATGTATTAATTTGATAGAAGATAAGTGAGTCTGTTTAAGACACTGAACAACTCAACGAGTGTGTGATCACTTAGTCATGCAGTAAACTGGAGGCTATATGCTTCCCTTCATTTGTTAGCTACATTAACCTCGTAGCTCCAGTGCAAAACTAAAAGTATTATGCTATTCAGAACAATAAAGGTTATCATTAAACATAGTAATATATTAAAATACATCATGGTGTATCTGTGTGTGTGTGTGTGTGTGTGTGTCTGTGTCTGTGTGTGTGTGTGTGTGTGTGTGTCTGTGTGTGTGTGTGTTTGTGTGTTATTGTGTGTGTGTGTGTGTGTCTGTATATTTGTGTGTTATTATGTGTGTGTGTTATTGTGTGTCTGTGTATGTGTGTGTTTGTGTGTTTTTGTGTAAGTGTGTGTGTGTGTGTTATTGTGTGTATGTGTTATTGTGTGTGTCTGTGAATGTGTGTTTGTGTGTTATTGTGTGTGTGTGTTATTGTGTGTATGTGTGTGTGTTATTGTGTGTGTCTGTGAATGTGTGTTTGTGTGTTATTGTGTGTGTGTGTTATTGTGTGTATGTGTGTGTGT
>JAOUQW010000004.1:8709862-8720990 GCA_028565825.1 Olivaichthys viedmensis
AGATGAGGAGGGAAAAAATGTCAGTGGCCTCCACCTGGAAAACCATTCCTGTTTTGGGGGTCGTCTCATTGTTGCCCTTCTAGTGCACCTGTTGTTCATTTCATTAACACCAAAGCAGCTGAAACGGATTAACAACTCCCTCTGCTACTTAACTGACCAGATCAATATCACACAAGTTTAACTGACCAGATCAATATCCCACAAGTTTAACTGACCAGATCAATATCCCACAAGTTTAACTGACTTGATGCAATACTCTGATTAAAAAGTGTTCCTTCAATTTTTTTGAGCAGTGTATATTGTGTGAGGAATTGTCACAGCTCTAGTTTGTTCATGTTGGTGGTTATGGTTATGCTCAATTAAACAATTATTACTGATAAGTGAGTAAATAAGTAGATTTTATTTATAAAGCACATATAAAACAACGAAGGTTGACCTAAATGCTGTATTTATGTTTTATAGTTTAGAACATACAACATCAAACATAAATGTAAAAGGATACAAATAAAAACAAAACACAGAACATATAAAGCACTAGTGAGAGGACATGTATACATGATACAGCTGCACTGATTAAAACACTGATTTATAAAAGTATGTTTTCAGTCTTGAATCTAAAGCCGTGATAAAGGGAGCACACCTGATGTCCAATCAGAGACCGTTCCACAACCCCAAAGGCACAGTCACCATTAGCCAATAGGGGGCTAGACCATTAAGAGCTTTAAAAACCAGCAGTAAAACCTTAAACTGAATGCAGTAATGGTCCAGTGCAGGGACACCCAAACCAGCATGATGTGGTGGTGTTTAGAATCAAAATGTACAAGGAATACCTTTTAGTGCGGTGACACAAATTAAAATAATATACAGTACAGTGCAGAAGTGCAGTAAAATACAATACAGTACCTTTACTGTGGGAAATGATTCATGTTTCAACACATTGTCAGGGTAACGTGAATAACACTTTATAGAATGCTCCTTTATTATTATTATATCAATTTTGCCGAAAATACTAATTAACACTCCTAATTAACATTAGTATGACCTTGAAGAATTTGCTAATGGGCCTGATGAAATAAAGAGTGTATTAACGAGGCGCTCTGTGTTGTGCTTTAGGGGAGAAGGTGATGTTCACTAAAGGAGCCGAGTCCTCGGTTCTCCCCTACACCAAGAGCGGAGAGATCGAGAAGACCCGAGTGCACGTGGACGAATTCGCTCTGGTGAGAAACTCTGCAGCATCGTGTGGATTATTGTCAAGTCTATTAGAAGTGTTATTCCATCTGTAAAATATCACATTGCAGTACATGACTACATGATGTGTGTGTGTGTACGCGAGCGCGTGTGTGAGAGTTTCTCACAATACCACAGTTCCTCTCAGTACCACAGTGAAATGATTCCTACGGTTCTATGTTGATATTTTGGTGAATAAAAATCAGTACATTATTGCTGATGACTGTCACACCAATGAGACTGCTCAAGTCCCAGATCTCCCACAGCCTGCATGTTCTCACACACACACACACACACACACACACACACACACGTAGACAGTGTTCCCTCAGAGATGTTGTAAGGAGTGTCTCTAAAGAACACTGCTGGTACTGATGAGACCCTGATGACTCCTCATGTGATGTTTTCCTGAGTGGAAGCTCAACTCACCGTCTCACTCTCTAAATTACATTCTCACTATCGCAGTTGCACAGAGAGCCCTCCTACCCACCCGCGGTGTCGAGTAATCTCATGTGACTAATTGTCATGTGCTGATAATCAGTTATACCATGTATCACGATATTCACAACATGCAACATATTTGGAGCAGTGAGATAAATTCTGTCCTATTCACACGCGTCCTCCTCAGAGGCAATCCCATAATTCTGTTCACCGCACAAGAGTTCTGTGAAAGTTTAAATAAGGTGGCAGAAAGAGCAGTCACTCCGTTATTAATGAATTCTATTTTTCTTAAATACGATATTGTGATAATAATTGAAAGCTATTGTAGAGGTTAGGCCATTATCACAATATAAATATTTTATATGCATATTCTGTAAATTGCTGCACTGAAAACATTTCCTCAAGTTGCTCATAGTGTAAAAAAGCCCGGTCTTAGGTTATGGTCTTTTCTTTAAAACATCATAAAGCTTTTATAAGACATAAGTGTTTTCTTTACCCTATTTTCCTGAATGGAAACACAAGAGAATAATAATTTAAAAAAAAAGCCTAAATAATGTAAAAAAAGTAGTGTTTAAAGATTCTAATACATGTCCAATCTCTTTGACTCACCGTTAAGGCTGGGCGATATGACAATATGCCACGGATATCGCAATAAAATACACTCATTCTTTCTCACGGACAGTGGAAAAAATGAATATTAGAAAATTATTTTTATTGGAAAAATAATCAATAGACTCCTCTGTACTACTACTTGATATTTTATGCATTTCTTGAGAGACTTTAAGCATTCTCACTGTTTCCTGTGTTTGTTTACAGAAGGGTCTGAGGACTCTCGTGGTGGCCTACAGGCTCTTCAGTGCGGAGGAGTACAAGGAAGTGGAGAGGCGGATCCACGAGGCTCGAACGGCTCTCCAGCAGAGAGAAGAACGGCTCAATGATGCCTTCAACTTCATCGAGAAAGACCTGCATCTGCTTGGAGCCTCAGGAGTGGAAGATAAGTGAGTGACACGGACACACACACACACACCACCGTTCAGTGTAGATGTTTTTTAAATTAGTTTCATGTGGATGTTTGGGTGGATGTTTGGGGTGTTTGGGTTGGTTTGGGGCGTTTGGGTGGATTTGGGGGTGTTTGGGTGGCTGTTTGGTGCATCTGTTGAGGTTTGGCTCAGGGGATGAGTTTCGCTGGAGAGATGGTTGGTGAGGAGTGCTTGGTATTTTAGGGAGTTATGGTCAGGTTTCGGTGGAGCCAGAATTTTGCTGCTCTTTTTTGAATTTTTACGTGGAGGGGGAAAATCCCCAGCTCAGCTCAGCTCTGCAGGCGTTGTTGGGGGGAATTACGGTGTTTTCAGCAGGATTGTTGTGTGTCTGTCTTTCTCTCTGCCTTTCTGTCTCTCTCTCTCTCTGCCTTTCTGTCTCTCTCTCTGTCCTCTTTCTGTCTTTCTGTCTCTCTCTTTCTCTGCCTTTCTGTCTTTCTCTACATGTCGCTTTCTATTTTTCTCTGTTCTTGCTCCATGTTTCTCTGTCTTCATCTTTCTCCCCTTCTTGTCCTCACTTCACCCCTCATTCTCTCTCTCTCTCTCTCATATCGTACTGATCGGCCCGTCATTTTGATTTTAACTGAAGTCGTCATGTGCTTTTATGAAACACTGCTTTATTTCTTGCTCACTGCCTGCGTCCTGAGAATCACTTTTATATTTCACTTATTCTAATCTGAGCATTCACGCAGATGTTTTACCTCAAAGAGTTTTCAAACACCAAATCCTGAAAGTCTGCAGTTACAGGGTTTTTTTTCTGACTTGCACTGGACCTGCATGACATCAAATGATTGGTTATTATTAGGGCTGTCAAAATTGACACGTTAACTTTTTTGCGATTAATTTGAAATGTTTAACGCATTAACAAAACAATAACGCAATTAACTACTTATCAAGTTGATATACATTTTATTATTGTGGTGGCGGAACGAGCGGGGAGTCGCGGGGGAACGAGCGGGGGAACGAGCGGTGAACGAGCGGGGAATCACGGAAAAAAAAAGTGAGGCAGCAGCTGCTTGAAAGGCACTCGTGTCTCGGGCGTCCTCGTCCTTTACTCCTTCACTCCCCGGCCCTCCCAGCGTGCTGCAGTTCTCATTCCTGCCCAATGATGAAGGCTCTGGCGGTTTTGAAATGTGACTGCACAGGAGTGTTACTTTTGTGTTCACAATGAAAAAGATGCTATTTAACAACAGTATTTGATTTGATAAACTTCCTTTGTGTTGATTCTACATGAATTTGATGGTTGATTTGGTTTCAAATTTAATTATCCTGAATTTTAAATTAAATATTTTTACCAAGTATGAAAGTGCGATTAATCATAATTAATTAGAGCAAATCATGTGATTAATTAGTACATTTCTTTTAATCGCTTGACAGCCCTAGTTATTATATTTTTTTGTCCCCCTCCGCAATTCTACCGTGATGTAATCAGTATGTCATTAGTACAGATGAATAGTCTACAATCTAATTAAGTTATTATTTCAGTTTCTTTATGAAACGACTGTTATGGACTCTCGGGTCTATCGGGTGTCGGGGAGAGAGAGAGAGGGGTTCCTTCTAGATCCTCCAGTTTGGACTTGTCTCCTGGGAGTAGCAGATGATGTAGTGATGTTCTGGGTTGATCATCTCGTTCAGAAGCGAGTGTGAATGTTCCTCTCTGCATCTTTTATAACCTGACCAATCTTACACACTCCAGATGAGAGTTTTTGTGTGTCGATGAATCACAGCGTTCACACGATCCAACATACAAATCCTTTTGGTTCTAATGACATTCTTTATTGTTACCAATCCTGGTCCGCTATGCAAATTATTACAGGATGACATGGTAACTGATGTTAGTGGTTGTCATGGTAACGTTGTAATATATTCTGACAGGTTTTGGCTGCTGTTAAATAAATGAGTAGGGAAAATGAGGATGTAAATCGAGACTCTGATACTGAAATCCCACTCGTGTCCACCTGTGACTAATGTCAGCTAGTTTACTAGCGGGCTAGCTTTGTGCTAACATTACCCACAGTAACTGATGCATCATCACACGTCACCTATTCAGACTTCCTGTCAATCTGTCCGTTCACCTTTCAGTAATAGCTAACAGCATAGCATAATCAGGCCAGTGAGAGGAAATGGGGGCGTCTTTTTAATTTTCATATTCATGTGTATTCATAAATCCTGGTGTTTTTTATGAGGGTAAAACTTTAGAGATGTTCCTAAGACATTTTAGTGGTTTCTTGTATATTTAAAGAACAAATTAAACATTTATTGTTTAACGCTTTAAAATGACACCTTCAGGGCAACTTTAAAAAGGCAAAACCAGTTTTAACACAGTTATAGGCTGATGCAAGAGAAGGGAAGGAAATAAAGAGGAACATATGTTTTATTATGATAATGTGAGCTGTGTGGTGTGGTTATAGAGGCATTTAAGGGTGGGTTTGGAGATGTAAGAGGAATTGGGAATGTTTTTGTCGAGCCCACGCCATCTGCCTGAGTGTGTGTTCTGTGGTTCGTTGATTTCTTGCCTCTGCAGGCTGTAGCGTCGACTCTAAGCGGCAGAAAATCTCTCGTCATCAAAGGACCTCCTGTATAATTCAGCATGTTATTAATAATCTCCAACGTCTCACTCTCCCCCTATTTCCACATTTCCCTGTCAGAGTGCAGAACCCAGATGATTATCTGTATATGTGCTTAGTGGAAGCTTGTGGAAGCTGAGCAGGATTAGCATTGTGCCTGTTGCTGTGACTGGATAAGATGTTATCAGACAAGTCAATGGTGTATTTATCCAAAGTGTTATGGTCTGAGTGTTCGGGACTCGTAGATGAGCTTTATATTGCAGCTTCTTTAGTGCATGTGGTCTGTGCAGTTTAATATCACATGACGGTGTACCTTGATGAGTAAATCTGAAATAGTTGTACAGAGTTTTCCCTGCTATTTTATAATTAAGGCATCAGATTTTTTAAATCTACCTAAAAAATGTACTGTAAGCCTGACACTTTACACTCGCTGCAGTCGTCTGTCTGTCCCGACTGCAGTGTGTGTTGTGTACTGGCGTACGCTTCATCAGATTCAACATTTCAACTTCTTAAATATTAAAGCAGCAATTTCCTAAGCTCCTCGTGAGAAGGTGTGTTAACTTACGCTAGTTTAGCTTAGCTAAGTTAACCGTCTCCACACCGTTCCTCCACATAGTTAGCTAGCGCACCTCGAATAGGCTATAAGTTGTAAGAACAGGAGTTTATTACTATAATTTTTCATAGTAATGATAAAGTTTGGTGATGAACGTTAGGAAGGAAATTATGGTTGTTTTGTTTTTTTAAATGATTGTTTTATATTTAAGTCCTTTTCAGTGTAGTTCTGTGTAAATGAGCCACTATCCTCGGTTGTGATAGCATCCATGTTTGTGAACATGTATGTGTTTTATTGTTCGTCAGGCTGCAGGAGAAGGTCCAGGAGACGATCGAGGCTCTGCGCTTGGCTGGAATTAAAGTGTGGGTGCTAACGGGAGATAAACACGAGACGGCGGTCAGCGTGAGTCTCTCCTGCGGCCACTTTCACCGCACCATGAACATCCTGGAACTCGTGCAGCAGAAATCAGATCACGAGTGTGCAGAGCAGCTCCGCGTACTCGCGCGCAGGTGACCACACACACACACACACCACTTCCGGTTTTCTCTCCGTTTTATATGACATGGGTTTACTACAAAACCACAACAGCTAAACTCCTTCAGGGGCGGACAAATCATAAATCTATTAGTGAGCCCACTGGACAAGTGAAGGCTCCAATGTGCTGAACATCCAAAATAAAAATCAGTAAACAGAGAAATAACTGTACACATAAAGGGCTGATCTTCTAGGTGAGTGTGTAGGGCATTTGGTCCCTCACTGTCGTGAAGCCAGCAGTGTCTCCCAACAGGATCTTTAACTTCTCATCATTTGTTAACTGGCAGAATTTGGAATTTTACTTATCAAAGAAAATATTTATTTTCTGTTGATATTTTTCACAGTGGAGGAGAAAATCCCCATCTCTCTCTCGCTCTCTCATTTTGTCTCTGATCCTCTCTTCCATTCTCTATAAATACACTCCTCTAACCCAGGCTGATAGAGACGCACTGTGTGGATGAGTTCATTCTTTATCTCTCCCTCTTTCAGTCTTTCATGGGTTTAAAGACTGGCTTTACTACCATTTAATAATAATCAATAATAAATAACAGAATTTCTGAAGTGTTTTTACAGAGGCCAGCTTTGGTACTGGTGTAGAGGCATGTTGGTGTGTGTTCCCGCGTCTTGTGTGCTTAGACGTGGTGTGTTGTGTGTTTAGGTGTAGTGTGTTTGGGCGTGGTGTGTTGTGTGTTTGGGCGTGGTGTGTTTTAGGCGTGTTGTGTTTTAGGCGTGTTGTGTGTCTTTAGGCGTGTTGGTGTGCGTTTAGGCGTGTTGGTGTGCGTTTAGGCATGTTGTGTGTGTTTTAGGCGTGGTGTTTTTAGGCGTGGTGCGTTTAGGCGTGTGTTGGGGTGCGTTTAGGCGTGTTGGGGTGTGTTTAGGCGGGGTGTGTTTAGGCGTGTTGCGTGGTGTGTTTAGGCGGGTTGGTGTGCGTTTAGGCGTGTTGGGGTGCGTTTAGGCGTGGTGTGTTTTAGGCGTGTTGGGGTGCGTTTAGGCGTGTTGTGCGTTTAGGCGTGTTGCGTGGTGTGTTTAGGTGTGTTGTGCGTTTAGGCATGTTTGTGTGCGTTAAGGCATGTCTTGATTACATGGGATTAAGCTTAAACAGGATTTCAGTGTATGTGTGTGTGTGTGTGTGTGTAGGATCAAAGAGGACCATGTAATCCAGCACGGGTTGGTGGTGGACGGTGTGAGTCTGTCTCTGGCTCTGCGTGAACATGAGAAGCTCTTCATGGAGGTGTGTAAGAACTGCTCCGCTGTGCTCTGCTGCAGGATGGCACCGCTGCAGAAAGCCAAGGTGAGTGAGTTGTCTGTAATCCCCCACATCATCTTTATTGTTGTGTTTATGCCACAGCTCACTCATTCATGACTCGTATCTGTGCTTTAAACTGGCTCGTATTAAAACAATTGAAACTTCAGCATTATTGAGTCAATAGAAACTAAAGTGTTGTCTCAGACGGTGTTTTTGCACGTCTTCGTGTCACTCTGGAATTAAAATAGGAATTCAAGATCAGAGCTGTTGAGTTGGATTTGGCGGCGTTGTGACTTTTTCAGACTTGTACTTCATCGTGGATTAATGCCACAACTTTAGGCACCAATGTAACGGCTTAAAAGTAATTTGACCATCAGATTATTCCGGGCAGGGGAACGGACTCGCCGCATATTGATGTTACAAAACTTTCTACCACAAGTTGCTTGCAATCGCATATTTTTTTAAATCCATAAAAATTCCCTTCTGCTGCTTTACCATGCAGTAATTTCAGGACAATAAGTAGCTTTTATTTTTCTCACCGCTCATTTTGCACGTTTTAAGCCAACGCAGTTTGGGGATTTTTAGTGCTTTGTTAGCAGTAAGCTAGTCTCAGCCTCAGAGGCTCCGCCCACTGGCTTCAGAGTGTCTGATATATTTTGTACGCTTTTCTGCCCCCGGGCTTCAGGATCTTGAAGGTTGCAATCTGATTGGCTCTCTACATTTCTGTGTACACGCACATCAGTGCACTGGGTCTCGAAGGAAAAACATCCTTTTTGAAACAAGTTCTAGTCACTGGATTAAAAGCTTTCACAGCATCACATCTTTAAAGGTTATTCAAAACATTTGTCTTTTGCGGGTAAACAGGATTTCCTTGCTCAGAAAAAAAGGTATGTTGGTTGTTTTCAGTTTACAATTAGACAAAAAATATAACATATGCATCACTTTCCTGTGCAAGTCACAGCACCTGCTCGAGAACAAAAACATGTCCTTTAGTCCGATAAATATGGTTTTAGTTTGTTTTTTTGGACAGTGCAAAGTGGGAGAAAATGTACGTTACAAAATAATACAGTATCAAACTTGATAAAGCACATGATCGTATATAAAGTTTTGAGTGGCTGCGGGGTTAAGGGCGGGGTTAGCGCTCATATCTTAAATTACAACGTAATCACTCATGCTTATTACAATTCCTATAAATTTAGTGACAGATTAGGTGTCATTTCTAATCCAGCAGGTTTGGTTTAGTTCTTTCATCAGTTTTACTCCTGATTATTGCTGTAGTGCTTTAGGTGTAAGAAAAGTGCATTATAAATGAAGTCCTTTAATATTTTTTATGATTAATAATTGCCCTGAGCTGCAGTGCTGGTTTGCCCCGAGCTCGTTGTGAATGCGGTGCTGTTTGTTTGGCAGGTGGTGCGCTTGCTGAAGACGTCCCCAGAGAAACCCATTACATTAGCTATTGGAGACGGAGCCAATGATGTCAGTATGATCCAGGAGGCCCATGTTGGAATCGGTAAGTGCTGCATAAACACAGAATGGCGCTAATAAACGTACCTCAGAGCCAGTGTACGCTCGTACAGATACACCCCGCGTTCCAGTTGCAGAGTTCCTGAGGTTAGGCAGCATGTTTGGGCAGCATGAGAGCGCCTCTGAGAATAAAGACCGTCCAATTCGGAAGGCAGTTGAGCTCTTTATTTTGCAGCATCTCGTGTCTTTATGAGTGTAGACAATCCCGTAATTCTGCTCACTAAGGCTGCAGCAAATTATTATTATTTTATTTTTTTTGATGATGGACTAATCAAACATTTATTTCCTGTTCCAAAGATGATAACTAATTAAAATATAGCTGCAAGCGGCGATCTGCGGGGTCCAAGCACCCTTCGTAAGTAGCCCCGTAGATGAACGTACAGTTGACGTGTCGATAGGTCAATGGCAACACTGTCAAATGCCTGCTGAAATCTGATTGGCCGATGGCTGCAATATTTTTTAAGTAATCAAGTCATTAAGCTGAGAAACAGTTATTTGAAAGTTATGGCGCCCCCTATTGATGACCACGCCCCAAACTTGGCACACATCCTCAGAATCTTGTCCTGAACATGGCTTTCAAGTTTCGTGCATTCTATAAAACCATTCATGAGTTACAGCTGATGGAGTAAACCAAGCTCTGCCCAGGAAGGATTGATTGACATGTGGTGGCCATATTGTTTACAAATGTCAACATGTTTTTGATCATTATTTAGGGTTACTCTCTTGTGAGTAGTTTGACACCAAACTTGTGTTGATGCACCAAACATCCTAGCTCTAGCTCACTTGAGCAGATAAAGCAGTATGGAACGGCTCTTTTCGACCATTGGGAAAGTCTGAGTGTTAAAATTGTTTTGAATAGCAGTCTAATGTAACTTTGATGTATTTTCTTATTAAGCTAACTGAAGTGAATGATCTCCAGGTATCATGGGAAAAGAGGGAAGACAAGCTGTGCGAAACAGTGACTATGCAATCGCAAGGTTCAAATTCCTCGCCAAATTACTGCTCGTCCACGGCCACTTCTACTACATTCGAATAGCCACGCTCGTGCAGTACTTTTTCTACAAGGTACGTTCATGAGGCAGGGTGACGTTTACATTTTATTTTCCTTCTGTTATTCCATGCAATATTATTGTCATGGAGGCGTGTTGCTTAAGTGGAATTGTGTTTTGTTTTTTTTGTAGAATGTGTGCTTTATCACACCGCAGTTTTTATACCAGTTCTTCTGTCTGTTTTCACAACAAGTAAGTGTCTTTTTCATGTATCATTATTTATTCATGTATGTGTTAAAGGTCTATAATGATGTTTTAAATGTGTTTTATAAAAGTGTTCCCTCTGTTGTCCTCTGTCTGACCCTGTGTTCACATTAGAGGGTGACGAGTCGCAGTCTCTTGTGGGCGCTTCATGACCGCTACTTTAAACACTTTTGAGGGGTTTTGATGAAAAATTGGTTGTAGCCAAAAGGTTTAGGCCATTGTATAATTTATACATGTCACTGTGGTACTTTTGTTTAAAATACATCTTGAATTGTAGGTTGAAAATCCTAACCGTAGTTCCTTAACATGGTAATTCAACAATAAAAAATGTCTTTAGACGACAGAAAGCGTTTTAATACCCTTATCAAGAAATCCAGAGTCTATAAATATGCAAATTAAAAATATCTTTAACCTTGGAAGCAACCTTGGTAAAGAAATGTTATGAGAGAATTTATTTATTAATTAAACAGGAAGTCATGAATGATTTCTATGAGTGCCAATAAATGTGACACGTGGTTTTGTAAAAAAAGGAAAAAAAAGAAAACACATTTGGATAAGGGTTTTTTATATATATACACACACACTCACCGAGCACTTTATTAGGAATATTGTACTAATACTGGGTAGGTTCTCCCTTTGTAACCCATCCTCCTCAAGGTTCTACACGTCGTGCATTCTGAGATACTTTTCTGCTCACCACAATTGTACAGAGTGGTTATCTGAGTTAGCGTAGCCTTTCTGTCAGC
>JAOUQW010000004.1:8769477-8789195 GCA_028565825.1 Olivaichthys viedmensis
TGAAAGCTAAAGAATCATATTACAATCATTTTATAGATGATCTGAAACTAAATGCACTTTATATCACTGATAAACACGGAGTCCACACTTTTGAACGCTAACTATTTCAGTTTTCCTCATCACACTATGCCCTCGCACTCCTCGTTTGAACATTTGGTAACCCCTGTCCTGAAAACTAAAATTCATCTCAGTGCAGCAGCTTTATTTTGATGCGTATCATGTGAGAGCATACATATGTACTGCACAAGTGAAGCTGAGTAATCACATTTGTTCCCGTACACGCCGCTTCACCTGCATTTATCATCCTCTCAAAGCTGATATTCGACATCAGAAGGCAGGTCCCCCTGAAATTATATCGCTGAATTTTTGGCAGTTGAACGGTGACGTGTTCAGACACTTTTTCACTGGGTACATTTTGTCTACTGTTTGTTTCAATATTGTGGTTTTGGAGGTACTAAATTCCCTGGAGCACTATTTTGGCATACTTTATTTGATCTTTCAGACGCAGCCCAAGTAAGGGCAATGCGGGCATATGCTGTATTCGGTCCCCATGACGCAAGCTGGCACTGACAGGAAATTGCTAATTCACTCTGCTGCACATTTAGCTGCAGAAGCCATGGTAAATTCTTGATTGACTGGAATGTATGAACGTCGTCGCTTGTGCATGAACATGAAGGAAAGTGGATTGTTCACAACTTTTTTTGTTGGATTCAGACGAGCTGTTGAAAAAGATGAAGGTGTAAAAAGAGACCTTTGAGGGTGTCAGTTGATTAGTGTGATGGGGAACCCAAAAAGTGAGATTGATAAAGTTGATGTCTTTATCTGTGTGATTAGATTATTTGTAGATCAGGAATTGGCATGTTCAACTTGTGACTATAGTTAAGGTGAGTTACCCTGATAACTCGTATCAAAGCTGAAGATGTAGTTTACTCCTAAAAGAAGAAGCCCACAAATCCCCAAAGATGTTGCAGACCTTGTAAAATGTGCAAAATGTCTATTTAAACCCAAAGAACTCGTGCGAGTTTTGTGTGGTGAAGAGAAGCCTTTAATCCAGAAGTGGCCTGATTCAGCCTGACACGGATGCTGAAGGGTGTGTCGTTTATAGGGAGAAAGGAGGAGAAAACGGGGCCTTTCAATTCTGCATTAAATAACCGACCAAGTTATGTTGTGTGGATTTCACATGACGCGCTCGTGGTGTGGTGGAAATGTACATAAACTCTTTAAGTAAAATCTTAAGTCTTTCAAGTTAACTTAGCGAGGATGGCATTCTTCAGCTATGAGGACATCTTTGTTCCTCCAGAGCCAAGTTTATAAATAACCATAATTATAGTGTATGTAAGAGAAAAGTGGGTCTGGTCTGCTGGGAATGGTCCTATATTCTCTCTGCGCTGTTTCCTCTTTGTCTTGACCTCTTTTCAACAAATCTAGGCTACAGAATCTCTTGGTCATGCAGTTTTTAGGGTTGAACCAATGTCAGGCCACCGTCGACGATTGATATTTCTGTTAGCAGCAACTGATTTTTTATTTTTTTTCCCCTCCTTATTTATAGTGAAATGGCTAAACATATTTGGTCGGTTTTGCCGTGAAAACAAACTTCTTTGCAAATCCCTTCATGTATAATTCGAGAGTTTGAAGCTTAGAGTGCTGTGTTGAGATCAGAATGAGGACCATGTCTGCATTAGTGTTGTTTAAGCATGCTTTTATGGACTTGTCCCTGATTTAAATGAACTTTTATCAATTATTTTACAATGGAAGCTGTCACTCTTGTTTAATGATGCCCAGATTGGGAACGGCACAACATCACCAAGCAGAGTAAGGTTTATGGGCCTTGTAAAGGGGACAATTGCAGGCAATAGCCATATTAAGGGTATTTGTACTAGCAACCCTCCATTTGACAGCCCAGTAAACATGTGCCAATGATTTGTTATACGATATATCACAGTATTCGTCATGCACAATATTATCATAGAATTTAAAAAAAATATTGTCACTACCCATGCACTCTATTCAGGAGCTAGGAGCTCGTATCTGGGAGCTAAAATCTTGTTTATCCTTTTTATAAATAGTCATGTTTTTGTTTGTAGTAGATGGGCATGAGTACTCGCAAATAACAGCTGATGATGATGATTTATCATCACAATAAATGTATAAATAAACATCTATCTAATGTCTTTTTTAAAAATATTGCAACTTCATACCTTTTTACATCAATTACAAGTCCAGAACCAAACAACAAATTGTACCTTTTTCTTTTTTCTCCAGAAATGAATCTGTAATCTTTACTTAAAATGTGAGGATTGGTCACAGTGGCATTTTGGGTGGGATCTACAGGGACAGCACAGTTAACAAACGATCATGTCAGAGTCGGAGGCTGGAGCACTGCAGCCCACCATTGCAGGCTAAAGCTGCACCACGAGGTCAAAAATGTGCCGAAGTCATAGTTTTTTGCAGTGACGCTACAAAACCGAGCAAAATGCAACACTGTGCAACACAAAGCTGATTTATAACTCTGCTGCTAGTTACAATGCATCATCACAAAGAAGCCAGCCAGACTTGAACAATGTCTTTTACCACAGTTAGACGAACGTGCGACGCTTGCAGAGTTGAGAGAACAACATTTGGATAACCAAATTATTCTCCAAAGACATTCTGCTGTTACGTTTTGTTGTGGGTGCCAATATAACGACCTACGTAGTGTCATAACAAGATCACCCATCGTGCCCCTCAAGACGGGTATCGGTAAATGTATCGTAACATGGTGATAATATTGTAAACCTTGATTAAGTGGTTAGGAAGTTATTGTGATATTAAATTTTCATATCGGTACATTACGACAGCCCGATCATCAATCAGGAACACCGTCAGTCCAAGATTCAAACAGTAATGTATTACTTTGAGCCACTAAAATTGCAGATACCGCAGTGGCTGTAATATCAGTGGCTATATTTTGTTCACTATAGCCTTCGTCAAGCCAGTCGTTCCTGCCTATTTGTTGCCTTCACCGTTATGACGTGGCAGAGTTTACATTCGACACGTTCAGGCTGCAAGGCAGAAATCCTTTGGTTTGGACCCAAGCGAGTAGGATTGCAATTCTGGCAGTTAACTAGTTCTACTGTAGGCCAAACCCCAGCAAACCCCCCCCCAAGTCCTGTGCAACATTTCCCTTTCTGCCAAGAGTGAAAATCCCAGTCGTCTGATATTCGTTTCTTTTATTTATGAAGCAGGGACGCCCTACTTGGACCACTGTCTCATTTTCAGAGCCCCCCCCAAACTTAACACGCAAATACTATTAATACAAACAAAACTAAATCAAACATGCTTAAATTGAGATGTCAAAATGCAGCACCGAAAATCATAGAACACTTCTCTCTAAATAAACTGTTTAAATTTGGCAAATTTATGCCAGCCTTGTTTTTTTTCTTATTTCGTTCCACACGCAAGGCCAGTTCCCTGAAGGGTCGCATGATCATTTGAATTGGTGCCATACCTAATAAATTAATCGAGAAGATAAGTGTAATTTGCAGTTCTTCTAGGAAAACTGTTATAAACCCAAACGAAGGCGTTGTTAGTGAAGGCCAGCTCACCTTCCTGTGTAATTCACAATGATGCAAGTGGAGATTAAACAGTGAAGCTAGAGGTTTTAGTGTCGATGGGTCATTACTAAGTTGGGCTTGATGACTGACCCCTACACCATGATTCATCGCAAATATCCATTGTCAGACTTCCGGACAGACAGACAGACGGCCGTGTGTTTAGGCCTTTGCAAACGTTCTGTCACTGTTTGATTATTGGTGGTGAGTGGTTCTCAGTAACGGTGCTCTCATTGCCACCTCCTCACTGTAAACTCAGCCTCTGAGCTCATACAGGAAGTGGCCTGTTCAGTGCGTGTGTGTAAATTGTAGACAATGACTTAAGTGCCTCAGACATTGTTAAATGCCCCCTTCATCCTCGGCGGCCAAAAGATATGGCTCATTCGCTGTATCCCTGTTGTTAGCCATGTTTGCGTTTGTTGCTATGCTATCTCTTTAATAACCAGTATACCAGCAGCACTCATAAAATAACCATTTTTAATATCGTTCTGATAATTACATTAAAAATTCTCTGTATTCTATGTGATGGGTCCCGTAATGTCTGTGTCTTCACAGCCCAGTGGTTTAGATTCAACGTTAGTGACCAGGAAAAATCCCAGGAGAGCCATTGCTGGCTTTTTGAGCAGGGTCCTGAACCCTCAACATCTCATCTTTATGCTTAGCTTGTCGCTTTGGGTAGGAGAGCCTGCCAAATACATAAATGTAAATGATCACTGCAAGATGGACATAGACAAGAACGTGTCCTCACATAGAACATGTGCAGAGAAAACTAAAGTTTCATTGATTTTTAATGGCTCGTAGTAGTGATAAAACCTGCCTGGTGAGAATAAAGTTGTCTTAAGTCCGGCTTTGTTTGGGTGTCCACGCTCTAATTTGCTGGGATTTAGGGTATGACGCATAAGCTTGAGGAAAAATAGAGTGAATTCAAGCCTACATGCTTTTTGTTTGCCTCATAGCATTGTAGACACAAACTTCGACTGTAAACCCAGCCGTTCATTTGCGAGTTTATGAGCACTCCACTGTCTCCTAGAACAAAAGTAAACACACCAGGACTTCAGGAGGAGCATCTGTAAAACCGTATGTGCAAATGTGTCTACCTTGGAGGTATACGAACGTCACGTCACATAAATTATCTCTGCATTCAGCACAATCAGCAGCATCTTCAGCCGGGTGATTGGATTCTGTCTCACTTTGAATAAAATCGTCTGCCAGAAAGATCAAATGGAAAACAATGAACAACCGCCTTCATCCCAACTGCAGATCTTCACCCTGTTGTGCTATTTTACAAACTGCTTTTCTTGATCAAGCCTGACAAGAAAAAAGAGTGAAAAATGAGGAACTATAGAGTAGAATCGCTGATCTACATGTCTGAACTCTTAACCTGTGAAGGCACCAAGTATGTAATCTCAGTTGCACATTTTTGGTTCGCTGTATGCAGAAATTGAGGAAGACCGAGGGAGACTTTTGGCCTAGATAAGTTTTTTTTGCCTTCACAAGGCCTGCCAAGAACGGTCCATATCTGCTCCATAACTCTGTCTGAAAACAAGCAATGCACGTCAAATCAACTGAAAACAAGGTGAAAGACCGGCGAAACAAGTTTTGCCTGAAAAAAATAATTAATGAAATATGGACTGTCTCTCCCAGGCAGAATGTTTTCCAGTTTTCTTTTAGCATCTGCCTTTCCGTTGTAGGCGCCCCTGAGGCTGAGTTCAGAATGGCAAAGCTAAGTCAGAAAGGCGAGGCTGCTCAGTGACGTGAGATTCCGTTTGGATATGCCAACTAATCCCAGAGCTCTGCGCTTTTGTCTGAGGGAGCAGAAGCAACAGTAACAGTTCGTCATCTTCTGATTAATGACTGGTTTAAACTTTTGGTATCCTGAAACTTGGGAGACGACATGGGGCGACACTAACCCACTTGGATAAATTAGGACAACGGCTCCTGCATACTCGCTGCAATATGGCTACATGGTCAAGTTTGGTCAGAAGTTAATGATGGTCCTCCTTACTTTGTCCTTCATTGCATCCAAGTGAATTATAGTGTCCCACTATACTTAATACTTTCAAGATGTCTTTAGGACACAGCAGAACACACTCCTGTATGATGCACGTGTTCTGGCTTATGTGGCCCAGTTAAAGTACTTTTAAAGATTTGTGCATACCTTTTTAGAGTTAATTTATTCACAATGTTTTAGTATCACTCTTGAGAGTGACATGTCGGTAGGTGAAGCTGCATTTGGATGCTTATGCAGGGGTCACACTTGGCTCTAAGAGTCAGATGCTTGAGTAGACTTTGATTAACTGCATTAACTGTTAATTTAGGGTTGGACATGGAGTTTTAGATCTCCACATTATGATCACATTGTTAGAAAATGGGTTCCTGCCTACGGTCTAGCCCCGACTTCCCCTGTCAAGTTTCCATGACATGCATCATTGCTTACATTGTGTCATGTTGTGAATATTAATGGGAACTGGATGCGAGTGACCTGTTGATTTTATGTAGAAGGATTTGGGATATTGAAACTGGCCAGGCATCTCTGTAGCCAAGGCACAAACCAAAAGCATATTTCTGTGAAGATTTTTTTTCAAAGAGTGTTTTGTTTGAGGGGTTTGCATGCAGTTGACCATAATATTCAGGTTGGAATGATTCAAAGCGTACGTGCAGCTTGTAGTAATTTACTGAAACCCAAAACGCCACTGAGATCTGAGCGAACGCTAATCCGTACAGCGTTCCAATAGTACGGTCTGCTGAGCCATGTTTCAGTGCTGGTCACACTGAAACTGAGAATATAAAAATTGACAATTGTCAATTTTGCCTTATGAATTGTGGCTTATGTTTTCATGCAGAATCATATAATTGTGTTTCCGTGCATTAATAAAACATTTCAACGCTGTCGACCAAATCTGGCAACTAACTCGCATCCGGTCAACGGCGGAAGTACCTTGTTTTCAGTAGCGCTAGATACAAACCGAACAGGCTGAACCAGAGCAATAATGCTAAATAAAAGCTCTAATTTACTATTAATTTACATGTATATTAATTTAACTTACCCTTTTACTTGCACGCACATCGTTCTGACAAGTTTGACAACCAAAATCTCTACCGTTAATCTACAATACAACGATATGTTCAATACTGTTTTTTTAAATAACTTAAAGTAGTAATAAGTCAATGTTAAACACACACGACCCTGTTGATCGTGAAGTTGTCGATGTGTGAAGAACTATATAAAATAAATAAATAAGAATACAATTTTATGGCCGACATGGATCATAACCACTTTAGTAGAATACAGGTTTTCTAATAACATCGGGAGCGCCTGGTTTCTTAAAGTGTGCATATTTAGAGGTACACAATATCTGAGTATTTTGATATTTAATCACAACATCACTGAAAGCGTTTTTGTTTTTCCAATGTCTGAATTAAATTACTCTGATAATCCTGTTGTACTAATGCCGTGCACCCGGAAGCAAGTTCTTTGTTGTTGTGATGTAACTTTAACATTGGCAATTTGGGACGGTCCACGATGCCCATGTTTTCATCTCGATGCCATTATTTAAATTTACAACGTTTGGCAGGCGTCCTTATCCGGAGCAGCTTGCAGAAGTGCTTTTGTAGTCTTTAGTGAAAGACATGTCCTCATGCTAAACATATCCCCATTACAAAGCTACCAATAGATACAACTTTAAATTGCTGTGCCTTAAACCTTTTTCTTTTAATGCGTTATTAAGCCATTTTAGTTGACCAATGGGGAAACACTGTTTTCGTGTGCGTCTTGTAATCGAGTCTGCTCGTCTCTCTTTCTCTAATGGAGTGAAACTCTGGCTAGCTAAAGCAGGACCACATGTGTCACAGCAGGAGGCCTCGGCACGGTTAGTCTCCAGCCTGATGTTTTAAATTTATTGAGCTCAGCCAAGACTGGTGTCGAATTCTCACAAGAGAGAGGCCTGCCTGATAATGCTACTTAATCATCCCAGTAGCGCCATCCAGACCTCCTTTTCTCTGGTTTTGTTCACCTTCTCTGTCTGTCGGAGAACATCCGCTCCTAGGAGGGCTGGTGACCTCAAAACAAAATAGTGGTGCTTCTTATGGCTTGCGCTCTTCAGAAAATTAGCCTGGTATTGCTGTAACAATTGCATTTTAAACTAAATGCAAGCCTAATCTGTCCAAATGCTGCAAAGGTACTTGAAAATAAAAATCTTTGCTAGTATGGAAAGGAGACGTACAAACTGCTATAGATTTGTGTGTGCACTATTTTCCTTCCCTTTTCTAACCCTTCCATCTGCTAAAAGACTTACGGACCTTAAATCGAGGTGATCTTTAAACAAAAGCCTTATTTCCACCCACGCATTCCTACTTGGAGACAGTCTTTTCATTCAGAACAACTCCAGCTGCATCTGGCCTCCATAACGACTCTATGGCTGAATAATTTTTTTCTTTTTCTATTTCTCCTCTCCTTCTTTCTTTCTTGTTCTGTTCCTCCAGGACGGCGTGCCAGGAGCATTGCCAACTACACGCATTTCCAGTCTTTGGCAGCGAGGTGTTGAGGGAGGGCCAAGTGATGCATGTGTTCTCTCTCTTTCTCTAAGGAAAAAGAAGATTGTCACTGTTTTCTTTTCTCCTACTTGTGGACGGGGAACCCACAAATGCTGATTTTTCATGTCTTTCGGTTAAGAGTTTGGCTTAGGGACAGAAACGCAGGGTGATGGCGACGGACAGACCGAGAGCGAGATCTTTTGCACAAAAGATGTTTCACTACTTTTGCTTTGCTAATAAAAACGGTTTTGGTGGCTCACTGCTGACTGTGTACTTGAGATTGCCATCACTTTTGTCTGCTCTCGCCACCGACTAATGAATTGTCTCTCACCCTTCACTTACTGCCATTAGAAACTCCCACTTAATCCTATTACCAAAGAACACATGACTCAACTGGAGTAAACATAAATGTTAAGATGTTATTACCTCAAGCACTTCCTTAGTTTGTAGGTAGGCTACAGACCGCAACCTGGCGTGTTGGCTTATTTGTCCTGATTCCTTGTCTGCCCAACCAGGCAATCTACCTGAAGTTTCTTTATCTTTTCATTTGTCTGACATGTTGGGGTTGACGGAGACGGCCTGAACAACTCTATTTTGTCCTTTGGTTCCATCTCAATATTTCTTCTACAGCTTTAGGAATGGATTTTGAATTTGTGGTTCTCAGTGAAGAGGATAGAGTTAAGCAGGCAGAACTAAAGCAGGCCAGCTCGCAAACCGAGCAAAACGTTGATGCTGTTTTTTTGTGGTTGCTGTGCTTTTTGTCTGCCTTGGAGTTCGTGGTCAGCAGGAAAGTTTAA
This sequence comes from Olivaichthys viedmensis, assembly GCA_028565825.1. Taxonomy (NCBI): domain Eukaryota; kingdom Metazoa; phylum Chordata; class Actinopteri; order Siluriformes; family Diplomystidae; genus Olivaichthys; species Olivaichthys viedmensis. The sequence goes on from JAOUQW010000004.1 coordinate 8,778,398, forward strand.
GGATATGCTTTGCTTTCATAAGAAACGCGACTGGTGCAAATCTAAATAAATTTAACATATTTGATTTACTTGCGTAGCTACTTCTGGAAAAAAGAAAGCGAGTAACTTTCTACCATCCCATTTTTCAATTGCTCTTTGCAGGTAACCAAAAAAGAAAAGAAGAAAACCAGAGTTGTGGTTTGATTATGTTAAAAACTAAAAAAGCTCTGGATCAGAATGTCATTTCCTGAAACTGTCAGGCCTTCACTTGGACCGCTTTACCAATTTAACCAGCAGAAAGCACCATTCATATTCTCAAGGCTTTCCAGGGTAACTTAATTTGGGTCAGTATTTGGCTGCCAAGTTTTTGAGTTCGCTCTACTTTCTCCTGGGAAACTTCATACATTTCTACAAATTCAAGTTTACAGCTGAAACCTGAGAACAGTGTTTCGTTTACTTTCACGCGACATCGAGTGCTATCTCCGTCAAGACCAAATACTAATGCAATAATGAATGATCTTTTTACCTTTTTATTTATTGTTATCAGAAGCTCTAATATAAAATAGGAACATTTGGCTTAATGTAAACGTACATTTTAGGGTATCGAGTTTAAGTTTGGTTGTTTGAAGCCTAGGATGCACAGGCGTCTGAATCCAATCATTTATTACCTGGATTAAGTCGTAGTATTTAGAGAAATGACTAGAAGCTAATCACCAGTCTGTGATTGATTGGAGGTGCACGCTTCAACTGGCTCTTGATTGGAATAATTTTCTTTAACAAACCTAAATCGATGTAGTTAAACTACTGAACAGCCTCCACAACACAGCACAGAGAAAACAGCCGTGGTTGTTGTGTGGCCCTTTTGGATGAAGGTGGTCATTTACCAAATATTAGGACCATTATGCATCAGCCATAGGCATTGCCTTAATATTCAATTTTCATACTGTGATAATTGCCTAACCTTTTATCATGGTTTAAAATATCGTTACAATCCTGTCCGCTAGGCTATGTGCTTCAAACTTTCATGACGCTCTTATAGCGCGTCTTTCTCAGAGAAGGTGGTGTGTGATGTGATGTGATGCTTTTTCATATTTATCCAAAATAAGAAATCTTAGATGACCGCTGTCTCTAATACTGCCTCCCAATGGGACAGACATTCTCTAATAAGCGTAAAATCTGTACAAAGATGCTTCCCAGCTAGGCATCCTCCAGAATAGAACACAGGAGGAGGGACGACAAGTTAAGTTTCCATAATAATATTATTATTGTATAATTGTATAGTTGATGCCTCTTACCGAGGCAGCCTCCTCAAGAATGTAGAGCATAGGGAGTGACGATACTTTGCACTATGCACGTGCTGTTTGAATATTGCGATGTATAACTGATTATTGGCACGTACCTATATGTGAATCCTTTTGCTTTAGCTTGATCTGGTTCAGTGCTGTTGTACAGTTTCTTTTGATGTGGCCTGGATTAAGGCTTTGTAAAGTGAAATGGTTGTATTCCACCGTTGCACCGAGTGTTATGGCTATGGTCGTACTTTACTGATTGCTAAAGAGAAACGTTTCGATAGTCAGGTCGGCCATGACATTGAAGCAAAGGGATACAAGCAGGAACATGGGTTTATTTTTATAAACTTGGAACAGTTATAATTCTGTTGTAAGTTCACCATGCTGTCGTTCGACCATGCTTTACGGTTGGTGTGACATTTTGCTGTTCGAGGCATTTGGCATTTGGCATTTTCTTTCTCTACAATCGGCTGGTGTTGGGGTTAATGCAGACTCTTCTTCCTTCCTGATCTGCCCTGCAGACCAAGTTTGTGTGCAGTTATCTTGACTCATGCTCTTGACTCCTCGAGAGCTTGGTTGCAGAAAGACGTGCTTATAGTTTTATATGAGGTGAAACGTGGACTGCTTGGGTGAATTTGGTGCGACGGTCAGCTTCGTGCTGGACTGTGTCTTTCATGTCGTGGTTTCTGAGTTGGATCAAAGTGGAGCGTAAACAAGTGTGTTGTAAAGAGACCTACAAAGAGAAAATGCTGTATTGCTCTCGACGGGGAAGTGGTTTTTTTTGCAAAGGAAGTTCTTGGTTTAAATGTTTTTGGGGTGATCTTACCGTAGCCATTTGTACATAATTAGTTTGATAAAATGGCAGAATGAGTTATAAAAAATAAAAAGCTATATATTAAAAATCTAATTGGAACTATTATCAATCAAATAACTTCTAATGCAAAATTCAACTTGAGACACTAAACATGTTTTGGCTGATTGACTTACATTTGGGGTGATGGGAAAATTGTGTAAGTCTAAAAAAAAAAAAAAAAGATTTTTGTCTAAAGTACAATAATTGTATCATGATAAAGTTATTGTGATGTGAAAATTTACAATCAGCACATTCAGTTTCGATATTGAATATGTTGAATCCAACGATAACCAACTTTGTGCTTCTTAAATTTGTCTACTTGGGGAATTCAGTGTCATGCTCTTTTTTCCTGTACTAACTACTAGTGGTGTATTGTTTTATCATCACTTCCTGCTTTTATAACAGCAAGTGGAAGTCGTATCTGCACATTTCGACCACTGTGCTCTTTTGTTTTTAGTTCTCAACTCTGTTATGCAGTAAGGCATACGGTTGCTATGCTTATGTTCACCCTAATGACGTAATGGCTTTGTGGCTTCGTCTTGTGTATTTATAGATATGCAGCGTGTCACTAGTGTGGATGATCGGCCTCGTTCACTGTAGCATATTGCCTGCAGCTGTATGACTGCAGCTTCCTGCGTTGCTCTGCACCCACAGCAAGAGAAAGCATGAGGGTACAATTCCTTGCTTATAGCTAATTAGGGCTAGTGCAGCGTGCACTTAAAGAGCAGAGGTCAGGGATGGAAAGAAAGAAAAAATGAATGAACTTGCTACAGGTTTATTGTCCTGATTGGTCTTTGTTGGTCTCAGATGATGGCGTGATGTTTTGAATGAGGCAGCCCTAAAAAGGGATCAAAAACTTTTTGAATGCCTCTAGCCGCTCAGTCAGCAGTATGGTGAGGAAATAATGAATAGTTGGGATTGTGCATGCTTTGTGGTGAAACTAGAGTGCTTGGAAACGTCGCTGAGCGTCTTTTGATCAGGACAGCAGTTTAATTTGATGTGATGGTCAGATTTGTGTTGTAAACGTGATTTCCTTGATGTGGTATCTTGTGAGCTGGCTCAATGGAGAGTGTAAACATTTGTCAAGAGATCTATTGTATTGCTGTACTGCTGCCAACCGTGTGAAAACAATCATGAGATAAATAAATAAAATATAAAAAAGAAAGATAAAGGGAATAAATCAATGATTTAAAAAGAAATGCACCAAAGAAACAGAACTGTAGAGAGTAGCGTAGTAGATGAATGCTCTTCCACAGTATTTATTCTGGGCACTTCTAGCTGACCAGTTCTCATGAATTTAAATTCATGAGAACTGGTCTGTGTCTGTGTCTGGAATTTAAGAGGGTTACTGAGCATGTATACTTCCCGCGTAACGGGCGTGTGTTTGGGTCCGAAGCCATTAAGTGCTTTATAAACCAGTAGCAACACTGTAATTGGGGTGATGTGCTCATTTATCTTTTTGGTTAACGTTCTAGTAGCAGCTTTTTCCAAAAGAGCTGCAGCCATATAATCGTCTTTTTTTTTTTTTTTTGGAAGGACAGGTAAGGAGACCATTTCAGTAGTCCAGTCTGCTGAAAATGAAGGCATGAATAAATTTGTATGTCTCGCTCTTGTTTGGACATAGAACCTCTAAATTTGGTTTCATTTGTAAGATCGTAGAAGGCTGACACTTTAAAAAATAAATAAATTCGGTTTTGTTGTGGCTACTAAAGCTTAAGATCTGCATCAACTTAGTTTTTGACCTTTATAGCCTTGGAGTTGATGCAGTTGTTCATACGATCTATGCATGTGTCGCTAGGCGAGATTGCTGTGTAGATGGTTGTTGTCTGCATAGCTACAATATTAAGTTTTGTAATCTTGCCAGATTTGGCCTAGTTGTAGTACGTAAGAAATTTGAATAGGAGCGGTGCAAGAATTGAGCCTTGGGAGACCCCGTTTGTCAAGGCAGTCCTCTCCTGTTCATAATTTTCAATAGTGACAAAATGGCCTTTTAGATATACAACTCGAGATGTGACATTTTCTAAAAACTTGCAGTACAACAATCGGCTTGCTTTTGGTGTCATGCTATGACAAGTTTCTGATTGTCTGGACGTGCGGCTGTGACAGGAGAAAAGTACATTTCCAACGTAAAGGTTGCTGCTATGTGTTCTATCCTCATGCATGTTTAAGCATGCTTAGCACTGTTGCCTTAATGAGGTGTATTTTCTTCTGCCCAGGTGCTAGATGGTGAGTGGGAAGGCCGTGCGTAATGCTGAAACGACTCGCCCAGAGTCAGAATGAGTGTCACAGATGGCGAGGGCGCACCTAGCCAAGATGGCCGGGCCTACGTTCTTCAGATCTACCCCCGCCTGTCCTTCGAGACGGTGCCGTGCTGCATGCTCGGAGTGCGCAAGGAGGCCACGGCAGCCGCCGTCATCCAGGACGCAGCCAGTACCCTGGGCCTGGATGCCGCCAAGCGCTACGTTTTGGCTGAGGTGAAGGAGAGCGGCGGTGAGGAGTGGGTTCTGGAGGCCACGGATCTGCCGGTGCACAGGGTCTTGCTGTGGCCCAGGAAAGCTCAGGAGGAGCATGCGCAGAGCGAGGGATTCTACTTCATCCTTCAGGAGCGCAATCGTGACGGCACCATCTCCTACACGCATCTTCCTACTGTTGGTAGAGAGCAGGATGCTCAGCGCCTGGTCGCCCGGGGCTTCCTTCCTCCTCGCCACGAGGACTTCAACGACCTGTGCAACCTTCCCATCCTCAACGAGGACACGATCCTGGCCAATCTGCGCAGCCGTTTCCAGAAGAAGAAGATCTACACATACGCCGGCAGCATCCTCGTCGCCATCAACCCCTTCAAGTTCCTTCCCATCTACAACCCCAAGTATGTCAAGATGTACGAGAACCACCAGCTGGGCAAACTGGAGCCCCACATTTTCGCCATTGCGGACGTCTCGTACTACACTATGCTGCGCAAGCACGTCAACCAGTGCATCGTTATATCCGGGGAGAGTGGCTCGGGCAAAACGCAAAGCACTAACTTCCTGATCCATTGCCTGACCGCTCTGAGTCAAAAGGGCTACGCCAGTGGGGTGGAGAGGACCATACTGGGAGCAGGGCCTGTGCTGGAGGTAGGACTCAATCTGTTATGCAATGATTTAGACCACATCTTAACTCAATCTGCAAATCTGTCCAGAAAGCCCTTTTGCTCTGTTCTAGATCCCAACACAGCTGAGAGATTTTCAGCCTCTGATTGGCTCATCCTGGCATGTTGGGAGCAGGCACAGAACAAAAATGTGGCCTCGGAGAACCTGAGGATTGCGTTCAGAACCTTTTTTTATTCATTCATTATTTAGTTATTGAGGGATTTGTTTCGCAGTCCTGGACCTATTAAACAACCCATGCAGTAAAACGTTATTAAATAATATAATTATAAAGCATTATAATTCTAGCTCGTAAAAAAAAAAATCTTTAATTGATCTTAATGAAATTACTTCGACATTTCTCATGTCGCTGGTTTGTCCGTATCAGTTTAGGATCTGACTTTTTGACCCTATTAGGCTTAACCTGCCTTTGTCTGCCTCAGTGTATTGATTTGGAAAAACAGGATTGAATTTGAGACTTTGCCACGGCAGGCAGCAGGCGCTGTATATTTAGTATTGTTAAGTGCAAATTACAGACTGTCGGAGGCTAAATCTAATTGTAAAGGCAGGGTGAATTACAGGTTTATTAGATTGTGCGTCCATTGCTGCTTGTGTAACGGAGACACAGTGCTTTGCGTAGTATTGCTGTGCTTAGTGATCATCATGGCTCTCTAGAGTCAAGAAGGAAGTGACCATCTATTCAGCCCAACACACTGTCAGGACCTTGCACTCTGTCCTTGTTCTCTGACGTGTTTGTTAGACAGAAGGTCGCTTTTCTGTATGGTATGTACACATATGGTTTGTTTCCCATGTTTCCCCCCGGGCATGTGTGAAAACACAAGGTGCAACTTGAGTTGCCGTTACCAACTTATCTACCTTTTATCTTTCTTTCGAAGGGCCTCGTACGGTAATCATCACTTTTGGGCAATTTGAAAGTAAATAATGCTCACATACAGCATTTGTTTCTAAGACAAATATCTTTTTTGTGCTGCACTGACACTTGCATCCATCATCTAGTGTAACCATAACCATCTAAAGTATTAAAGTGCCTGTAGGACGGGTAGTGCTCTAACAGTTTATTGTGAATTGCAGCATGTATGACACTCCATAAATCTAAATTTACGACTTTTTAGACGAGTTTTGCTTCTCTTTTTAAATTTTTTTCTTAAATAGTTGTTCCTTTTGACATGCATCTCATGCGGGCTGTTTGGACATTTGGATAGCTCTGGGTTCTGTGATGGACAGAGACCCTAAAGTAATAGAACTGGGTTATGAGCAAAATGGTTCAGAGCTCATCAGCATTGCCAGGTTTTTCACTGTCAAACTGTTAGTAGTAACAAGACACAAAGTAGGAACGGCTGTTTGATTCTCAACAGTGCTTCAACTCTAGTTTCTCTTTTTTCTCTCTTTCGCAATATACCACAGAGGGTTACTTCCTTTTTCAGAATATCCACGTGAAAGAAGGCTCAGGCTGCGAGTCCCCTTTTAAAGCGTCGCTCTGCCCGTGGTTTAGGCAGAACTAGATGTCATTTTCCCCCTCTGTCAGCACGGTCATTGTCCCTCCGCAGGCACTCTGTCTTTATTTCTACTTCCTCCTTGCTTGTGATTGCAGAAAAGCCCATGAAACTGTTCAGTAGAACCAGAAACAGAGCCATCTTAAAGGGATGGGCAGCTCTAGTCCTCCATTAATGCTTTTTTTTGGTTGCTCTAATTGTAGCGTGAGAGACACAGCGCGAGAGTGAGAGACACAGCGCGAGAGTGAGAGACACAGCGCGAGAGTGAGACACAGCGAGAGAGAGAGAGAGAGAGACACACAGCGTGAGAGAGAGACACAGCGCGAGAGAGACAGCGCGAGAGAGACAGCGAGAGACAGACGGCAAGAGAGAGAGAGACACAGACAGACGGCGAGAGAGAGACACAGACAGACAGACAGACAGACAGACAGAGAGAGCGACAGAGACAGACAGACAACGCGAGAGACGGACCATGAAATGGCTGCTGGTGTAATGCGTTGTGTATTCCAGACATTTACAAAAGTGACTCAATTACAGAGTAATACTAAATTGTATGTACGCCACTCCTTTGCACATTTTTATCCATCGCAAATCCCCAAACCCTGAAGTCTAATTACAACTAAGGAATATTGTTTTATGTTTCTGCTGAATCACTATTTGAAAGCTTAAAATGGTTTGCTTGCACACGCATTGCATAGAAACAGCAAAATAAATCTACGTGTTTTCTCTCATGATAGGGTAGAAGAGTTAAATTGGGGAAAATGAAGCTTCTAAAAGGCCTAATTTTCAGGACACAATGGAAATATTTGTAAATGTGATGTCGGTCTCTGTTTGTTTGGGAAGTTAACATGTGCACACTATTTATAGAGAACGTTTCCCCTCCTTAAGCACAAAATCAGGTTGCAGACACGACACTTACAAAACATGGCTGTACATGCAGAGCACTGCAGGACCAAGCCGGTTGAGAGACTATTGCACTTTAGTGCGCTCTGTAGGGCTTCGTGGTTTAATGTTGGGTTAAATTCACAGTATGATAACCAGACACCTCCACATGATGATGGTTTTTAGTGCGTCTTGGTATCTTTATCATTTCCCTTACACGAGTATGCACGGAGTTGCCAGTTTAGCAGGTGCACCTACCATATAGGTGCACTTTGTAGGTGTACAATTACTGATTTGACACCTATTCACACCGCAGGACCTTAATATCATGTCTGTCGTTATGTTACAGGTGTGAATAACACATTTTTAATCAGGGATTTCCCACCATTCTGTAGAACTGAAGAAGCCCTTTGGGCGAAACGTTTATTTATTTAGTTTATTTTTTCAGTTTGCCAAGACCTACTACTACTACAAGACATCTGGCATGACTTGAGTGACCATTTTTTCCAGTACACCTACCATACAGGTCACAATTACTGACCGTCGTCAATATGATTTGGGTGGTGGTCCATTCTCAGTACAGCAGTGACACTGACATGGTATGAGTGGATCAGGTACGGCAGCGTTGTCCTGGTTTTAAACACTTGCCGCACTTTTATTACACACTGGTCACCTTGAAGGTGTTCACTTGGAGACTAAAGCTCATCTTTCTCAAAGCACAGTGTGTTAATCGTCCTCTAGTCTTCATTCGGGTCAGTGTCTGACCATAGCACCGCTGATTGGTGACTGTATCAACCCAGCACTGACATTGAGGTGTTTTTAATAACCCTAACACTACCAGCAGCACACACTCTACCATGTCAGTGTCACTGCTGTACTGAGAATGAACCACCACCCAAATAATATCTGCTCACTGCTGGTCCTATGGTTGCCTTTTTCAGGGGGCGCCAATACATCATGCAGAGCAACAGCTGGGCTGCAGTCAGTAATTGTAGCCCTACAAAGTGAGGCTGTATATCTGTATGGCATGATGTAATGTTAATGGTATAACTATTGCAAGTTCCCTCCATGGTATGCTGTCACCATTCTGTTTTGCATATTTATTTAGAATAGTGATGCTTTGCATTAGTCTACACCTAGAAATGGAGAGTTTGGCTATTCCTGAGTTTCCCAGTCCTGCGTGTGGTGTGTGTGTGTGTGTGTGTGTGTGTTCCCTGTTCTAATGAACCCATTTTAACCTCATGAAGGTCATGTTAACATGTTAGAGGAGGGAAAGTACTGAAATGTGCAGTGGGACTAAAGGAGCACTAAAGGCAGTTTTTAATAAAGACGTATCTATGACTTGTTCCGTTACTCCTCCTTTCCTCAACGACCTTCTGCTTTGGTGCGCTAATCGAGCTAATGGTTGCCAAGTCCACACCCAATCAGCTAGTCAGGACTGCGTGGCCATCTGGCTGAGTCTCAAAAGCAAACCTTTGGTGAAGGTCAAATCTTGGCAGTTTATTTATACGAGATGGAGTGTGATGGGATGATATTTCATGCTCGCTTGTTATTGGTTGGAAACTGGGCATCTCGTATGTTAGGACTGCATGCTATCAATAATACAATTTCGCTTAAATACTCGATACTTTTTTTTAAAAAGTATCATTTTTAAAAGCCGTCCCTCCACACGTTTGCACGCACACGGATGTTGTGAAGTTCTCATTCACTTGCGTAATGTCACTTTTTTTAGCTGTGAGCTTAAAACAAATCTGTCATCAGTAGACCACTGTATCCCTGGTGATTCGTCACTGTTGCAACTTTCAGGAGTCTTTCCAAGTTAAAAGAGAAGCTAACCGCAGCTCCCAAGGTAGTCTACAGACTGGTTCGACAGGTTCCTCTTTATTCTCAGTTCTTCTAAACTAAAGGTCTGCTTTTATCATGGTCTCTACCCGCCTTACACAACCGTCTGGAGGAGAAAAAAGACGAAAACATCCAGTCTCTTCAACATGCTGATAGCATTATTCTCGGTCAGAGCACATAAATAATGTTTCTGAGATATGACTAGCATTTTACATGTGCAACAGTTTTCCCCAAATTTCTTATAAAAAATATACGACCGGTTTCCTTGACCTACTTCTGCAGTGCCTTTCAAATAAATGGATCACAATACGTTTATAAATTGTGTATATTCTATTTTTTTGTTTTCTGCTACAGCCTGAGGTTTACTGCAGACAGAAACTTCCTACAGGCCAGGGTCTGAACCTTTTTTTGGTGCAGCAGGAAGTGGTAGCTGTTATTCCACTCTCTATTGGCCCAAAGACGTATTGTTCCTCAGGAAGTCCCCCAGAATTGAGGATTTTTTTTAGCCATTGTAATATCTGTGCCTGGGTTTCCACTATATTTGGCCGGGTGTAAGGCATGACCATGGGGATATGTCCACGTGGGAGACTATACAAAACGTATACGTCACCGTAGGGCTTTCATTGTTCGTCACCATCGGGACACAAAGACGAGGTAGCTCTAGTCTGGCCCATGTGGGTGGTTTTCCGTTTCTGGCAACCCCAAAACAAACATTCAGCTTGTCGTCTGGTTGCTGCTAGATGGTGTGATGAGTGTTTCCCAAATTGATTTTTCCACCCTCTTCCTCGTACACATCTCCGAGTGGCTGCGTGTTTTACTTTGGAGTTAAGCATCGGATTGTGTTAATAGTTCATCAAAGTTCAGTGTCCAGGGAAATGTGACGTAGAAATTGTAGAACTGATTTGAATTCTAGAGTTTTGCAGTTGAATTGCCAATTCATTTAACTCAATTATTTTAACTCTAAAACAAGTCACGGTTTTAACTACAAAAGTTTTGACGCGTTCTTTTTAATGGAAAAAAAAAGTTATTTTGTGTATGAAAGGTGAAAAAGGCTTCCTAAAGGTCCTGGGCAGAATCACAAGATGGACATACTTACACAGGATTCAGTTAAAACAAATATATGATTATGAATATACAGTGGGGTCCAAAAGTCTGAGAGCAGATTGAAAATCTGAGATTTTTATCATTGCTGCTGTATTTGACTCTAAAACGCTTTGCTGAAACTGGATCAGTCGTTTCCAAAGCACGATCAGGCACAGACCAAAAGTGAGCTCACCATCAGAAGAGCAACACATAAAGCTTTGTTCACTGAGA
>JAOUQW010000004.1:8789882-8802833 GCA_028565825.1 Olivaichthys viedmensis
TTATGTAAGGAGACGAACAGAAGACAGATTGATACCACAGTGGATCAAAACAACAGTGAAACATGCTGCTGGATTTTACATGTGCTCAACACTTCTGAACCCCACTGTATACAAATATACCAGCACATTCATATTTATACATGGTTATATTCGTGTTTGTCTCTTGGCCCCACTTTTCCCAGTGTCTTTCACCCTGATTTTTCTGTCACGGTAAGTGTAGACATTCATTTCCTTAAGCGTAGGTGATGTGAACAGTTTCTGGAAAATAAAACTCCATTTTCTTTTGTCTACATGTGTGTATCGTTTTTTGGATGTGTCGTGTTCATGCAAAACAATATGGGGGTGTCATGCGTAAACACGACAGTTTCACATGCGGAAAAACGTGAGAGCTTTTTCTTAACTTGTTTAGCGAAAGTCATGAGCTTTCTGATTATTGCAACCCAGTGAATCCACTCTGACCTGATCATTATCAAATCTGGTGTGAAGAGGAAATTGGTTAAAATGAACGAGGAAGATAAACATCAAAGTGAACCGAGCAAGAGGAACTGCCCTCCATGAAATAGCTCGCTTATGTATCATAATTATTTTTGATGAGTAAAACTGCACTCTTTTGTGTGCTACTAAATTCTTTTATGTGCTCATCAATTAATAAGCCTTCTAGCACCACCTAAATCAGTTAAGCGTACAGCCCTGTTAGCACATGACACCAGTTCAATTAGTGCCCTTAGGCAGTGACATTAATTGTGACTGTGTTCATCAGCGAAGCCTTGACCTCGCTGCTGATGTTCGGGAATTTCTGGAAGAGAATGAAGTCACACAGGCTGCTTCAGATCTGCTGAGATGAGATCGCAAAGACGTGCGGTCACGACGGAACCGCTTCAAGGCCGAATATAAAAAGAGCTATAGTTTAACAGTCATGTGAATTGCTCATAGTCCTATTTGCGGGCGAGACTGCTCTCCGCTTATTGCGCCTGTTTGATAATGGGACCTTTTGTTAATGTGCGTCACATCGTGCTGCATTTGTGGCTTCGTTGGAGTCGCTTTCCAACTGGGGACTTCTAGAAGTCAAACTGCAGTCTATCCTCTAAATTGGCCTTGTGTGTTGGCTTCAGCAGTCATATGTTCCACTTTGCACAGAGCCAGTAATAAGTTTAACTTTGATAGCATCTTTCCGTAGCCAGAGGGTGCTCCAGAAAGATAATCGCAGAAGTAACCCAAAGCAAATGCAGTACAGGACACGCACTAAAACAAACAAACAAACAACGAACCGAAACGGTCTCATTTTCTCAGATTGAAATGTTGAGTCAAATTTCCAGGTTCTAGTTAATTGAGGAGTTGTGGCTTTTGTGGGGAAGATCTACCCTGACCTCACAGCCATGCAACATTACAGCGGAGAGAACCAAGACGGAGACAGGCACCTATTTTGTGGTGATTACTACTGAAATCCTACAACGCCAATTTTCAGGCTTTTGTATTTTTCCGCACTTTCTTTCCCATCCCTTGTTTCTATGGGTGTAACGTTGTGAAATGCGGATGAGGTATTCCCTTTCGGTTTAGTGCATCCGTTTCCTCATACCACTTTATCTTACACGCAATCACCAACGCTCTGGCAGCATTCACAATTCAGACTCGACCTGTTTCAGATTGCTGACACAATTCACATTAGACGTGTATGGGGGGAAATTCCAGCATCACGGATGTGACATTTTAAACTCTCATTCACAAGCTTGGCATTGGCGAGACCGTTTGCGTCTTGTAGTGTAACCTTTCAGAGTGAACGCAGGCCAATATTCAAAACTAAGATATTAATGTACGTATTCCAGATATAAAGCGGTTTATAATCAGTGTTTTGTTTATTTTTTAATACTGTGAATCTTCTCGACCTTTTGTAGAAAAGAACAAACACATTTAATATTGAAAAGTATAGTTAAAAAATAAAATAAATGTTTTGGTGCATACATTTGCTGAGGGGGAAAAAATCAAGCGTCACAGAAGAGACATTTTTGCATTATAAATGCCTAAAACTGTCCTCCACAGATTGTAGAGCTCGCACACCTGCACCTCCAGCCCCAACGCCAGCCTCAGCCGTAGTAAAAAATAAATAAATTAAAAAAAGAAAAGAATGTTGATGGTACCTGATGCATAAATGACCCAATTTCCTTAAAACTTCAATCAGAGCGGTTAAATATAGATCGGAGTGATTTTTGTTCCTGTGCTCACAGCTTGATTTTTATCTTCTCATGGTAAGGTTGATATTTGCATTACACTCCTGCACCTGTACACATGTGAGGCACAGAATTATCTCTGCTTTACTCTGAGAAACGGGTCGAGAGATCAGTGCATGGAATCTTAATCAGGGTACGGCCCCTTCCCCAAAACTGCTGCCTTTAAAATTTAAAAAAAAAAACTCCACTCCCGTTTTGGCCGGGGTTTGGCACAATAGCACCTCTGTTTGGGATGCACCCGGGTCACTTTGTCCTTTTTGCATTTAGTTGCCTGTGCTCGGTAAACAGTGATCCCCATTCAGGCCTCTAAACCCACTGGCTGAGGTTGGCAATCGCCTGGGGAGTTCAGGAGCGCCAAAAAGCCTCATTAATCACACCCTGGATCGGTGTCACTGCCTGACACACGCACGCACACATGTGAATGGGGCCCCGTGAGCCCCTTCAGGCATATTCTCTGTCTTCCCACCGCCTGCAGCCTCAGTTGGTTGGGTATGTGAATGTGAGCCCGGCCTCTCAATTTGCAATTTGTCCAGAAATGAAAATTGCCAACATGTGGCAATCAGTCTAATGCCTAGTTCCAGTGCTGCTGTTTATCTTATTTTGATGATTTGAATCTGAGTTTACTTTTTGAGTGAACTATAATGACCCTGCCTGGGCAAGTTGGTGCATACGCATGAAACCTTGATGAATCTTGATATGAAGCAGTTTCAAAACCACGGTTTAAGATGCCTGTGCTATGACACGAAGCACTTGTTTACTGAGGCTTAGTCTTTCCGTGTCATCTCGGTTTTATTTTCCCTCACACTTACGGTTTGTTGTAAGTTTATTATGTCATAAGGACGTATGTGCACAAAATTAGGGCTGCAACAATTACTCGACAAAGTTCATGATTCCGATTTATGGAAAGTCTTAACGTTGGTTTTGATTGTGTCGTTTACTCAACAATAAAACACTTTAATGCAAAGATATCAGGACGCAATACGCCACCAGAAGCGCACTCGCACACATGCTTCTAAAAAACTAGAGAAACTGGAAAAAATGGAGTAATATTCTTTTGTGAATCTCAGTAGCACCAATTGGTCAAGATGCCGAGTGATGCTAGTGCTAGCCAGCCGTCGTCAATTATAAACGTTTTAGGAGTTAGTCTGCCTCCGAGTGTGTTTTAGTCCTCAAAATGGTTCTGAGGGTGTAAAAATTTTTTTATTGTTCCACATTAATTTTCATGAATGCACTTTTTCTTAGCTCTGTAGCTTTGACTAGCTATACTCTAAAAACTAATGTGCTAAAAACAGTGTGCCTAGTTAAAGATGAGCCATTTTCTTTTACTTTTACAGCGTGTTATCAGATTTAGTACAGACAATGTGGTCAGATAATTTTACGCAAACTTAATGTAAATCAGTGAATGCTAAGTAAATGCTAATGCTAATAAAGTGGCCTGAACTACTGTGTGAATTTTTTTAGCGCGTTACAGTGAATTTAGGTTAAAAGACCAGCTGATGCGGGTTGTGTAATTAATTAATTATAAATCATATTTGTATTAAAATTATGTAAGCAAAGTGTTTTTTACAAATGCATTTTGTGCAACATTTGAAAATAGCCAAAATCTTAATCTTTTTTAATTTTATTACATAAATTCTCTCTGATAACGCGCTGTAAAAGTAGCACAAAATGGCTCGTTGTTAACACATCTGGTTTTGGAGTGTAGCGTCATTGCAGCTGTTGCTTTCCAAGAAAAAAATGTGTAGTTGTGTTTAACATGAAGCTTTAAAATGTAGGTTTTCTTCTGACATTTAAATGAATAAATTATTCAGATTTGTTATTTGCGTATAAAACATTAAAAGGCTTTTCTCGCTCGTCCCTCGGCGGTGCAAGAAAACCTCAATGTAGTCACAGTGCAGTGTGCAAATAACCATGAACAGAAAAACAAGCACCTAAAAAGTGTGATGCAACGACATGTTGTGCAAGTTGAGTTGTAAGGCAAATGGATAACACCTCATTTAATTTTGTTTATTGTTGATGATCTTCATCGCAATATTTCTGAATCTCAAACATGATTCATCATGGTACAAAATGTTAAAGTTTTCCATTCAAATCACTAGTGTACATATGCTTTTATAAACGCTTCTGAAGTAGCTGCAAATGGTAATTTATTTATTTATTTATTAATTAATAATTAATATAACTTGGGAATGCAGGATTATAGGCTGTTTTGCAATTTTTTTAAATATGTTTTTTGTCACAGTTTGCATTAATATGCTTATCTAGGGATGAGTATAGGTCCACTATTGGATCAGATTTGTTTTTTTATTATTATTATTAATATTAATTAATTTATTTATTTTACAGTGCTTAGCAGATGCCCTTATCCAGCGCGACGATTTTAGAACCGATTTAGTGCCATGTTTTAGGACGTAAACGCATGTGATCTAGCACGACGCAGATCTTAAGCACGCTGCCGTCACACATGTGATGTTTTGCGTAGATTAGCCAAGGATCAGCTCGGTTACTGAGAGGACTGTGGTATCGGTATCGTATGGGATCGCAGAATCCCCCCCCAAAAAATGTACCAGAGAAGTGAAGGAAAGATGGCAGGCTTATTCCCCTGACTGAGCATTTCCCTAGAAATATTGTGCATTCTTATTTCTCATGCACCCTTTCCATCTGCTCCTTTAGGCATTCGGCAATGCAAAGACGGCCCACAACAACAACTCCAGTCGCTTTGGGAAGTTCATACAAGTCAACTACCTGGAGAGCGGAGTGGTCCGGGGGTAAGTGTGTTGCTTCTGTTTTGCATTGTGTTGGTTCATGAGCAGCACGTCTACTTGTGTCCAGTCTGGAAAGACTGGTTCAGCAGTCTAAATAATTCTCAAGCATCTGAATATTTGAGGCAGATGTCTTCGATTAGTGTCGGAACTAAACTCTACAGGGTGGCCATCGTGAGCTCATTTGTGGCACACAACATATGAAAGAAAGCGGCATGGGGGAAAGAGGTCTTTGTGAAGCGCTCGTGTGGTTATTACTCGCGTCGGAGCGAAGTCATGTGTCATTTCCTCCCTTAACCCTGAGAGATTGTGCATGACTAGAAATAAGGAACAATTCGAGTTTGTGCAGTGGTGATGGTTCCTTTTTAGAATAGAATAAACCGCTCCTGATGTTTTTGTGTTTCTCATAAGGTCCATATGATGACGTTATAATCATTGTTTTGGACAATATCAGGCCGATTGACCCTCTTAACATCCACACTACTCACGAATGTCATGGTCTATAAATCATCTGGGTCACTGGAGCTCCTTTATAGCTGAAACCTGATTCACACACACAGGTCGTTTCCTCCCTTCCCTTTTTCCTGGCCTGGTATGTGTCATGGCCGAATTTCAGCATGGCAGGGGCTGTAGAAGGGTCATATTACCTGTCAGAGTAGATGATTAGGTTCTCATAGACTTTGACACTTGGCATGAATGCGCTGCTATGGGGTCGCCCGGGTGGTGTGGGGAACTTTAGTTGAAATGGCAACATCGTTATAACCACAATGAACAGTTATAACCACTGCTGTTTCTAATCATGCACAGGTTTTTCTTGCAAATTTGCCTCAGTAAAATATTTAGCATGTGATGTCTTGCTTTAGCTAAGCCTTATAAAAATGCTATAAATTGTCTCCATGACGGTCATTTTGGATTACGTTTGATGTTTAAAACGGCCCAACTTGACGTGTTTGGTATCTTTTTATATTTAAGATGCAAAGAAATATCTTTTCTAAAATGTTTTATATATAACAATTGTTTCGGCATGTCGCGATTAGGCGGTTGTACAAATGTATGATATTTTGCACGCACAGTTTTGTAATAGTGGAAACTGTTGTCACTGCCCTTGTGTAACGTTTGGTGGAAAGCTGCAACGCTTTTGGGCAGCGAGATAAAATTCTGTCCCGTAAGGACGGCTGTTGTTTGAGGGCAAATCTGAAAACGTGTCGCACGCGTGCTCCTATAATTCTGCTCACCGGACAAGAGCTGCGTGAAGGTTTGAAAAACAATGACGGCCTAGTTACCTGACCTACTTCCACCATCGTTCCTGATATGAAATCTCAAAACCTCATTTAGTTGGTCAGTTAAAACGTGTATTCTTGCTCGAGTTGCGCACTTGAGGTTTTTCACCTCTTATTATGAAGTACGTCTTCTCGATGTATAGGGTACCCACAAACATTTCAGAGGCCAGCTCACAAAACCATGTTAATGTAGAACCATTAAACGGGAGGGATTGCGATCCTTTGCAGTCATTAGTGGGTTCTTTTTTGGGCTCTCTGCTGCTGCTGCTGGTTTTTCCATCGACAGAGACGGTGCTAATTAAACACACTTGCATGGAGTCAGACGGAGATTAGCTCCAGCACGGGCGTGCAGCAAGCTGTTTTTATTGAGTGTGGGGGGGAAACGGGTCACGCAGGGTTCAGCGAGTGCTTTTGTCCCATTTTCGGAGTCTTTGTCAAAAAGTCTTCGACGCACATTAATATACGCAGCTGGCGCTGTGTGTGTGGTGCACGTGCGCAGTGCTCAACAAAGCAGGGCTGTGCTAGAGCGAGTACGGCAACCAAGGAGGCTCAATAAACCCGATAACAAAGCCGGCAGCTTGAGAGGATGCTTTCACTCACTCCATTGTTCTTTGGCTGAATGTGGCCCCATGCAGTCGTCCCCACTCCATTGATGAGCACCGAGTAAGTGAGCTGCGCGTCTGTTGCTTTTTTGTTACAGCCCGAGACTGTTACTTTAGCTACAGTCGTTGTTGTTTTGTTTTCAGACCTGGCGGTCACTTATTAGTCCCTTCTGAGGTTTATAGGAATCCGAATAAGCCTCAACCATCACGCCAAGGCTTTGCTCGTTTATTCTTAGATGGGAACAAAAACCCAGATGAGTTTGGGCCCTTCAGAAATCAGTTCAGCTATTTATTTCGGTTCTCTGAGCTAGAATAGCGCTGCCATGGGGGAAGCATGGTAGCATCACTTCGCCTTGAGAGTCTTTGTTTGGTTTGCAGTATTGTTCAGGCCATCTGCCTCAGCTGAGCCGTTGACCAGCCTCTTGCGCACTTGACTCCTATTCTTCTATTATTGCATTGCCAATTGACTGCCAGCAGGTTGAACTCGCGATCAATCAATCATTGATTCATCTTTTCCTTGTCTTTCTCACTGCATGTGTTGTCTACATCTCTGCTCCTGTAGGGCGGTGGTCGAGAAGTACCTCCTGGAGAAATCCCGCTTGGTGTCCAGAGAGAAGAATGAAAGGTAAAAACAAAAATAAATGTCAAATATATCGTCGCTGTCCAATGAGAAGCATGTATCTCCACTTTTTGTGTTTTTTACTTTTTATCGTATATGGAATATGGGCAAAAAACGTCCATCTACCCCCACAGTTAACATCTAAATGACCAAAGCTGACGCATCACACCGGGAATTTCAGATTTATTGTGTCTGATTAATGATAATCATCATTCCTGAAAAATTTGAATTTTGGAGATGCATGTTTTTCATTGGACAGCGACGATATCTAAAAATCTGTGTCGGTACCATTTGATCCTTTATACAATTTAGCTTCACATGCCTCTTTTCTCTTGCATTGTTTCAGTACAAATCTTTTACACTGAGTGTACCATGGTAGCTATTTTCCATAGCAGGCATCTGCGTCAACGATAACGGCTATTTATAGAATGTGAGGCTTTTTGCCGCCATGTTGAGGTTCTCGCTCATTATCAGTATCAGTGTGGGAAAAACTGAACAAGCATGCGCAAGCTTATCTCCGTCTCTGACCTGACCTGGCACTTTGGGCTCCCACGTAGGAACTACCATGTGTTCTATTACCTGCTGGTGGGGGCATCTGAGGAGGAACGCGACGAGTACAAGCTCCTGCAGCCCGAAAACTACAACTACCTCAAGCAGGTGAGCACTATGAAATGCGGTTCATGCAATGGGCTTGGTGTTAAGTGATGCAATATGTTTATGGCGTGACGGCTGTGATGCTATGTGTTATAATGCCTTTATGTGTTACGTCATTGAGTAAATATCAGTGGTTGAACCCATAGTTGGTGCTGAAGCTGTTTTCTGATTTCCTCTTTTCCAATAGCAAAACTTTACGATAGAAGATGCAGACGATCTTCGGCACGACTTTGAGCGGCTGCAGCAGGCCATGGAGATGGTGGGCTTCCTGCCAGCCACCAAGAAACAGTGAGTATAATGTTCAGGGTTCATAATGTTTATTATAAATCACACACTTATTGTCTTGTATAGTGTGTGTGTGAATGTGTGGCTGCTCTGGTGACCATTTCGAAGCAGGCCACCGTGTTGGTGATAAAAGCTGATTATGGAACGTAAGGACTTTTGAACCATGCAGAAATAACTAAGACGGATATATATATATTTTTAAGGGTAAATGTGTATATTTATATTTACATTTATGTGCATGCATCCTACAAATGAAGCTTCATATACACTTTATATTACAAGAATAGAAAAAAAAAATTGCTAACAAAAATGGCTAATCTCCATTCGTCTTAAAGCAAAAGCTCAGAAAAAAAAATCTAATGTACACAAATGAAGTCGATCGCCCATAAACGTTTGTCGGCCATAATTTGCTTTAGTTTTGCACTGGATCCACTGGAAAACCCTTTTTTTGGGGGTAATTGCTTGAACAAAAGGGAGCCATTTAACATCAAAATGTATTTTATGTACTATTATAATAAAAAAATTTAATCTATTCATTTTGGAAAAACACCAACAATTGGCACAAAGACAACACTGAAATTTGGATGGATGGATTGGGAAAATCTGGAGATTTTACAGGATAACATTCCGCTGCATGCACCTAACATTCCCAGAGTGAGGCATCGTTTGTGTATGTAATCCTTGAAAAACTAAATTTATTGCTTAAAAAGGATTTTAAAGTCCTTGAATTTAGTTTGAAACCTTTTTATATGAACCCTGTAACAAGTACAGGAAGTCTGTCTCACCCAAAAATCACTCATAAATATGCTCATTTTATTCTCGCTTTTTAAATGCCATTCATTTCATTTTTATGTACTTGGTAAAAAATAAATAAATAATAATAATAATAAATCAGGGATCGTGTGTGTGTTTACAAAATTTCTGTGCAATTGAACCTTCAAACTTGAGAATTAACACCAAATTGTGCCAGAATGATAGAAAAAAAGTGATTCTGGTTGTCTAAGATGGCCGCCGCCATAACATTCCAGCGTTCAGCTACACGGTGAAGTTTAGTTCGTGTTTATAGATGACCGTGAGTCCCACTGTGTCCTGAACCACATCAGCATGTCTGCGTGACATCACTGAAGCACTGGGTGTGGTCTGAGGCAGATGTTTACACAAGATTTTGGGTGACACAGACTTTCTATTAGCTTTTTGTTAGCTACATTTGCCTCGTAGCTCCAATCCAAAACTAAAGAAGCAAATTCTGGACACCAAGTACGTCTTGGCTGATCGGCTACATTTGGGCTAAGTGGGGGGAAATTGTGTTGTTTTTTTTCTTCTTTTTCATCTTCTTTCCTTTAAGCTCATGTGCTCTAAGAGTAAAAGTAAACAGATGATTATGTAGCTGAGCAGCTTTGCGTCACTGAGTTTAGTGGTTCGTGCGTCTTGTTGCTCACACCCTGCGTGTGTTGATTCAGAGTGTTTATATTGGCTAAAGAGAAGTACAGCATCTGAGTGCGAGTGAGTTATTTATGTTTAATGGAGGATTAAAAAAATGGCGCAACGGCCCTTGCAGGATATTCTCGGTGCTGTCGGCTATCCTGTACCTGGGCAACGTCACCTACAGCAAGAAAGCCACGGGCCGGGACGAGGGACTGGACGTGGGACCCCCTGAGGTTCTCGCTAACCTCTCGGACCTACTCAAGGTAACAGAGGGATTATGGGAACAGCAAGAATCAGTCACAGAATCTTTTATTCGCAAAGAACAAGGTGTACAGGGAATTCCTCTTGGTGGGGGTTTAATCTTAAATTTGTATAAGATAAAGGATAGAAATATGCAGTTTTATAATAATAATAGATTTTTGTATTGTGTATTTCAACCCTAGAGAAAGATGTTTTATTTTTTCTTCTCCTCCTCCTCCTTCTTCTTCTCCTCCTTCTTCTTCTCCTCCTCCTTCTTCTCTTCCTCCTCCTCCTCCTTCTTCTCCTCCTCAACAACTAACACAAATCTTATTGCATCTGTTGATTTCTGTAAAATGTCCATCCAATCCAGAAGTTCAGAATAATGCTGTCGTGTGTGTGTGTTGGTTTTGCAGGTCAAAGAGGAGCTGCTAGTCGAGGCGCTCACAAAGAGGACAACTGTTACAGTGAATGATAAGCTGATCCTTCCCTACAGCCACAGTGAGGTACAGTAGGCTGTGTCCTCAACTTCACACACGTTTCCTAGCTAACGGTAAATTGTTCAATAGCTAATAGATCATTGCGTAAGACAGGGCGACTTGTTAATATTCACTTCCTGCACTTCTTCTCTTACACCTGATTAAAGATAAAAGTCCAGTCACTCTGAGTTACGACTGCTAGACATTCAGAATCACCTGAACGACTGACTTCAGTCTCTGTTTTTGTTTTTGTGTTCTCCCCCTTCAGGCAATCACAGCGCGGGACTCCATGGCCAAGTCTCTGTACAGCGCTCTGTTCGACTGGATTGTCCTGCGCATCAACCACGCGCTGCTTAATAAGAAGGACATGGAGGAATCTGTTCCGGTGAGATGTTCTGCATCACACTGCAAACATCGAAGCGCTTTTCACATGAATGTTGCGTACGCTTAGGTCTGTTTCACACGCTACTACCTCTGCGTGGCGGGACTGCAGTGCTCATTCACACATGCAGCGTCTGCGCGGCGGAACGGTACGGTTCTCCATAATTAAGCTGGTAAAGCAGATCACGTTATAGGGATGGATTTGTGATTGGACGAAAGCCTCCAGACCTACAGAAAATGTGTATAAAGCACGAAATATTTAACGAGTGTCTCGGTTGATGACATGCAGTGAATAAATTACAGAATTCGCTTTTCAGCATTTTCATTGGTTTTCAGTTTTTCACTGGATTTAGCTGCGTGGTGCATGTGGAAAAAACAGGCTCGGTGCCGGTTCTCTAGGCGCAGTGCTGCATCTGGGCCTTGGGAGAACCTGTTATGAGCGCCGAAATTAAAAGACGTTCCGCGTCAGACAGTCAGACAGTCAGTCAGACAGTCAGTCAGACAGTCAGTCAGACAGTCAGTCAGACAGTCAGTCAGTCAGTGGGAGAGAGAGAGACCTCAGTGTTAGTCTAACATCTAACTTTGTTTGGTTTTGTGTTTTCAAGCGAAGTGGTTAACATTCCTCATTCCTCATTAACTGTTACTGGGTTGTCACAGCAACCGTAAGGCCTTAAAAACCTTTGGCTGTAAGAATTTCCTTGATGATATTTCTCTGACCGTTAGTGTGGCTCTCTACAATTTTCAAATATTGAGCAGCTGAAGAATTCTATATAAATTCTAATAAATAAACAAATATCCTGTGTCCTCTAATTTTCTGTGTTGTTTGTAAAGAGCGTCAGTGAGGTGTGGCCGCTTGTTCATGCGTCTTACCCGTTCTCCTGTTTCCATTTTCCTCTTCCAGTGCTTGTCCATCGGCGTCCTGGACATCTTCGGCTTCGAGGACTTTGAGACCAACAGCTTCGAGCAGTTCTGCATCAACTATGCTAACGAACAGCTGCAGTATTACTTTAACCAGCACATCTTCACGCTGGAGCAGGTCAGGACACTGTTCATCTTGTTACACGAGCACCCCACAGTGCATCCCGATTGTTTTCCATGCACAAAGACCCCATATGGGAGGCATTTCTAGTTTTCTGTGCATTTCTTTCTTCTTCTTTATTACTTTTTGTTTCTTCCTGATTTTACTAAGTAAAATCACATATTTTTTTACATTTCTTTGTTTAATTGCTTTGTTTCATGTATGAATAGTGCTATATAGATGGCCTGGTCTGCTCTCTGGTATATAGTTCTTGTTTTGTGCAACACACCTTTCAAGTGTGTGTGTGTGTGTGTGTGTGTGTGTGTGTGTGTGTGTGCAGGAGGAGTATCAAGCAGAGGGCATCACATGGCACAACATTGACTACACAGATAACGTGGGCTGCATTCACCTCATCAGCAAGAAGCCCACCGGACTGCTCTATTTACTGGACGAGGAAAGCAAGTAAGACCACGAGAACAAAAAACTGGCCATGTTTTCTATTTATTTAACCAGACGCCACCATCCCCCTCTCTCTCCCCCTCTGTCTCCCTCTCTCTCTTCCTCTCTGTCTCTCCCTCTCTCTCTCCCTCCCTCTCTTCCTCTCTCTCCCTCTGTCTCTCCCCCTGTCTCTGTCTGTCTGTCTCTCCGTCTGAAAAACAAACAGAACAAGAACCGTTATTAGCATATTAATAAACACATTTAGTCGTATTAAGATAATAATAATAATAATAATAACAGTAACAGGAAAATGACAAACAGGGCTCTGTGTGTGTGTGTGCGTGTGTCACTCACTGTCTCTGATATTGTGGCAGGCAGATGCAGGACAGTATGTTAGAGCACTGCTCTCCCTCATGTCTCCTAACAGGATGGGCAGTTTGTCAGTGTTGGTCAGGGTGGAGAATTGAGCGTGTGTGGTTTGAAATTTTTGAAAGTATAATTTGCGTAAGTGTTTGAATTTGTTGCACTCTGTTAGAAAGTGCAGCT
>JAOUQW010000004.1:8802933-8825070 GCA_028565825.1 Olivaichthys viedmensis
GATTAAAACTGCCAGTAGAACTCATTTTTAATCCTAAATAATTATAGTCTTTACACATTTCTATTTTGTGTGTCCCTCTCTCTCTCTGTCTCTGTCTCTCTCTCTCTCTCTCTCTCTCTCTCCTCCTCTCTCTCGTTAAGATTCTTGCCTCGTTTTCTTCTTTTCTGTCTGTCTTTCTCTGGGGTATAAAACTGTACACGCAAGTCCTGTTGCTTGCTGAAACACTCCTTACATTAGAACCAACTATTGATTTTGTTTATTTCTCTCTCTCTCTCTCTCTCTCTCTCTCTCTTTTGCCTGTCTGTGTCTCTGCAGTTTTCCCCATGCTACAGATATAACCTTGCTGGCCAAATTCAAACAGCAGCATGAGAGAAACCACTACTTTGTGGCCACCCCTGTGATGGAGCCGGCCTTCGTCATCCGCCATTTTGCTGGGAAGGTCAAGTACCAAATCAAGGTAACAACATCCGCTGCTTTACAATCTTTAAATGTCTTGCACTTGTATGCCATTTAACGTTTTTGTTATTGTCTGGGATGTGTGCATCTTTCCTTCTGAGACCACCTATCTCTATAAGTGTTATTCAATACCATGCCATTTAGTTGTTTTGATGCAACATGATGCCATACGGTATAATAAATAACAATATTTAATAGTACACTAGTAATAAATTACTGGTTGTTACCCATACAGTCGCTATCGTCTCCTAAAGTTTGCCTGATGCATGCTGTTTTAAATTGGAGGAGTCGTATCATAAACTTTTTTTCGTAGTCGTAAGGATTTTAAGCATCGACTGCCACTGGGACGGCTACAGCAACCGGAAATAAATCTGTTTAACGCCGTAGTCGCTAAGCAACGACTCTATGAACACAACACGGGAATAGAGCGTTTGATCATTTATGCTGACGGCGTGTTTTGACGGCTTTGTATGTTACAACCCTGGCAGGACTTCCGGGAGAAGAATACCGACCACATGCGGCCGGACATCGTGGCCCTGTTACGCAGCAGCGATCGGGCTTACGTGCGCCAGCTGATTGGGATGGACCCGGTGGCCATGTTCCGCTGGGGCATCCTCCGTGCCGCCGTCCGTGCCCTCGCCGCCTTCAACGAGGCCGGACGCCGCTGGGCTGCCAAGAGCGCCGGTACGTCACGTTAGGAGTCTAGCTTTTAAGATTAGACCCATATTAGTGCGGAAAAACTGGGTTTTATTTTTAGCCAGCACGTGACGCAAGTTTTTGAAGTCTGGATTTGAGACGATTAAACACGTTGACTGAGAGGGGAAAAAAAATAAACAAAAGGTGGTATTGTTTGAGTGAGTCAGGAATTTGGCGAGCACTGGTCTTAAATTTGTTTCAATAGAAATCAACCGTGTTTCTGTCTCCATGCATGTGGTATACATTTGTGTGTGTGTGTGTTTCCACGCAGGTGTGGTTAGACCCGTCTCGAGAGTTCCACTGGGAGAGCTGCAGAGGTCCAACACACCCATAGAGAGAATGTATCGGTAAGGCTTAAACCAAGATTAGATTTGTCTATAGAGGAGAAAAAGAAAAAGCAGGAAGTGCTGTGAGGAACTTGATCTCCTGTCCGTTGCGTTTGTGTGTGTTGGTCATGTGACCTGTCTCACCTCCCAGAGGCACACTACAGGCAGGTTCTTACAAGTCGTCCCCACCATACTTACTATACACTTCTTTTTTTTTCTTCTTTTTTTTCTTTTTTTTTTCGACTCATATCCACATGATCAGTTAAAGTGTTAACACTTAACCTTATGATATCAAAAGCTTTGATGTTTAGAGGTTATTTATTATGTATTGCCTGCAGCGTCCCGTCGAGCTTGTCCTGGTGTTGCTCCCCAAAAAATCCCCACCAACGGTTCATTTATGACTATAAAAAAAAGATTTCTCCTGTCAGTTAGAAGAAAAACTGGTCGTAGATCAGCGTCTTCTGGCTTCCCGAGTCCGTCCTGTGTGAAAGTGATTGCCTGTGTGCTGTTTCTCCTCTACAGCCGTACCTCTATGCTCGATTTCTCCTTTGATCTCTCTGAGGAGCGCCCCCTAGAAGTTTTTGAGGACATCTTTGCTAGTTATGAGAGTAAAAAGTAAGTGGAGGAGACGGAGCAGAGCTGGGGGTCTGGCAGGAGGAGCTGGCTGCAGTGGGGGGAGGATTAGAGAGTGCACTACTTTTTTAGCTAATCTTATTCTAAACAGGGTTTTAATGCAGCTTAATCTACCTCTGCTTCTCAGTGTTCACTTGGGATGCACCAAATATATTCTGCTGAATGAGTAATGATGCTGAATACTTTGGCCGAATGTGTCTCGCCATTTTTTTTGTTCTGTTCCGGTTATTGATGATTCGTTCAAACAGAGAGAGAAATTCTCCACCATGTGAGAGCGCAGCCACGTATGATGCAGTACAAAAGTTGTGCTTCTGTTTGCTGCTATGCAAAGAATTTATTAATTATAGTTTATTTTTTATGCCAGAAGCATGAAGTCGACCAGAGCAACAGTCTTCAAGTGCGGAGTGTTGCCTGTACTTCTGTCCTTTACCAAAAAAAAAAATCAACAGCCTGTCAGTTAATAGCGTTTAGATGAAGAACAGCCTGGTGGATAGATACCGATTTTATTCTGCAATGTGCAAGAGTTTACAGGTTCAAGTTATTTATTTATTTATTTTTCTCAGCTTGTTGTTTTGTAATTGAGTTTAAGTAAAACAGCATAAATTAAAGCAAAATTTCTAACATCGGCACGCAAATCGGCATGCTGTGCTGCTTCTGGTGTGAAATTTCTTCATACCGACGGTTTGACGGTATGAAAAAAGTGGAAACCGCCCGACCCTAAGAGGTATAAAACCCCAATGAATGGGGGGGGGGGAAGCCCAAAACAAAACACTGCTACTTGGAATTCTGTATTTATTTCAGCTCATTGTTTCCTTAAAATTTCGCTTCAACCTTAACCAATAATTCTCATTTTGGTGCATCACTAGTGTTCACTGGCTAGTCCAGTCTGTCTGTCTCTGTGTGTCTGTGTGTGTGTCTGTCTCTGTGTGTGTGTGTGTGTGTGTGTGTGTGTGTGTGTGTGTGTGTGTGTGTGTGTGTGTGTGTCTGTGTCTGTCCTCATTTAAGAAGAGTAATTGTGTCTAGAGAATTCTGTTAATAGCCAGTTTACTATTATAATCTTGTTGATTAGCAATGTAGGTTTTAAAAGTCTCGTCTTGGGTCTCTTTCTTTTTCTTTTTCTTTTTTTTTTTTTTTTTTTTTGGCATTAGTAAATCGAAACACAAATTCAGACCTAGACTAAGTGGTTCATTAGCGTGCGGTCCTTCTACCTCCCCTGCCAGTGCGTCCTGTTTGACCTCCCATGCTTCTGAGCAGTGTGGTAGGTTTTATAAGTGCATGGAACACATGGAGGCAATCAATCAGTACCAGTTAACACCAGTATCACGAGAGTAACACCTGCATGGACTTCCTCACCGTCACTTGTTTTATTTTTATTTTATTTTTGTTTTTTTCCCCTTGCACTTTTGTAACAACACTACCATGCTCCCAATTTGGAGCTCTGGGTTCACCATTGTGGTTGACGATGAGAGTCACAGGCAAGCAGTGGACAAGGCCTTTGTGGCACCACTGTGATTGTGAATTAGATTTCAAGCTGCCTGTGGTTCTCCATCTGCTACCCCTGTGTGTGTGTGTGAAAAATGTGTGTCTTTGGTGGAGGAACTTTTCCCTTTCCAGAGGTGCATAATTAACGTCCGTGTTGGGTTTCTGTCCTTTTACTCCACTCCATCTGCACCCTCTCTCATCTCCACGTCTCTCTGACCCCTGGGCACTGAATCAGCGACATGCACGCCCAAATTATCAGCTCCATTAAGGACTTGCAGTTGGATGGCGAGGACCCGCGTAAGCTGCTTCAGTCCTGGGGTCGCCTGCGCTTCCCACGCCACTTCCTTCAGTGAGTCGGTCCAGTGAGACCCCGTGACCATTGACCCCTGACCCCGGCCTGCTGCCCCCGGCATCATACCATGCAGCGACTGACGCTCAAGACCCTTTGCTCGGCTAAGCTTAGAGTCGACTTTACAAAAACATTCACTGCTCGTAAAAAGAGGAGAAAAAAAAAAAAAAAGTCAGGTTTATAGTAAACGCGCCCCTCCGTGCTGCTTTAATAGACCCTCCTAACATGTTTGGCAGTAATTTGTACCCGGCTCTCGGCTGCTCCAGGTAAAAGAATGCAGTGTTTACGAGCCTGGAACTGAGCTTCGTTAGACTGCTGTAGTTCTCCTGAACTGTTTGCCTGGCGCGCTTGTTTGTGTTCTGCCTCCTCTGATGTTCACTTCCTGATTTCTGTTTCTTGTTTTGTTTTTTCCCCCCCAATAGGAATGTGTGACATAACTGCTAACATTGTGTGTCAAGTAGAGAAGGCTTGGTTGCCAACCTGCTGCATGGGCTAGCTGAATTAACCTGAATGTAGGGCTGCTATTCTTCATGTTCTTCAGATATCTGTAAGGGGTTGCCTGAGGATTCTCTACAGTCCCGAGTGCATGTGCGGTTACTAATGACAAGAATTTCAACACGTTTCCTTGCAATGAGAAAAGAACAGAAAACCTGTTCATGCCAAAATCACACAGGCTAAGGGCTGTTGTTGAACTGCGTCAATAAACATTTTAAAATATGCCACGATATGACGTGGATTCAAAGCTGCTGCTGTTACTCTGGACAAATAAAGATGTTAGGATGAGACTATGATCTAAAGGTCTTACCAAAGAGTTTCCAACACTGGAGCAATACAGTAAACTACGCAGTTGACGACATTGGTAACGCATGACCACAAAATCTTACCCCATCTCTCAAAGGGTGAATAATAGATTTAGAAGTGAATTTAAAAATACCTTTTGTCAAAGGAATTCAAAATACGTTTTTCACATAAACGTTAATTGACTTGCTTCAACAGCTGCCCTTAGACGTCCACTATAAGCGAGTTGAGCGAACAGGTTTTCTGTTCTTTTCTCAGTGCAGGGAAACGTGTCCAAATTTGTCAGGGGCAATCACACATGCGCTGGAGATGCGGTAGATGGAGATACGGTTCTATTATTATTATTGTTATTATTAGTGTCAATTAAGTAACAATTTTTTAATAATCGTAAAACAACCCGAACCGTGGCCCGAGTGCCGCAGGCTGAACCAAAGCCGTGGCCCGAGTGCCGCAGGTTGAACTGAACTATGAATGGTGCGAGTCGTTAAACCCCTAATAACCCAATTCTCTCTGAGAATCTCCCATTATAAAAGCCCTAATGGCTCCTCATTCATTACAGGCAAGCTTGTTTTGTAAAACCACATCAGCGCTATACAGAAATGAGGCACGCTGGCTAAGAGTGGAGATGGTCCATCCTCCACTCTTCATTCCTTTATCCGTCTTTAGTCCGATCTCTCCTTCACTCGGCTTCAGACGTTTCCTTAGTCCCGCTCGCCAATGCATGACTCACGATAATAACGTACTAACCTCTCAGCTCCACCCCAACACACTATCAACCTCGCTATTCCTCCTCTCCCTCCCTCCCTCCCTCCCTTACAGGAAGAACAAGGGCACCAAGAACAAGCAGCTCATTCCGAAGGTAAAGTCCTTCACTCCTCATGTTCTTATGATAATGCAACTGTACTTGACGACGTGAACGTGTTTACGTTTGTTATTCGTGCACACGTTTTTTTATTTTTTTTTATCATACTTTTACGTTTCAGCAGCCCTGCAATATTGTCTTCCTTACGATCGTTATACAGTGTCTCGCAGGCAAAGAGTGTGTTGCTGTGTGTAAAAGATTTTACATTGTGTGTGTTGGTCTGTGTCTGACTGTGGCTTCAGAACCTGCTGGACTCTCGCTCGCTGAAGTTCATCGTGGGTCTCCATGACCGCACCACCAAGTCTCTGCTTCACCTGCACAAGAAGAAGAGGCCCCCCAGCATTAGCGCTCAGTTTCAGGTAGAGCTCTGAATTCTGTATACACACACACACCGTCTCACACCATTCCCCGCACAGATCCTATGGCTAACGGTAAATACAGGCTAGCAAGGCAAAACATGCTAGCTACTACATTATTGTGTCTCTACCGTCCATTTATTATTAATAATTTTGACCAAACTGATGCTGTGCATTGACTTTAGGCCATTTTCCATCTGTTTTATGTAATGGGACGCGACCACTACTGATAATAAGGACGCTTTGATATGTGTGGAAACGACAGGAAGATCAATAAGGCTGGTAATGTGAACGAGGCTTGTGTTTATCTTCCCCTCCCCTCCCCTCCCTATAGACTTCTCTCAGCAAGCTGCTGGAGACTCTGGCGAAGGCCGAGCCCTTCTTCATCCGCTGTCTGCGCTCCAATGCTGAGAAGGTGATGAATCCTCTGTTAGCACACTCTGGCTACGAGTGTATTTTTTTTATTTGCTTTTAAGTACAATTGCCGAGTTTGGCAGCTCTTCTGTGCAAATACTTATACACGTGCTCTCGGCCGTGTTCCTCTCAAGCAATAACCTAGTGATTTTTTTAAAAGGCCAGGTGTCTACTTATTCTGTAGTTATAACATTGATAACATGCTAAATGTTTGTCACATTCCGGTAATTTATTATAAAACCGTTTCTCGTGTGTGAGCAGAAGGAGATGTTTTTCGATGAGGCGCTGATCCTTCAGCAGCTGCGTTACACAGGCATGCTGGAGACGGTGCGCATCAGGAGGTCCGGCTATGGCGCTAAATACACCTTCCAGGTAGACCACGACACACTCTCTACCGTGCCATATAGACGCTTTTTATTATTACTCTTTATCACTTATATATATATATATATATATATATATATATATTCGACTGACTGATTCTCCATGCTGCAGGATTTCATTGAGCAGTTTCGCGTGTTGCTGCCAAAAAATGCCTTGTCTCCAGAAGAAATATCGACTTTGCTCCAGACCCTTGGCCTCGACCCCAAGACGTACCAGATCGGCAAAACTAAGGTCAGCTTCCTGTCTGCCCAATGTCCTCAGTCTGTTCAAAAACAACACTCAGCATGCATGGTGCATCCAGGGCACAAATGCAGCCTTAAGAGAACATTTTAAGGAAACCTTTGACCCAAGACTTTCTGTTTCATAAATAATACCGAGCCAGTTCCTGAGGTTGAAAAGGTTGTAAGTGCCAATTCGAGGACAAAACGAAAGCTCAGATTTATTTTAAAACCTATTGTCGGCTTGAATACGTCTCAGATAACCAACATCCTACTAGTATTAGCTAACCAGCAAGCTGTGAATGTTTATCCTTAAACAACGCTAGCTTATTTTGAATAACATCACCATGTGATCCATTTGCATGACCAGGTGTTGATTAGTGTAACTCCCTGATCCTGCAGTAAATCCACTGCTCATGATTTCCAGGTGTATCTAAAAGAGCTGGAAAGGCAGAAGCTTCAGGACACGCTCCACAAAGACGTCATGCACAAAATCATCTTCCTGCAGCGCTGGTTCCGAGCTAAAATACAGAGAAGGGAGTTCCTTCGGCTGATACAGGCAGCTGCTGTTATTCAGGTAATTTCAGCTCTACTGCTGACCTTTCATTTTAGCAATGCATTTACGCTGTATATTGCGACATGAGGAGTGTGTATCTGCATCTGAGTTTGTGTGTGTACAGTGCTCATGGCGTGCATGCCGGGAAAGACGCTGTCAAGCAGCAACTCTGATCCAGGCAGCTTGGCGAGGATCCAGACAGAGAGTTAAATACCGGCGCCGGCGAATGTCTGTTACTAAGATCCAGGCTTTGGCCAGAGGCCAATCAGCTCGAAAAAGGTGGTGATATGAGCATTTTTACTTTTCGTCTGGTTTAGATCCATGTTTAAATCTTCATCGCTGCAATTTTACAACAAGCACTCACGCAATGTTTTCTTAGGTACCGGTCTCTGAAAGAAGAGAAGAGGAAGACCGAAGAGGAAGAAGCGCAACGTAGGAAAGAAGAGGAGGAAGAGGCAGCCAGGCAGGCCCAGGAGGCAGCAGAGGCAGCCCGGAGAGCACAAGAGGCCGAGGAGGCAGCCAAACATGAAAGAGAAGCAGCTGAGGCCGCCAGGAGAGCGCGAGAGGCTGAGGAGGAGGCAAAGAGAAAAAGAGACGCTGAAGAGGCAGCGAGAAGAGAGAAGAAGGAAAAGGAAGAGGCAGCCAGGCTCGCTCTACAAGCACAGAGGCAAGCTGCTGAGCAGCAGAAGAAGAAGGAGGCAACGCCACAAGCACCAGAGTTACAGCCTAATAGCCAAGCTCTCGTGGAGATGGATGGTCAAAGTGATTGCAGTGCTTTGGCCCAGAACTCTGAGAAAAGCCTCCAGACTGAGGCTGGTCCTCATTGTGAAGCGGAGCTCCAGGATAGCCAAGTACCAAGCAAACTCAAAGACCATGAGAGTTTGGCTATCGCAAAGAAGCACAATGAAGAAATGTTACCTGTCCAGCAGCTTCCAGAAGATAAAAAAGACTCTAAAGCTCCTGACACTGCGTTGCCAGAAAAAATCAGTCCTAATACAGCCAATGCTGACCCCAAAATGACCCCTACTACCCTCCCAGACCTGTCACCGAAAACCTCCACCAGTGTGTCTCCAGAAGAAGACAAAAAAGGGCCTCAAACTGGCAGCCTAGCGCCGAACGCCGATCAGGGCCAGTCTAGAGCTCCACCAATGGGGAAGCTTCCAGCCTCCAGGAGTCAGGAGAAGAGGGAGCTGAGAAGGCAGCGTGGTTTAGAACACAGCCAGAGGGAGAGCGTGCGTGCAGCTGCGGCAGGCAAAGATGAGGGTTGCAAAGAGCTTGACCACTACACCTTCTTACCCCGGAAGGGTGAGAAGATTAAGAAAGAGGCTGAGGATGAAGACGAGAAGGTAAAGAAAGAAGCCAAACAAGCTGAAACCGGCCCGGTCCGGCCCACAACTTTACCCCTGGAAGTGCCTGCCTCCAGCGAGCCCAAACACTCTCATGCCAAGGAAGCTGTCAGTAAGGGGAAGGGGCAAAAGAGCAACACCCAGCCAGAGAACGCGTTACCCGAGTCCCAGCGCCAGGACGTCAAGAGGCCTAACGCGCTGAAGTATGGCTCATTATGCAGACATATCTACATGCATTGTTTCTCTCTGCTTCCTCTTTAAAGTAAATGTACAAAAATGTTCGCATCCCCAAATGTAGTCGATCAGTCAAGACATATTTGGGAGCTCATAGCTACCAGTTTAGTATTGTGCGTCATCCTGAGGTGGTTATGACACACCGTTATCTATAAACATGGACAAAACGACGTAGCAGAGCTCCGTCATGGAGCCGAATCACTTTTCTTCCTCAGCACGTAGTTTGGAGTCACTCCGCGCCAGCATCGCGTGGCCTAAAGTTTGAAGGCGGAGTTGTACGTTAGAAGTGGTTCAGATGGTAAAATAGTTCACGTTTGATTTGGCTAATCGGCTACATTTTACGTTTGGGCTGATGCAAAACACTGTGTACATTTCATTTCTGGCTGAACTATCACTTTAATCAGGTTGCATGACGAGAAATGCCATTTTTCTTCTTCTTCTGCGTTTCACAGGACCTCCCGATCGTTAGACGACGTATCGGCGTTTAAGACCTCAGACGTCCCTGCAGTTTTACAGGTATAAAAATAAAAAGTTCTCATCAGTCCTACAGCTATTCAGATTAAATGAAATCTCCAGGTGTTCCAGATCAGTGCAGGTAATCTCAGTCACACATGTGTACTTCTCTGGCTCACTTAGGGCAACGCGCGTTGTCGGAAGTGTCCCAGACGCAGGCATCGCCTAGACTTTATGCGTAACTGCTTGAATGTAAAAAGTGCAGAAATGGAGGATATGGAGTTCTGGACTTTGTCCCACACGACCCCAGTCCAGGTCATGTATCTTTACCCGAGTCATTCGGGAGCCGCTTGGGGAGGCTGGATGAGCGCTCTCTGACTCAAACGGCCTGTCCGCCATGCTTTTCTGTTCAACAAGAAATCGAATCGTGCAAAAAATAATAATAATTAGCCTGCGTCTCATCATGTTTGAGTAAAAATGTGCTACCGTTTGAGCCTGTGGTCCAAGGAATCTGAACATTTCATTGTGATCCCCAAAAGGAGGAACGAGGAACTTGGTTCCCCTATCAGAGAACCACAAGG
Source organism: Olivaichthys viedmensis (assembly GCA_028565825.1). Classification (NCBI taxonomy): domain Eukaryota; kingdom Metazoa; phylum Chordata; class Actinopteri; order Siluriformes; family Diplomystidae; genus Olivaichthys; species Olivaichthys viedmensis. The sequence continues at coordinate 8,813,078 of JAOUQW010000004.1, forward strand.
AGCACATAACCCTCAAACAAGATGACACTCGGGCAAAAAAACAAACATTTTTATGATGATCCTGACAGCCGATGTCTGACCTTTTTTTAATTCATTTAGCTATTTAACACAGAATAAGGGGTCGAGAAACATGTCTGTCGTGATGTGATGGAAATATAAAAAGCATTTTTAATAACAGTGAATTCCAGCTTGAGGCTGCTCGGTCATCATAAACCTCGTTCAACAAGTGGCTGAGTGTTATTTATGTTCAAGGAACTTAAATTATACCGAATAATTAATTCGCTCATCCACTCTTGCTCTGGATAACGTGAAGGCACTTAATTACGTCGTAAAAATTAGCAGCGTTGTCAAAAAAATAATGACGAGTATAAAGAGTTGGACCCGTTTCCATGCCGTTACGTGGTTGTGTCTAAAAGGTGGTGGGTGTGGCCTCGTGTCAATAACGCATCGTAACTTCTGTCTTTAAAAATGCAAAAATGTTTTAATTGTAATCCCAAAATGTCACCAGCTTACTGAAATGATGTGGTGCTTTTTCTGGTGTGCAAGAATAAACGCTGTTTATAATCTCGGTGGTGGGGCCAACTGATCTTGGATCTGTAAATGCGCTGTGCTTTTGATTTTGGGTGTTATTTGAGACACCACATCCCGTGAAACGGTGCTCTCCGAGTCTGACTGTGGTGTTTATGAATGCTTTTACAGCCCATGCCCTGTGTCGTGGAGGGTCCACACGGAGGAAGAGCGAGCAGCATGAAAAGGTCACCGCAGGACAGCTCGGCTCAGCAGGACGGCCCTCACGCCCATCATCACACTCCAGAGAGGTGCAACCGGAAAAACAGATCATCAGAGTCTCATTATTCCGTTTCTCTTACCGTTGTAATGGGGCCATTTTCCACTGCACACTCTTAAACAAGAACTGGCCTGCACAGGAACCCTGGTCACGTGGAGTTGTAGTTAATTGTCCACCAGTGAGAGTCACAGTTCATCATTTGGGTGTGAAACAACAGCACTGTTTTGTTTAAAAGTGCTTGGATGAATTTTGTTCATTTGTCTGATTTGTAACTCATGTTGGCTACAACAGAATTATTGATGATGAGGCTCAAGGGTGGGTTTATTTATTTCGTCTGAGATGAGAGGAAAAATCAGCACCGTGAAGAAATTATAATTATTTTAATTTGAACCCATTTGGAAGAAAACGTTGCGATATTTTAAAAAAAACAAAAAAAAACAAAAAAAAACGTTAAGACGTTGTACTTACAATGCACTAAAAACCGTAAAAATACTTTGTGCTACGGTTTTTAATAAATTAAACTTAAATGTGTAGGTTTAAAAAATGTGTGTGTGGTTTATGGTGTAGCACGTTTGTGTGACGTAATGGATGTAACCAATCAGTTATAAACAGTGTTGCTAGCCCTGCCCTTGAGTACTCTTCGGTTTGATTGGTACCATTTTTGAGCAGGTACCAAAAACTATACGATTAAAACCTTTGGTACTGAACCGGTAGCCATTTTTCTGGTGGAAAAGTTCCAGTACTTTGTGCAGTGGAAAAAGGTCTACAAATAAATCTCTTCATTGTGCTTATGTGGCGCCACACCTTCGTGTTGGATAAGCAGGAATGTTGGACAGGCAATGCTTTTTTTCACTGATAACATGCAGAGAATGTAAGGAGGCTGATGAGAACCGTGAACTTTCATAACCTCCTGCCTTTATTGGCTCTAAACCCACTCATGTTAAAGCGAATTGTTCGGCTCTCACCCATGTCCTTGTGTGGGCCATCAAAGCTGTGCTGCTAGTCTCCGAGTGTGTGTAGGTCCCAATGAGTCAATCCTTATCTCGAAGTAAAAGGCTGTCACACAGGAAACCTGACTCATCGGGCCCATGGGAAAGCACTAGCCCTGGCTCAGCTTATCTGACCTGCTGAGTTGGCTGACATTTGACACAAGATTTTCACTCCCTTATATAGCTGCAGAGTAGCTGCTATGGGAACAGGGCGGATCCTTCAATTCCTCACATCATCAGGCACATGGAATGGTCCGGCTTGTTTAGATGGGTTGATGCCTGGACTGAGATATTGGCCTGGCGCTACCAGACTCCATGTTGCGTGGGATGTTCAAAATGACCTGTCAAAAAAGCATCGCATAAAGCAGTGCAGTGTTTTTCCATGGCTGCAGTTTTTCCAAAATCAAGAGCCGTTTTATGAAATTTATCTGCGTCAAAATGCAGTAAACATAAAAAATGATCCAATTGCAGCAGTTGAACATAAGATCTAACGTTTACTAACGTTAGTCTATCGAAAAATCACAGGTGCAGAAAAGGTGATTGCAGATCAAAGGGGCGTCAGACAGAGTTACCTTTTTCATCGTCTGCAGCCGATCAATAACCTGATCCGACACCAACATGAAACACATTCATGATCTAGGACAAAACAGGAGATCAGAAGGATCAAAAAGGTGCAGTCTGTCACGGAGGACTTGTTGTTCATGCCAACCACGACATTTTTGTTTCCGTTGGAACCCACGAATTGATAGATGTGCGTTTTTAAACTGTATTTATCACTTGAACGTAGTGGCCGTTTACATACACACTACAATTAAACAGAATCAGGAAACACTTTATTCGCCAATCCACCATGTGATCAGAGATGCACAGACGTGTATCGCAATTCCTCTTGGTGTGATTGCTGCCGTGTACATCTAACATACAACACGCGTGTCACAAATGAACATGCAGACACGGATCAGACTCATGAAGTCTATAGACGATGACACTGACGTACATATAAGGGTCATAGTATGAGCTGAAATCATACTGGGTACAGTCTTATGAGGTAAGTGTGCGTTCAGTGCAGGACATCAATAATATATAGATATAATGTGTAAATATGGTATTAATAAATAAATGATGGATGATGAGCTGCATGGCTGGAGTGAGTATGAGTGCAGAGCATGGAGTGCTGGGATGGGGTTTGGGGGGAATCATGGGTTGATTGCACACGGGAAGACGCTGTAGTGGTGACGAGCTGTCTTGGTGCAGATGGTTTGGGAGCGCCGGCCTGATGGTTCAACTGGTGCAACTGGGCTCTGTTTGTGCATCAGATTTGGGCTATACTTCTGTAATTGGTCCAAATCTGCTCTAATATTGCGCAACATTTTTTCGTTTTCCCTTCTTCCGACCTTCAACTCGTCGGCTGATTAACTCGCTCTTCAGGAAACAAATTCACAATACAGGAATAGAGACGGACTGCTCTAGATCACCACAAGTCACGTAGTTGTGAATGTAGGAATTTGTAGGTCATGTGATGAAAGGGTATCTTAATGTTCTCTGTGGTGTTTGTGTTCTAGATCGACAGGCTTTCTGAGGAAGATCCTGAAGAAACGTCCTCATAAAGAGGCTCAAACTCCAGAAGACGGAGACCTGACAATAGCTGCTGCTCTGGGGGAAAAAGAGAGCACCCACTGTAATTTATTACAATTATTATTATTTTTAAATGGCAAAAGCGTGCGTGTGACCGTGCGTGTGTCCATGCGACGCGTGTGTATATGTGTGTGCGTGCATATATGTGTGTGTGTGTGTGTGTGTGTGTGTGTATATATATATATATATATATATATTCTCTTTAACTGCAGTTATTAAGACAAGGACAAATGTATACACCGTGTTGAACTGTCTTCCTCTGTCTGACACACAGCCACTACATCTTCACGCACACTTCATTCAGAGCCTCCCAGCGGGCGTCTGAGTCGAAACCCCACGATTAAGATCAGCCGTGCCACGCGGGTCACAGAGCAGTGGAACGCCTCGCTGGACCGTGAGATCACCAACGCCAACGAGCTCCGGCACCTCGACGAGTTCCTGGGAAATCAGGTCTCATGATGAACACGGATAACACAAGATGATGCAGTGAATAAATATAGATGAATAAGGAGTTCTAATGAGTGCTTTGTTTTCATTTCTCTGTCTCTGCTATAGGTGAATGACCTGCGCTCTAGAGGAAAGCAGCTGTCCGCAACAGAGCACATCTTCATCACGGCCACCATGCAGTTCAGAGAGAACATCAAAAGCATGTACTCTCTCTCGGTGAGTGCACACACTCCTCTCAAACAGTCATGCAGTCCTCAGTGCTGCTGTCACTGTTTTTAGCACCAGTTTCCTGTGATCATCAGGGTGGTTTTCCATTCCACATTCAAAAATAAACACCAGCCCTAATGCGAGTCAACTGATCTGGGGGGGTGTGTGTGTGTCTATCACGCACTAACCGCATCATTATTTCAGCCTGCAACAACGGCACCACAGAGCAGAGTGTGTTTATGCCAAGCACTCGGATTAACTGGGTATATTAGCAGCTTATAGTGGTCGAGATCAAATTTGAGCCCCGAGTCTGCTCATCTCTCCACGGCTCAATTTTCACCATTTTCAAACGACAAAAATGTACGTTCTTTTAAAAATGGCTGGCGCAACGGTAAAGCGTTCGCCCTGTCGTCTGGAGATCGCTAGTTCACGCCCTGACGATGCCACAGAGAGTGTAATTGGCGCTGCTCTCTGGGTGGGAGGGACGGCGTTACACCTTCTCTCCTGTCAATCAAAAGCAGCACCAGCCAATCGTGTGCGTCTGTGAGCACATGCATATGGAAGAAGCGGTTGGCGCTTTCCTCAGAGCGCGTGGCACGGCCTTGTGACGCTGCATGAGCAGCAGTTCGTAAAGAAGCGGTGGCTGGCTTCACATGTCTTGGGGGAAGCACGTGTTAGCCCTCGCCCTCCTCGATTGGTGGCCGTCATACGATAGAGAACTAGCGAGTGGGTGGGAATCGGCAATGACTAAATTGTGAGGAAAATGGGGTATAAATTAATAAATGGCTGCTCCATTGTGTCACGATGTGCTCCCCGCCCCTGAGTATTATTGGGTGGTGTTGGTGTCGATCTTGAGTAGAATATAAAATAAACGTGTTTAGAAAGGGCAGGAGGGAGGGAGGGGCCTCGCTGCTTCTGTTTTGTGCACATTTTTAACGATTTAAAAATCACACTAATCTGCACAGATCCTTCCGAAGTTATACAAACGCATCACGTTCTGTAGAGATCCTACGGTGGATGGCTCATTTTCTGATATTAGAGCTTGATTTCTGCATGTTTTAATGCTTTCATAGTCATTTAGGGCCCCCTGGAGACTGCTAGCGCTTCTTTTAATGCCCAATTTCTCAAAGTATTATCAGATTACAGTCGTTTAGGGAATCCGCACATCCCATTAGTGCCAAACTTTTATACTCGTCTCTTCTTTCAGTGTCATTTACACACTGCTCATCATTAGCATCGAACTTTGCTCCCTGTTTCTCTCGCAGAAGCCGCACATCGGCTATAATGGTCTGATGAGGGGCTACCAGAAGAAGGTGATCAGTTTAGCCGGTGAGCAGCAGAAGGGTGAGGTGCAGCTCGTCGTCAATCTGTTCCAGTCGGTGCTGGATGGGTTTATCAGAGGGGAGATCAAAAGAGAGGAAGCTGAACCTGTGAAGGTAAACAGCAGAAGTCTCGGTTCTGAATTTAGTGCTTCTTGAAACTAAACAATTTGATTTTAAGGATTACTCATCATCCAGACCCCATAAATGGATTCCTTTATATCCTGCATTTCTTTAGACATACTGCATTCTCTTTTTGACCCCATGTAGACCTATTGACTAGTTTTTACAATGCCAGTACCTCAACAGAGCAGTGTTTTTGTTGTTTTGTTGTTTTTTTTTTAAATGTAATATGCAGCGTTGCGAAGATTTAAAATGCCTGCAGTCGATGTCTCATATTAATGCAAGTACAAACCTACGGCATTAACACTTATTTTTATCTGTCTTAGCCCCCAAAAGGCCGTAAGAAGAGGCGGAAAAAAGACAAGAGCGTAAGTGACGATGCACACTCCACATCGACACCCGGACTGGCAAATACATAACCACTGAAATGCTTCTATAACTCTGTGCTCTTGGTTTTTAGATGGAGAGTCCACTGGATCACATGTTCAGCAACTTCCAGGTGAACATCATGCAGTCATGTGACCAGTGCCCTTCCTACATCTGGGTGATGGAGAAAGCCTACATGTGCAGTTGTGAGTATGCGGCCTGCGCTTGCTTCAGCCGAAGCATAATCAGCTAGCTACCATACTATAATAAGCATTAGAGATTATATTTTTTATTATTTATAATAGTAGTCACCGTACTGTTATTGGATCTACCGTTCAGGATATTTTTAAAGGTCAGCGAGGATGTTTATGAATTGAGTGCAAGCTAAGGAAGGTGAGAAAAGTAGTTAAACTCAGTGAACCAGGCTTTCCAAATGTATTGTTTTTCTTTTTTGATGCAATTACGACCAAGTTAATAATGTCAGTGCATTAATTAGTGTTTTTTCTTTTTCGTTTTCTGCTCTTCAGAATTTGTGGGTGCTATAGCGCATTTGTTTTTGCGTTTCAGATTGCAAACTGGTTTGCCACAAGAAGTGTCTGTCCAAAATTGTCACGGATTGCAATACCTACTGCTCCAAGAAGGTACGACTCTGAACTAAAGAATGTTACGCATTTCAGTCCGTTAAAGGTATTTCTCTATAAAAGAGCCCGTTGCTGTCCATGCTGATGTGCAGTGTGATAAACTATCGTGTTACTAGCGCTCTCCTGTTTCTCCTCCTGCTGCTGCTGCTCCAGAATGAAGAGGACTCGGGTTCCCAGCACTTTGGTGTGCGCGTGTGCCGCCTGGTCACCGATAAGATCGTGGTCCCCGTGGTGCTGGAGCTGATGCTTGAGCATGTAGAGATGAACGGCCTCTACACCGAGGGCATCTACAGGAAGTCCGGCTCAGCCAACCGCATGAAGGAGCTCCGGCAGCTTCTGGAAGCCAGTAAGTCTTATATGGATGCACCCTAAAGAAAAAAAAATCACTTTGTCTGTTGGTGACGGACTAATATTACTTCCTGGAGCAAGTAAATCAGTATTGTTAATATTAAACTGCCTCTAAAACTGCACGTTAGTGCCCCCTAGTGGCGTGGTCTAGTTGAGTTTTTGTCCTGTTAGTGTTGCCATAGTTCAGCGCAATACTGTTTAATCATAAAAACTTTGTAATTCACTTTATACGGAGCTTTTATTTGTCTTATCTTGTACTGTTGCTACGGTAATGCTAGCTACATGGGGCTGTAAACTACCATAACTTCTGGAGTAGCATGCTTCTGGTAAAAACACCAACAAATGGGCCAATTACAGTTAACCTAATGAAGCCTTCATAGCATAGGGGAATAGGTCGTATGTATTAGTCTCAGCACCTGGTAGAGGTCTGGAAAATGCAATAACTATCCATTTAAGTATTTTAGCTCTGGTACGAGACGTTTCTTATGATCTGAATATTAAGTGTGTGTGTGTTAGTGTGTTGTGCTACAGCTGTAATACTCAGTGTGTTGTGTCTCCAGATCCTAATACAGTGTGTTTGGATGACTACCCCATCCACACTGTGACTGGTCTGGTGAAACAGTGGCTGAGGGAGCTGCCTGAACCCCTCATGACCTTCAATCACTATAATGACTTCCTCCATGTAGTAGGTGAGTTAACACGGCACCTCCACTCTTGACTTTGGTCCCTCGATTTTTAAGGGTTGTCGAACAGATATTGTATGGCCCAGCTGTCCTGAAGATATCGTGTGTGTGTTTGTGCGCGCGAGATCTTCTGCCAGAGCTGATCAGCTCATACTACACACAGTCTGCTCCAGAATTCTTGGCACGATAGGTAAAAAAGGTTATTTAAAAAAATGTGCACGTGGTTAATTAACTTAACATCACACTGAGAATGGGAGAGAAATCTAACCTTTAATTAAAGTAACAAAATCATGTCACAATTATTGGCACCCCTAGAAATGCTTATGAACAAAAATGTAACTGAAGCATGTTCCCATTCATATTTGACTTTTTTAAGGTCACCTGAGTGTTTAGGAAGTCTTAAGCGGTCGTCCATGACTTCCTGTTTCACTGGGGTATGAATATGAGTTGATGCAGAGGCTAAATTCCGTTCGTCATTCATCAACATGGGGATGATTAGAGAATATACAATTGAAATGAGACAATAGTGGGTTGATCTTCATAAATAAATCAGGCGATGGCTATAAAAAATTTAACAAAAATAGCTACACGCCTAAAATTGCCCATCTTTGTTGTCGTCCTCCCCCCCGGTCACTAATTGGTATCACCTGTTTTGTCAGAATTACCTGAGAAGCAGGAACAGCTTCAGGCCATCTATAGCGTTATAGAGGAACTCCCTACAGCCCACTACCAGACTCTGGAGAGACTCATCTTCCATCTGGTCAGGTACGCACTCGAGCATCTGTTACAAACATTTCTCTTTTAATTTAATCAGCACAAACATGAGTGATTAATTTACCTAAAGATCAAGAAATGAAGTTTGAAATGTGCATAGTTGGAAAGGGGGTTTGTTGTACAGGTTATACATGTTAAACCAGTGTTTCTTAATCCTGGTCCTGAAGTACGGCTGCTCTGCATAGTGTATTTCCCCCTCCTCTGACACACCCAGTTCAGGCTTGTTCGTTATTTATCCTCCTTCATTGCGTGTAATATATAAAAGTGCTTGCAGTAATAAACTGTCTACCTTTTCCTCCAGGGTGTCGCGGGAGGAGAAGAGTAACCGGATGACCCCCAACTCTCTGGCCATCGTTTTTGCCCCTTGCATCCTGCGCGGCCCCGACAGTGCCGACCCCCTCCTCAGCATGAAGGACATCGCCAAGACGACCACGTAAGTGGCTTTCGCTCTTATCTACGTTTCTCAGACTGAGGATGATGATTCAAGGGACAAGGATGGTCCATATTTTTGTGCGCCATGGTGCCATTTTGAATGGGGGGGGGGGATAAAAAATATTGTACCTATATTTCTACAATTTCTTGAAATAAACAAAATGTAAATGTGGGCGTATCCTCCAAAACGTACAGCAAAATCAACAGCGGGGGGCGAATTTTATGAAAGAGGTTGGCGCCGCTTACAAGTTACAAGAGAATATTAATTTATCATGTTCAGTAAGCACGGCGCTAACTTTTCTTTCACAATTAATATCTTAACGTTCGCCATTTTTATGACTTGTGATAATGAAGGAGCATCTGCGAAACCTAACGCTCTGTTTTGTTGTTATAAAAATACCTTTCTCCATTTCTTTGTCTTCATTTTGTCCAAACATTTGCGCTCAAGTGTACAACCGATAATCGGCGCACACGGGTGTGCAGGGTTGTGGCTCACCCTATTCCTGTATACCCCAACTCATGAGGTCACTGGACTGCGTGTGCACTTTTTCTGTAGGTGTATAGAGATGCTGATAAACGAGCAGATGAGGCGGTACATTGAAAGGTTGGAGGAGATTGAGCAGCTGGAGTACGCCGAGACGCTGGCCAAGAACCAGCTCAAGCTGAAGAGGAGCAACACGGTGAGACCAGAGAGCATACAGAACCGTTATACAGTACCTTCTCAGCCACTTGTCTGTCTGTCTGTCTTTGGGTTCCTTTGTCTCTCTATCGCTGTCTCTCTCTCTTTTTCTTTCTTTATTTTTCTGTAGTCAGTCCCCCTCTCTCTTTCTGGGCTTCTCTGTCTCTTTTGCTATCTTTTTTGTTTTTTATTTTCTATTGTTTCTCTCTCTCTGTCCCCCCCCCCCAAAAAAAAAAAGTATTGCTCTGTCAGTGCCTGATGCCTTCTTTCTGCTTCTTGTGTGTTTTGTCGGTCTCTGTAGAGCTGGCCTTTACCTCTAAGGTTTACCTCTCCTTACAAAGGAGTAGCGGTATGTATGTTCAGCTGGAGTCTCACTCACTCACTCACTCACTCACTCACTCACTCACTGACTCACTCACTGACTGTGTTGTGTGCATGCGGTGGAGACGCTCACACACTCCTACTAACTTCCACTCGACTGCATGTCTGTGCTCTTCAGTGTGGTGGTGCCGGTTTTTCAGGTTGTCCTCATTGGACTGCTTTCACTCCCAACACGTGCATCCGCTGATCACGACTTCGTCTTTGTTTGTGTTTGGTTTTTCACCTTCTTTCATGCCGTCATTTTTGTGTTCGTTCACAGAACAGGAAGACGTGGATGTTAGTTGTGGTCTGACTTGAACGTTCCCGTTCCTTAGCCTACGGTTGTGGTGTTGCACGAGACTTCACTAACACCCGCAGCACCACTGCATGGGGTCGTAGTCCTTACAGTATCGATCCGTTTTCATTTACTAACTGGAATGGCGTGCTCTCGGTTCTTGGTTATGACGGTGTTTGTGAGAAATGAGCGCTCTTTTCACCCTCTAGAGGAACTGCCTAGTTCGTTAGTTGGGTAATATTACAAAAACATTGGTGGGGTTGTTCCTATTGTAACATGAAGAGACAAAAAGAGCACGGTTTTGGCTTCTATTCCCACAAAATAAAAAAAAGGAGGGAAGGGGTTGAAGCATATCTAACTTGAGGATGCTCATAGATACCCTGAGTTTCCCCCCATAGACTTTTAACTTAAGATACATGACAGACTTTAGTAAACGGGAAGGTGCCTACGTGTCGCCCACCTTTCTAGCGTTTAGTCAGTAATGACGTATTTTAAAGGCGCGCTTTCACTTATTACCACTTTCTATTTATTGCCTCAAACCCCTTCTTTGATAGACAGCCTGAAAATAGCAAAGAAGCTCCTGGTGTTCTGAAAGACCTTTAGAAATAGTTTTTCGGCTGTAAGCAGGAACCAGCTGACTTTGCTGAAAGGGCAGGGCAGAGCAGATAGAGGGTGAACTGAACTGAAATGGCCAGGCTCGGTGCTTTGGCATCACCTCGGACACTGTGGTGAATTTGGAAATAATGCGTTGTTGGTGTGTGTCTGGGCTCCAGGTGAAGGAGAAGCCTTCTGACCTGTGCGCCGTGCCGGAAAATGAACCAGTCGACTCGGACGCAGAGGCCGAGAGGAACTTGGTGGCGCGCATCAAGTCCATCAAACAGGAAAAGTATGACACTAAACACTATCTAAATATTAGTTATAACACATTTATCTTTGCTTCTTGGTTGTTCAAACTGGCATCACGTTCATGAATGTTCATAAAGGTGACATTATTATATTTCTTTTTTTTTTAAATGAGACATAATCAGGCTGATAAAGCGCAGATATTCCTCTGATGTGGAATCTGTGGAACTTTAACATCAGTCGATTTTATTGAACAGCCCGTATATCGGTCCCGAATGGTTTCTGACCTGTCGCATCTGTTTCTTCACATTTTAAACACAAATGTCCGTATTAAAAACTGGTGTTTGTTGGAGTGGGTTGGTGTGTACATTTAGCACTCAGCCAGCTAATCTTTATCGAGCGCTCTGATCTTTATATGCCTTCACTCTGATGAATGCAGTGTGCTGAATGACCGTGTGTGTTCGTGTGTTCCAGAGAGGAGCTGGTCTGCCGCCTGCCGGATATGGAGCAGCCGGGTTCGGATCAGGAGAATCTGGACTCTGAGGCCTCGGCCAGCTCAGAGAGTCTGCTAGACGACCGCACGCCCTGTTCAGACACGGAAGGTCAGTATTAAGGTACAGACACGCCGGCTTTTTATTCTCTCTTGTTTTTTGTCTTAGCGTGACGAGTCACCATGTTGTTTATGGCGCAGGTGTGGGGCGGCTGCTGTTGATACCGTTAAAGAGAGTGGCAGTGACGGCTGCTCTCTAGCAGGTTGTGATCATACCGAACGTGTGTGTGTGTGTGTGTTTGTCGCTTGGTTCGGTTATGGGTGCATGTGCATTTTGGCATTAGAGAGAGCATGGTGCTAAATCCTGTGGGGGAATATTAATCATGTGTGTGTAATGTAAGTGTGTGAGACCCCTCTCTCTCCTCTCTCTGTCTGTCTCTCTCTCTCTGTCTCTCTCTCCTCTCTCTCTCTCTGTCTCTCTCTCTCTGTCTCTCTCTCCTCTCTCTCTCTCTCTCTCTCTCTCTCTCTCTCTCTCTCTCTCTCTCTCTCTCTCTCTCTCTTTCTCTCTCTCTCTC
>JAOUQW010000004.1:8842766-8859410 GCA_028565825.1 Olivaichthys viedmensis
GAACATTTATGAATTTTAATTAAAAATCCTCTCGGAAATCCTGTCAGGTTAGCTCATGTTGGCTAGCTGACTAGCGTTAGCAGTGAAGATTGTGAACATTTATGAATTTTAATTAAAAATCCTCTCGGAAATCCTGTCAGGTTAGCTCATGTTGGCTAGCTGACTAGCGTCAGCAGTGAAGATTGTGAACATTTATGAATTTTAATTAAAAATCCTCTCGGAAATCCTGTCAGGTTAGCTCATGTTAGCTGTCGTTCTCTCAAAGTTTGTGAAAATGCGTGCAAATATATGAATTCGAGTGACTTCTTCCTCCTAATTGAAGACTCAATACAATCTGCATTTAAACGTTGCTGGATGCTGAATTTAACACTCAAGTTTGGTATCACACGAACATGGTTATCATTTTAAGAACACCTCAGATGACCTGCGTTTATTTAGACTCGGTATTTACTTGTGGTAAGAGCTTAAGAGCTCCAGCGATGGATCAGCCAGAGTGTTGATTTGTACAGGGAGAGCATTTTATACCGTTTTATGAGACAGACACAAAAGCTTCTTTCTTGTATGAAACGCGAGAACGAGGTCGTTGAATACACACTCCTGTCCCCTGAAGTGCTGGACCGTAAATGTTTCTGATATCGGCTTATTCTGGCTGTAAACCTTTCAGCGGCTCTAAAGCTGCGTCAATAATCGCTTTTACTTTTGTGGGTGAATTAAATGGGTTTTTTCCCGCCTCAGGTAAAGGACCTGATACTTTCACTCAACAATATTAAAGCACTACTTATTGGATTGCATTAAAGGAACAGTTTAGTGGAAAAATCAAATGTACACAATTTCCCCCTTGGCCCAAATGTAGTCAATTAGCCAAGGCATTTTTGGTGTCTGATGTTTGCTTCCTAAGTTTTAGAAGCTAATGGAGCTAACAAGGAATGGAAGTCTATCACACCCAAAATGTTTTCTATAAAAAAAACAAGCTAAAATCTTGATTGTTAATCTACGTAACCTCATTTTTATATTTAAACAATTGTGAAAAATAGCAGTGATTTGTCTTTACTTACCCATTTAAGTTCAATGAGGAACTTTATCATTATCCGCATCACTGTAGCTTTCCGCTACAATTCCTCCAAGATGGCCACCGTTTTAATGTTTTAGCGTTCATGTTTATAGATGACAGTAAGTCTCGCCGTTTCCAAAACCACATCAGCACGTCTGTGTGACGTCACTGAACAACTGGTTGTGGTTTGAGGAAGAGATTTACAGAACAGATTTTGGGTGAGATAGACTTCCATTACTTGTTAGCTACATCAGTTATTATATATATTAGCTCGTAGCTCCAGCGCAAAACAAAAGACGCAAACGTCAGACACTGAACGTTTCTTGGCTGATTAACGACATTTGGTGTAAAGGGGACCTTTTGGGTAAGTAATTTTTTTCCTCGAACCATTCCTTTAACAGGTAGTGAATTGTGACTGTGAGCATAACTACAGTAATATCTCTAATGCTCATCTAAACTATTCTCTGAACGCTTAGTTTCGAAAAATGTGTAGGGAATTAAATGCTAAAATCGCTGTTCTGTGTGGACTGTTTGTTTTTGTAGGTTAAAGTCGAGTTAGGCTGTGTCTAGTTAGTGTACTTACTGGACCGTCAGCCATTTTAAGAAATGTCCCAAATGCTCACGGTATCTGTTATAACACGCCTTCTTGATGGTGGTTATTTTATTTTATGCTGTTGTTAAAGCTAATTTTATGCTTTTTTTTCATACCACAATTGTTTGAATACTTAGTGCTTTACAGTATGTAAAACTGTATGGTAATTGTCCATAATTGTCTTAAATGAGCACAAAAATGGCCAGCTAAAAAACGAGCGGGAAGTAATTAGCGCCTGCTTACAGCTAGTCAATTCAATTTCCAGGAGCTAGTTTGTCATTTTATTTGCTTTTATGAACTTTATATTACGTTTAGTTATCTCCTCTAATAAGAAAAACCCTAAATGATGACACTGATATTGCGCTTGACACATGTGAAACCATGTCTATTTCCCAAGCGCTAAGATTTTGACCCAAGTTATTTGAATTTATGCTAACAAGTAACGCTCTTTAAGAAACCTTATAAGAACGTCATAACACATGACCTCTTGCTCTGTTACAGATAACGTAGCTTTCACTCTACACGTTTATTTCATAACCCGTTGATAATGACGTTTGTAAACCAACTCGCTGCGTTTCTCGGCGATAAAACTGACGTGCGCTCGCAGTGCATTATGGGTAATACAGATGGTCACTCAGTCACCAAGAATAGAACTGTATGAACACTCAGAGTCTTGTTAGAACATGTTATGTGCTTTCTAGCATTTGGGACGTTTCTTAAAATGGCCGAGGTTCTAAGTAAACTGTAGATCTTCAGACTGAAATGAGCCGGGTGGCTTCATGTAGGTCAGAAAGGTTGGCTGTTTGTGCATTCAAGGGCTCGTAATGTGGACCTGAAATACTGTGTGTGTGAGACCCAATGTCTGACAGTTTTGACCTTGTGAGGACATTCGACTGGTCCCCATGTTTACAAAAACTGCAGCTTTTATTAAAAAAACTAAAAGAGCCAAAAGATTTGCTTTTGGTTACTGAGGTTAAGGTTCGGGTTAGGGGGAGGTGCAACATAGCATTAATTAGCTACAGTTATCGTTATGTCAATAAAAGGTCCTCACAAGGATAGTAAGACGTGTGTGTGTGTGTCTCTCTGTGTGTGTGTGTGTGTGTGTGTGTGTGTGTGTGTAAGGAAAAGAAGGCTTTGAGGAGAAAAACAACTTGGAGTGAACTCGCTCACCTGTTTCTAAACTCTGGCTCATCTAGGAGTCTGATTCCCTCCACACACACACACACACACACACACACACACATCCCTTCTTTACCGATGCTGGTGCCGTTCGGAGCTGGTGCAGGTTCAGGGAACCTGAGAACCTTTTTAGGAAGTGGCCCGCGTTTCACCGGTTTAAGAGCCGAACCATAACGAAATGAAATGTGCCGGTTTACTGCTAAAAATGATAACAACCGTAAAGAGTTTATAAGCTGTACTGGTGGCTTTGAGATTATATTTTGGCATGAAATGTTAAGGGTCTGTTGACGTTTTTCAGCTCGAGTCTATACTCAGCAAAAACATATTGTTCTACACAATAATTGCGCATATGATGACAGATGTTTTATTGCTTCTAGCTATTTATTCTCAACGTGTAGCGGCTCAGAGCAATCATTAGCATGTAGCAGTTCAGTGCAATTGCCAGTAAAACAGCTGTTTATTGCTCAAACGATTGCTTTACTGTTGTAAATATGTAATTTTGCTGATTTTTTTTCACAACAACCCCCTGCAGCGTTTATGTCCTATTTTAACGTAAACAACATGAGTTGTTCGAGTTGTCATTGTGATGAAATGACACCCCCCCCCCCCCAACGTCTCTGGTTTTTGTTTCCAGAACAGCTTTTCGGTGGTGGAACCGAACCAATTTTTCCGGCCGAGAACCAGCTGTGGAAATTATGCTCCAGCACCTTCTCAGTAAAAGAAACACAATTTTTGTGGATAACTTGTGTATTACTGTAGCTAAATAATCTTATATCTACACCCAATAGGAAGTCCTGTGGTTCGTTTAGTTTAAAATGCAAAAAACTTTTTCATGGGGACTTGCCAAATGTACCTACAAGGTCATATTTATAGGGGTCCAAGAATTAAACACATGCCCACTGCTAGATGCACACACACACACACACACACACACAAAAACACACACTGTTATTGGTTTCTATGGTAAAACAAGCTTTGGTTTTAATCCACCCCAAAAATGCTCCCCCTTTTCTCTCAGCATGTCCATATAAAAAAGTGAGCTTGGTTAAGTAAGGAATAAAACACTTCGGGACGTGCTGTTATAGGAAAATGACCAACGATGGTGTGGCCACGCAGATTATTTTCTTATAACGGCCTGTCCCAAAGTGATTTATTCCGCTTATACTACAGCAGTTTGTCAACAATTACACATTTTTATTTATTAAAGAATGACACGTCGCACTTTTTATCCGTTTATAGTCACATTTAATGTTGTGGAACGTCTGAAACGAGTTAGTTCCTGTGCTCACTTACGTTCTAACAGCTATAAACAGTGGTTCCCTCACCAGCCTCTCTCTTTTTTTTCTCTCTCTAAGTTAATAAGACAATTATTCATTGTCAATGGTTCATTCCCCTGATTGTGTGCACCTGTTCCCCTGTTTCACTTTAATTAGCTTGTGTATTTATACCCTTCTTTGAAGTCTTATCATGTTTTTTTTTACGTCAGCTCCAAGCCCTGGTTTGTATTGTTTCCTGTTTCATAGTGTTCTTCCTGGTTTATGATTATGGATTCCCCGTTGATTACCCTGTCTGCCTTTATATTGACCCCCTGCTATTGATTATGATTGTGAATCTTGAAAAAAACCCAATAAAACACCACTAGCCGAGTTTTACGCACTTGTGTCCTGCCTCAAGCCGCACGTTACTAAATGTCATCTAAATGTATTCTGAATACGTGATACTTTTTATGTAATTTAATCTTCAGCCATCAGTACTTGTGCGTAACCCTGATCGTGGTCGAGAGGATCTGTATGATTTCAGGCTGTAAAGGCTCCGTCTCTGCTGTGGGCTGTGAGCAAACATCAGCCAGGCTGTTTGTTCTCATGGCCATTGTTTCCACCTGAAAAGGTTTCCATAGCAACGCCACACACACTTACACTCGCACGCACACACGTTGTGTTGACACTGTCACTGGCCGCTGTAACGCTTTCAGAAGACGAGCATCTGTCATGAGCACCGAGTGTAGAACAAAGACTTATGCCGTGTCTGAATCCGTTCCCTATTCACTATATAGGGCACTATTTGGAGTGCAGCCAGTTTGTGTCCTCAGTGTTATAAGGTTCTATCTGGCATTTTAGTGGAAAATGATTTAACCACATAATCTTCATCACTGTGTGATAGTTTATTCTCCTGTGCTGTTATTTTTTAATTTTGCAAAGTTTTTGGTGTAATATTTGGAAAAAATTAAAAGTTCTATCTCCAAACTCACAGATAAACTTTTTTTATAAGGTTCTATCTGCCAGCCAATCAGCATCCAGGATGAATACACAACACAGGCAGCTGGGGTCAATAACTATCCAGGTTCTATTTACACGTTGACAGAAAAGAGCAGAGTGGAACCTCAGTGTGGAGAACCAGAAGAGAGAGAATCTTTCAGCTGCAGATGTTTTGCTCTGCAGATTATCTGCTGCTCTTACGATGTGTAAGAAAAAAAAAGTCTTCAGCTTAAAAATGTTTTACTAGCTGGAATGTCAAAACTTTGAACCACTCTTCACCCAGATAGAACATTATAACACTAAACTCACGATTTGTCCAAATTCTCAGTGGACAAATTATATTGCCTGTATAGTGCACTATATTATTACTATAATTCAGTGTACGACTGATGTACACTACTTCTGCACTAAAGTACTACAATTTCTTTCAGCTCAAAGTTTACTCGTCAGGATGGAAACCGGAGTCAATATAAATCTAAATTGTTTAACGACCACTGAAGCCAACAGGAACTTGATCAGTGATGTATTTTTATGGTTTCGGGTTGGTAGGTAATCTGTAAGTTTAAATTGTTTATGTAACAGCGGGTGATGATGTGTTTCTGGAGCACTCAGTACTCTAGTATTGTCTGAATTCAGTCGGGTGTCTCCCTCACTGCTGCCCCCTACATAGTGCCCTATATAAATAGTGAATAGTGAACGAGTGAGTGAGGGAGTGATTTCAGACACAGCGATGATGCACTTCATGCGCATAATGCAAGCGATAAAATGAAAATGTGTTAAAAATGTTGGGGTTTTTTGCAGCTCGTTTCCATTAAAGACAACGTGAAACAGAAATTCGAGCGCATTTTTTTTCCTCAACGTGACGTATTTCCGAGCAAAACGAGGGAGGGCGGGACTTTGGTTTGATCCATCGGGATTTGATTGGCTTGTGAAAAGTTAATCGATATCACTACGAACGTGAGCTATCTCAGGAGGGGGAGGTGAAACATGAAATACAATGATCGGTTATTATATCTTTTTGTTCCGCCCCGCAATTTTACCCTGACGTAATCAAAAAAAGAAGAATTTTGTCTTTTAAGTGATTAGTGCAGATGACACGAGCTAACAAGGTAAAAAAGGTCAGTTTGGATTTCACCTTGTCTTTAAATAGACATTTTGTGATAAAAATGCTTTACGTAATGACGTCACTTCCTACAAAAATGTGCTGTCGCATAAATTTTTCTTTGTCGGTAAAAAAAAAGTGTTTGACACGTGTCCATCAAGACTTTAATGTATATCACAAACTTCCCAGACTTTTCCCGACTTGATGTGGGTGACAAAAACAGAACGGACCTGATCTACAGTGCACTGAATAATATGGCCGATAAATGCCGATTCCATTATCTACAACGACAAACATTTCAAATCGCTAAAACATTTTTCCACATAAAATCCCTTGGATGGAAACCTGGCTACTGCATTTGTACATCTGGATCAGTGTTTAAATATTCATGTAGAGGTTTTTTTAAGTTTTTTTTTAGTTTTGAGAGTGTTCTGAATTACACAGCGAAAGAAAGGTGAACCAACCATCTGAGTAACATTTGAATGTTTAATAAAAGATTTTAATCTTTTATGGGTTTTGCGATGCTGGTTTATTGTAGAAGCTCTTTACATCTACATTTATTCCTTCGGCTGATGCTTTTATCCCAAACGACTCACAAGTAAAGCAGAATCCAGTCCAAGCTGAACCTTTAAGGGTTAAAGAAACAGCTACGTTCCCTTTAGACTAACTGTGGTCGATCAGCCGAGACATGTTCAGTGTCTGACATGTATTGGAAGTCTATGTCACCCAAAATCTTTAGTGTAAATCTCTGCTTTTAACCACACCCAGGTCTTCAGTGATGTCACACAGACGTGCTGATGTGGTTTAGGACACAGTGGGACTTCCTGTCATCTATAAACATGAACTAAACTTTACCGTGTAGTTGAACGCTGGAACGTCATGGGGGAGGCCATCTTGGACAGCCGGCCCCACCTCCCAAATATTGAAGCTGGAAGTGATGTGGATGATAATATAATTTTCACTTTGAACTTACACTTTGGGGCAAAAGAAAAAAAAAATGTTCTCGGCAAAAAAGTGCATACAATTGAGTATTTTTAGTATATTTAAATCTCATTGAGAACATCGGGTCTCACATTAACCACAAATGAACGCGGACAAAAGTTTTTCCATTGCTGACCCACTGGGAGGTAAAAAGACTGTCTGCAAATTTTGCCACAAACACGTCACTATCTGAAAAAATCTAAAGGATACTCCGTATTAACTTATGGTGCTTCAGTCTTTACTTGTTTGTAAGCTTTTAATTAATTGCTCAATTAAAAATACAAAATTTCATGCGCTTTTTGCTTGGCCAGTTGTTGTTTTTTTGCCCACCCAGAGTGTAGATGTGTAAATAGAAACCACTGCTGTTTTACAAAATAGTTTATTTAAAAAATGATATTCCAGATTTAGCTCCAGTGCAAAACTAAAGAAGCAAATTTTAGACACCAAACATCAGCACTGAGATTTTGTCGTGTATTTTTCTCCCCCACAGGAAACAGAGGTGAGCGAGAGGAGGAAGAGGTGTCAGCTCCTCGAACGAGAGGTGAAATACAAGATCTCAGCATGCCAGACTCTGGTGCGTTTAATCAGCACACCTGCTTGCTCGTCACATTTCTCCACATCTCGTTCACTTCTCACATGCACGCATGGTCTCTCTAATCAAAACCGCATCAGTTTGTGTTGCTTGGCCTGGCAGGAGCTCTGCATGAACACGTGATGAAGTTTGTCATGGTTGCGTTTAGTTCTTCCGTCGTGGCCATGCTGGATTTCTCACTGGTGCAGAAATCAGAGAGGAGCTCCATGCCCTTATAGGCCCGAGGGTGCCAATACTTTGCAGAGCGTCCGTTATTTGAAAAAAAAAAAACCAATAAAATAAATAAACATACTTATTTCAAAACATTAACATCTTATTAGCAATAGCTGAGTTTTTTTTATAGTCTCGAATAACATGACACTGGCCTGAGAAGGCTAAACAGGCTAGCAATTAGCCAGCTACGTAGGCTGTAGCCTGATTAGCACCACTCTGGACTATAATCCTACGTTAAATATTGGCAATATTAGATGAGAGTTTATAACGTCTTTAAATCACACAGGACTTTGTCAAGGCGACTAAATGTCTTGAAGACTCTACCACAAGTTGACTTTAACATTTTAAAATGACTTGGATGACAAAAAAACAGGATTTCTAAATGGTTAGCTTCTCATGCATGGCTTATTCTGATAACACTGTGCTACAGTCACATGCTAAAATATGCTAATGATTAGAGGAAATCGACGTGCTAACTGGCTACAGAAGATGCATTCTAAGCTAGTAAGCCAAGTTAGCTAACATTAGCCATGAACAAATGATGGTTGTTATGGTAACGATATATTTTTTGACAGGTTTGACTGTTGTTAAATAAATCGGTGAG
Organism: Olivaichthys viedmensis; assembly: GCA_028565825.1. NCBI lineage: Eukaryota > Metazoa > Chordata > Actinopteri > Siluriformes > Diplomystidae > Olivaichthys > Olivaichthys viedmensis. The sequence goes on from JAOUQW010000004.1 coordinate 8,851,336, forward strand.
AAAATGATTATTTAAATCGAGGCTCTGAAACTGAAACCTCACTCCTGTGACAAAAATGAGCTAGTTTACTAGACGTTATCTAGCCGGCAAGCTAAGTTAGCTAACGTTAGCGATGAACAGATGATGGTTGTTATGGTAACGTTGAAATAAATGTAGACAGGTTTCACTGCTGTTAAATAAATCAGTGAGAAAACGATGATGCTAATCGAGACTGTTACTGAAATCTCACTCCTGTGACTAAAGTTCGCTAGATTAGCTATGTGCTAACATTGCCTGCAGTGCGGTACATGGCCGTAATTTCTGTGCAGGAAAGCTGTGTGTTTTTGCATCAGTCAATGCTGTAATCTCAGACACACCGTGTCCTCACATGATCAGTCCTAATGATGCTTATTGTAATGTCCTAAAATATCAAGGACCCAGATTTGCTGTTGTCATTTTATTTTAATCCCCTTCATGACTCAGAAGTAGCTTAGAAGCCGACGTGAACAGGAGCGGCACGGATTAAAGACAGCACAACTTGATATCAGGGGCTGTTGAGGCAGAGAGCACTCTGGGAATTCATCGTTATGTAATATGAAGCGCGCTGGGACTTTACAGCACGCCAGCTGTAGACTCGGTGTCCTCGCGTCAACTCTGGGTCATTTACAACCAAACACCGTGCAAATACGCTCTAGCGGAGTGACGGGAGCAGGGTTGCCAGGTCTGTGTGACAAAAACCAGCACAAGGGGCAATAAAACCAGTCCATTTCCAAAACTCAGATACTCCCAAACACTGTATAAATCATGACGACCATCGCCAAAACAGTGTAATATTTACAAAGTAATAATAACGATATTTATTAATACAGCACTATTCATTTTGAGTTCAAAATCTCAAAGTGCTTAACATATAAAAGATTAGAAAGTCAAAACAAAGTATTTATGATCAAGCACTTTAAAGAGCTAATGTACAATCACTAATGAATTGACTATAAATATTGTATTAGTACTATGAATCATGAAAAGGTTATTTAACAAGATAAAGTTAAGTTAAAGATAAGTTTAGGGGCGATATAAGAAAAACAGATTCCACCGGATGAGCTGCGAGTGATGCTCGGGATCAAGAGTAATCCTGCCTCAGCTGAATAATGTGCTTGGGATGGGCTACACCCATTAGTTAAAGCCAGTTAAAACTACATTATGTTTGTGAATTACATGTCCAAGGCGCTGGGTATAAAAAGAGAATAATAGAGGCCATAAAACAGAGCCTCGTGGAACACCATATTGCACTTTTATGGGCTCTGCAGAATCTCAACTAACGCTAACAAACTGGTGACGGTCTGACAAATAAGATCAAGAACTTATCTGTCTAACCCGACCGTGTTTTCAAGCCTATCCATTAAAATATCATGGTCAGTAGTGTCAAATGCTGCACTATACAAAAACCGAAACATATCCACAATCTGAAGCAAGCAGTAGGTCATTGTCCACTTTAGCCAGCACTGATTCTGTACTATGATGTTTTCGGAAACCAGACTAAAATGTATCATGCTTGTTATTTCAACTTGGAAAAGAACAGAGCTGTTGGGCAACAACTTTCTCCAAAATATTAGAGAGAAAAGGCATGTTGGACAGTAATTGAAGAGGTCAGAGGGGTCAAGACGTGATTTCATAAGAAAGTGGCTTAACAACGGCTGTCTTCAAAAACTTGGGGACATGGCCCAAGCTGAATTTATTATGTTTAGTACAGGCTTGCCAATCACTGACAATAATTCCAAAAGTAACTTAGATGGTATCGAGTCTAGAGGTCAGCATCAAGGTATAGAGCTTGGACTAAACTCATTAAGATGGTCTCGGATTATGACGCCTCCTGAGTTATCATCGATAGAGGATGGAGTTTCACACAATGGATTGCTGGCAGCCTGCTGCTAAAATGTAACCCTTATGGTCTCTATTTTCTTGTTGAAGTCTGATAAATCATTGCTACTAAGGTCTGGAGGAATTTGACAATCACAAATTAAACAATTTGTTAAATAAGACCCTAATATTGTTCTTGTTGCTTTGTTTCACAATTTAAAAATAGGCTACCCTGGCTGCTCCATGCTATTTGGAAGACCTCCAGCTTATTTTTCCACCATCTTCGTTCACACTGTCGGGAGATTTGTTTGAGGACACGCAATTGTTCACTGTACCATGGGACAAATCTTTTAATTATTGTTTATTATTATCTTAGATCTGGAAGGTTATCTATGACTGCTGCAGCTGTGATGGGTGTAGGTACACGTTTCTTACGTAGGCAGGATCAAGTGCCAGAATTCAAACTCATCTGAAATTCAAAACAGATAAGACAGTGATCGGATACAGCTTTGTTCAGGGAAACAGTAAGTACCTTGCTAATATTGATACCAAAAGTGAGAATTAGATCTAGGGTGTGATTAAACTTGTGAGTGGGGCCTAGGACATTCTGAGTAACACCAATGGAATCCAGAATGGACACAAATGCTATACTTAAAGGGTCATTTTCATTCTCCATATGAATATCAAAATAGCCAACAATTACTGCTTTGTCAGTAGACAAAAATATATTGGATAAGAATTTAGAAAATTCTTCTAGAATGTCAGTGTATGGTCCAGGAGGTCTAGAAATTGTAGCAAGTGTGAATACATTTAGTTTTCTGGAAGTAGCAAAGCCAGTAACATTAAGAACCAAGAGTTCCAAAAACCTAAACTGGTACTGTGTTTTTTCCGTAGTTCCAAACCCAGCTGTAAGTTAACAATGCTCTATGCAGATTCTGTCATAGGTATTTCTTTTCTTTTTTTGCTACTTTATTTTTGCTTTTCCTTAGTACAAGAAAAATAGAATACAATTATTTGGAAGAATAATTAAATTAAAGAAATATTATCCGTGCTTTGCTTGGCGGGTGCAGCACATGGTAATATGGTGAGATATGGAGTGTTTGGATGGCACTGATGTTTAGGCTCTGGTGTTAGGTGAGCTGGCAGCTGCTTGGCACAGCAAGTGGCATGCCTTATTGAGTCTACTTCCTTTCACCCTATAACAATGATCTATATCTCTTGAGATGAGCACAATCTCCCACAAAGTTATTACAAGGAAAAGTTTTTTTTGGGTTTTTCTAAAAGGTTTTTCAGCGGTTTTGAGTCACATATATTCATATGTGCAGGTCTATCTATCTATCTGGTTTATTTGAATGAGAGGAAGTTCTGTTTAAAAACTCATACACTGGAAGCAGAGTTGACAAAAAAAACATTGCATTGGGCGTGCAGACTGGCAACCTTTTGGAGCAGAGAATGTAAGGTTATATTAATTTCATCATGATTATCCTTGCCTGACATTAACATGGTATGTCTGGAGAAGGAGCATACATGTGTATGGGCTATACAGTGCTGCATTTGTGTCTGTGTATGTGTGTGGCAGGAAGGCTGAAAGCAATGATTAACTTTTTGAACTACTTCAGTCCTGCTGATTTAAACTGTCTTTAGGTATTTTGCAATGAGAAATGCTCATCGTGGTTCTCTCTCTCCCTCTGTCTCTCTCTTACATGTGAACATACAGCAATGTAAAATATATGCCTTACATTATCTCAGTTAGTTATTAAACTACTTACAGTCTGAGTCTGCATAGTCTGCAAAGTCCATTCTATCAGTTTAAATTAAATTAAACCTGGAGAGACATTGACATTTAGTGTGAATAAATGTTGAATGCCTCCATGAATAAATAAACAAATGAATATCCTGTGAAAAATCCACTGGTTAAACAGTCAGAAAAGGCTTTTGACCTGTTGCATCCCCTACAAGGATTCCAGGCAAATTAGTATTTATTAATTTAAAAGGACAAAAATAATTGTTTTTCTGTACCTTTAAGCCTTACACTACATTGTCCTTATCACAAGTGAATGTATTCCACTAAATAGAGGCAAAATTAGCTTGAACATGGAACACAGAGCAGAAAAATTGAACATTAACATTGCCACAACCAGAGCCATTTGTGTTGTTTTCATGTTGTAATGATTTTCCGGTATGAACATTTCAGCTTTTAATTTCTACCTAAGAACATACTTTTAGATGTTTCGGATGAAATTACGACATGTAACTTCACACAGCCCCCATCACAATTCTTCCCAATCCTTCTCAGACTCTCTCCCTCCCTCTTTCCACCCTTCATTCATTTGCATTGTGCTCCTCTGTATAGCAATTATTATAACCTCCCTCCTTCTCTTAGGAGTTGCCATGGCCACTTGGCATCTGTGCTTGAGGGTGGTCCTGACTTGCTCTTTTAGCAACATGACATATGCACAAAAAACAAAGCCCTGAAAGAGAGAAGCAAAGGGGTAAAAATACTGATGGAAGATAACAGAGAGGAGAGGGTGCAAGGAGAGGTTGGGGGTATGAGTGGGTGTCCAAATGGGGGTCACTAATTTGCACAGTGCCCTCTTGCTTTTGGAAAAGGCAGTTAGTATAGGGAGTGCCATTTATCTGTACGGACTCTCATTGTATAGAAGGGACATTCAAAAATAAAAGACAAATACAATCTGCCAAACTAATAACACCATTAGATTTTGGTGTATAAAATCTAAAATCTACTTCTATACGGCGCTGTGGAGGTCACTTTTTCTTTATTCAGCAAACAGAGATGTTACGCCATGCCAATCTCAGCACCCTACACAACGAGCGTGCGGTTGTAATGTATTTATTTGCACCTGATCTTGACTTAATCTGAAGATGCTCAGAATACAGACAGCTGGGCACCAGTAGCCTAATAAAATATAAACATCTAGAGAAAAACAAGGCAAAGAAGCATGAAAAACAATGTTAAAAGTGTGTCAAAGGTCACAGCAGCTCATCTGGCAAAAATCTAAGCTATTCATAGTTCAAGAGGGCCTGCACTTCAAAAGTGCTTCAAATGTACATTATCAAAATACTCAGACATTTAGAAAGTGGATTTTTGGCCAGGTGTCAAACAGAGATTGTACAGTCACTTTAGTGACCACGGTTCTCTTAAGGAGACGAGTTAGAGGCAGGGGGTTCCATGCTCGCACTGCGATATGCCAAAGAAATTGCATTAACAATCCAATACAAAAGCCTCTGTTTAGACAGGGCCTGGCCCTTGGATTGTTCCGCAAAGCACACAAACAATTGATAACATTGTCTGCTGTCCCTGGTTTTGTCCATGTATACATGCAATGCACGCACTGGACACAGAGCATGCAACCTCCTATGTTCGCCTATATGCAGAGCAGGCATAAGACATGAGTACTTTGGGAATGAATGCTACGTTAGAATGCTACGTCTCCCTCCTCCGACCAAACAGGGTGCACGAAGGGTGAACAGAGAGCGCATAAAGCTCTTCTACTCTCTTTGCCGAAGCCAGGGTGAGTAAGAAAGAAACCTCCCCTAGAGGTTCGAAGGAGCATCACATAGAGCTTTCAGCACAATGCAAAAATCCCAAGGTGGGATCCTAAGTCTTGGAGATAGGGTGAAGCCTCTGAACTCCTTTTAGAACCCTGCCGGTAAGAGGATGCGCGCCAGGCGATACACTGTCACAACCAAAGTGGCAAGCAAAAATAGCTGCCAAATACACCTTGATCGTGGAATACGCCCTGCCCTGTTCCGGCAAATCCTGCAGGAACATAAGAAATCCACAATGGTGCAAATGTGCAGACATCCACAATGGAGCACTGAAAAGGGACAATGTTCCTCTGCGAGCACCATCTTTTGAAGACCTTCCACTTAAGATCATAAAGTGATCTAGTAGACTGAACCCTCGTACTTTGAATGGTAGCGATAACGCTAGGTGGCAAACCTACTGCCCTCAATTTTTTCACAAGGAAGGCCCATAGATTCTCAACCACCCACGACGTCCCGATCCATTATTGAAAAGAACAGGTCGCACTGCGTGTTCTCTCAGGATGCAAAGAGGTCCACGGTCACTCTTTCGAACTGTGCCCAGACCGATTCCAGCGCACGAGAGTGCAATCTCCAATCCTCCAATCTCCAATCCAGATGGTGCAGAGCCCTCACTAACTATAAGCGGCTAAGCGCCAACAGGTTAGCAAGAGTCCGGACGATAACTTGCTAGCAAGTCGAGGCGACTAACAAGTCACACTGGTGTAGCCAGCTTCGCCGAGCAGAGAAAATATTTTTTCAGACAAACGTGAAAATAGCGAAAATCTCTGGAAAAACACAGAGACGACGCTCCGTGGGGTCGAGAATTAACTCTTCCCTGGTGGAACTGTTAAATCATCTGGCACACTCAACAGAGAAAGCTAATTACTGTCATACTGTGATTTCAAGCGAGTCTTGAAGAGCGAAATTGTGAGGAGTATAGGGCTGTCACCTGGCTTATATTCGGAAGGAGGCGCTTCTGATATAGCGACAGCCTATTCTCGCTGGCAAAAATCACAGTAACAGAAAGGTTTATGCAAGGAGACAAACAGAAGAGAGATTGATACCACAGTGTATCAAAACAACAGTGAAACATGGTGGTATACATACTGTATATACAGACAAGTGACAAATAAAAAACAAACATAATGTGTCAGTAAAGTGTTGGGTGACACCATAAATGTTCGATGGGGTTGAGATCAGTCCTGTCAACACTCTTCTTTGGTCTTCAAGTATATTGCTAACTCTTTTGAAAACTTTTGGTCTTTTGAGGTCTTTTGAAAACTTCTTGGTCTTGAGTAGACTGATCTTGGTCTAGTCTTGGTCTTGGAGGACTGGTCTTGGTCTGGGTCTGCAGGTTTGGAGTTTTCCTACTATTAATATAACTTGCGTATATTATCACTATTAAGACCAATATTGGAAATTCATGTTTCATGAAATTCATGAAATTCTGGTTTGGGTCTAGGGTCGGGTCTGTGCCTTGGAGGTCTGGTATTGGCCTGGGTGTTGTGGCATCTGTCGAAATTTGGTAACTGCTGTGGTCTTTTGCCCCCTCTTTAATAGCCTTGTACAGGTTCATAACTATAGTACACACAAATGTACACTAAAATGCTCACAATAGGTTAATGTATGGCCATCTACTGTAAGTGCTTTATGGAGCAATTTAAGTGCATTTACATCTATGAATAATATATGGGTCTGTTGTGCAGCAAATGTGTGTTTGAATTCCATAATGAGAGCTACATATGTCTGAGAGACCAATCATGTATAATAGATTAGCAAAACAGTATTTGCAGCTGCCATTAGTGCACAAGTACATTGTGTATTATTTTACTAGAAATATGACACTGATGCACACCTTAAAACAACTACACACTCAGTCCTCAGTAAAAAATTGTGTATAAAAATTTCAGCTGTCATTAAAAAGTTAAAGAGAATGTGTTTGTCATATTGCTAGAGTTTTCCCTTTTCTCTTAATACATCAGATTTTGCGCAAATCTCTTGCTGATAACTCAGCTTCCCTTTGTCTGCATGTAATTTGAATTCTTATGCGGTTGACACTTGCTCTACCCTGGCAGGGATAATTGGAATCACATGTGTCATAATTGTGCGTGTCTGTCTATTTCACTGTTATGGGAGAGGAACCCGGAACGTATTTGTTAGGAATATCAGGTTCTACTTTGACAGTGTGCCTAATTGGGATCTTAGGTATGTGGTGCACCTACCAAGTCTGAAACCGCAATAGATGTTTGGAAAAGTGTCATGACCTTTACGTCAGTGTATGTGTGCAAGCATGTGTGTATGTGGCTCTAACACATTTCAATTTTCACCCTTTGCTTTTTAAAGAGGCTTTATTGATAAATTTAATACATTACATATAACATAACCTCACATCCATTATAATCACAAAAGTTACAATCAAACTTTCAATATTTCAGAAATAAAACCCCACAACTATGTATATTTACCATTCATCTAGAAATTCAAAAGAAGTCCATGTGTATTTATTATTTGTCCTTCTGTCCATTGTCCTTTGTTTTTTTAATTCACACATAATCTGTTTGATTACGACAGTCGCAGGGAATTGACATTGTTGAATTACCATTACCAGTCTATTTTTAGTCCTTCATATTTTGCAGTGAAATCGCCGAAAATAAGTTTGTAAGATGGCATGTTTTGTCTTGCTCTCCCTT
>JAOUQW010000004.1:8868597-8885668 GCA_028565825.1 Olivaichthys viedmensis
GGCGTGTTCATGCGGTTAACGTGCACCGTGTGTGATTGATGTGTTAAATACGGGCGTGTTCATGCGGTTAACGTGCACCGTGTGTGATTGATGTGTTAAATACGGGCGTGTTCATGCGGTTAACGTGCATCGTGTGTGATTGATGTATTAAATACAGGCGTGTTCATGCGGTTAACGTGCACCGTGTGTGATCGTCTTGTCCTCTTTTAGCCGCGGCGAGTGTGAGAGCACCGGCTCTGTCCTTATTAAGAGCTCCAGCTCGAGCCAAACATCGCCGTATATCAGAGCTCACACTGCTGACCTCTTATTTTAGCGGTGTGCAGCCCAACACCAAAATAACACTAGCTAGTTTAGGACAGGAGTGCAGACGGAGTGCACAGGGCTGCAATCTGGATATGGCCTGAAATGGCCTTCTGTTCAAGACGGTTTAGGATGGGTTATTTGATCTGATTTACAGGTGGATGAGGATAATAATAATGATGATGATAATACATTTATTTATGCACTTTATATATATAATAATAATAAAAAGAATAAATGTATTCATATAATTGATCATAATAATAATTTTAATAAATGTATTTAGATAATTGATGATAATAATAATAATAATAATAATGAGGCTAATAATAACAATAATTTTATAAATGTATATAAATGTATTTATATAGTCAGTCCAGGTGAAGCTCGTGTTTTTAGCTGTAGGATCCTTCTACGTTGAGGGTGTGGCGTTTTTTCCCCCCAAGTATTAAGAACATTAATAACACAGGACACACAGTTTGGGTGCTAGGCAATAACAGAGCAAGCAAAAGAGAGAGGAAGTGTGTGTGTGTGTGTGTGTGTGTGTGTCACTGGACAGCTGGAAGATGGACGTGTGTGTCGGAGGAAACGGTGGCGCCGTGTTCACAGCCTTCCTGACTTGAACAGCGTGACCTTCCCGATTGTTTCCTGCATTTGTGTGGCCGCTTCCTGTTTCATGTTCATGAACGGCCTCATGGGACAGCGAGGGAGGGTTTGGACTAGTGTGTGTGTGTGTGTGTGTGTGTGTTACTCGAAGTTTAGAGAGCAAGTGAGTGAGCGAGAGACCCAAATACTATTATAAAATAAAAAAATCACTTTGTGCTGCTGCTTCAACTTTTAACCTCATTTTTCACATCGCTAATATTAATTAAAGTTGGGATTTTGAAAAAAAAAAAGTTATAAAAGTTATATCAGAAATAGCATCTGTGAATAATTTCTTCTGAAAAACTCACATCACATTATTCACCCCTTTTTTACTGTACACGCGTACAAACAGAGTTCTTTCTATAGTTCTTTGAGGGTTCCCAGCTTTCTAAAAGGGTTCTAGTTTGGAACCTTTCTGATAGAGAAACACTCTGTTGTACTGAAGTACAATCGAAGAACTCTTAAGGGTTCTAGATCTGAGTGGAGTTCAGAGTTGGGGATGCTAGAGAATTCTTTATGGCCTAGTGAACAGCATTATGGGATTACCTGTTTTAACAAGGACACACTGATAATTCACTAAATACCTCCAAAATAGGGAGCCTTAGATGATGATATCAACATTTTTTAAAGATGATAATCAGGGGTTAAATAAGGATTAATGAGGTGTTGGAATGCTGTTTATTTTTTATTTTTAGGGTACCAACAATGTGTTATTACGTAGTTATTAACATCGATATCATGTAAACGGACTTAGAACGAGCCCAGTCAAAAGGGCTTACAACTGAGTGACCAGACCCTTTTCAGTGTTCACCTCCACTCCACTGTGTTCGATAGGAGACATTATTTGGGAAAGTGTTCGTGCTCCCGATATAAAGTCTGTCTCGTATTAAGAAGGCAGCACAAAGACCTTTTAAGGGACTCTATTTTGGAACACATTTAAAGTTGTGAAGACAATCCCGTAATTCTGTTCACCACTCAAGGACATTTTTAAAAATTTTTTCAAAAACATGGCAGATAGAACATCGTGGAATATCGTGAACCCGTGATCAAAGCTCAGGTTGTTATCGTGATACGAGGATTTAATATTGGCACACGCCGTCAGCGCGTCTCGCCTGTGGATCTCCATATGAATCGGTTTTACTGCATCCAGCTGAGAAGTTTGTGTTCATGCTTTCTCTGTGAGTGAGACTGCTGGCAGTGTGAGAAACCTGGATCCCGTGTGTGTGTGTGTGTGTGTGTGTGTGTGTGTGTGTGTGTGTGTGTGTGCAGCTGTGAGGAGTCACCTTGCACGAGCTACTGGGAATTCCCCTTTTAAATGAGCCGTTTGGGGGGAAAGAAGGCCGAGAGCCTGACACTAAGCCATATTTCTCTCTCTGGCCTGTGATTCTGACTGAATTAAAACACACGCACACACACACACACACACACGCACAACGGAAATATACGTACGCATTCCAGCCGTGGTCCGAACCCGAACCCTTTTTCTTTTTTAGGGATTTGATAATATATTTAGAGCTCTTGACATTCGGGATCGCGGGGTTCAGAGAGGAGTATTTAAGGGTCGTTATATCTCGTTAAAAAATAACCGCTCCAGCTGTGATTATCGGCACCACAGCGCACTGGTTCATCCCGAACGCTCGAGCTATTTAAGGAGCGGAGCTGTGGACGCGTTTGGTCGGGGGGGAAGAGATGCCGGCGCGCTTTGGCCTCTTTACGCGTGGAATGTGACCCGCAGATACACGCTTTTATTTTCAGTTACGGTCTCCGGACTTCAAGCGGTCCAGCAGACAACAGCTACGCTGTGGAAATGTTCTAGGAATGGCAAGAAATTGTCAGAAAGCATTCGTTTTCTAAAATAGCAGATCACCATGATTTAACTCGGGTAACTTCTTCAGGTTTCCAGATATTTCGCCGTTATTCATACACTGTTTAAAAAAATTTTTTTAAAAATTTAAAAAGAGAGAAGAAAATTCAAAGTCCTAGGTAAAGTGTAAAATATAAAAAAAAATTCTATGTGATAAAACTCTCATCAAACACCAGCTGGTAACTATTAATGTTGCGTTTAGCATTTTTTTAGACTAGTTAACATTTGCAAAAAACAGCTAGCTAACATAACATTAGCGTAACATTATTTTTCTTGCTAGCCTGAAATATGTTCTCGCTCTCAAAATAAGGCTTCAGGATCATATCGGAATATTTTTTATTTATTTAATTTTTGTATTTTTTGTATTTTTTTTAGTACAAGAAGTATAAAAGCATGACCATGCATTTATCTGTATAATAGTTCGCTAAATGTACTGCCATATTTTCTACATTTGAGTCTGATATTAATCAGATATGTAAAGATATTAAAGATATGTAGAGTTAGATTTTGACACATTTATACTCAATTAAATTTCCATTAAATAAACTCACACTTTTATATTTCGACTTTCAAAAATAATTATCCAATTTATTTATTTTTTGCCGTCCGACTACTAATTCAATCAGTTACGTTTCTGTGCATTTTAACTTTATTTATTAATTATATTTAAAACGTCAAATCAAATCCATAACCTACCAATTTGTCTGGATACCAACCAATCATGTTTGCACAAGGTCAAAAAAAAAGAACCTAATCTTATGAAAAATGTTTATGAATTCAAACAAACGAGGGCGATGTGGGTGGATTTCGTTCCAATTAATATGAATGAAGTCGTAAGAAAAGGTAAGAACGAACCCCGCCCCTAACTCCGCATCTAACCCCGCCCCTAACCGTAACCTTCGTAACTTTTTCATATGTATTTTTTTTGGTAAGCGTGAGACCATGTTGGAAAAAAAGAAGGAAAAAAAAACATGTCCTGACTTCTAATTTCAGTTAAAATCATTTACTTTTTACTTTTAAATACTTGAGTACATTTAAGGCGTGAACACTTTATAACTTTCACTCAAGTATATTTTTGACAAACTACTTTTCATTGAGTATGATTTTGACACAATACCCCATAATTTCAGTATCAAAAGTATCACTTTTGTACTTTTTCCACCACTGGGCAAAAACATGGGCCATAATTGGAGCATCCACATGAGTTTGAGTTTATGATTTGTCCACTCATGTGTTACGTGAATATATATATATATATATGAGAGAGAGCGAGACAGAGAGAGAGAGAGAATATTTTGCATGCCTGTTTATATGCAAGTTGAGAAAGACGAGTATATATATATATATATAATGTAGTCTGTCTCATTCTTCCTCTCTTTCACTCTTTCCCTCCGTCTCTCGCCGTCCTCTCGCTCCTCTACGTGACGTGGTATGCAGACAGGCTGGAATTTTTCGGGCCTCCAAATGATAGACCAAACATGTCATCCCTGGCTCGGGTTACAAGGAAATAAAAAAGAAGAAAGAAAAAAAAAGATGGCCGCCTCATGCGTGCGTGGGGATGCGCCGTGAGGGCGTGAGGGTGTGTGTGCGGACTCGCGGACTCTCTGACCTCGCCGTGTGTTACTGCGGATGAACTTATCATCGCAGCCGGTTCACCACGCGTTCGCACACTCGCCTGCAGATCCGCTCTATACTTGGCTTCTCGCATTCCTCACATCTGCTGTTCCCATTCCTCCCTCGTCCTGCACGTGCACACGACGCCCTTCTCTCTGGCTTTTTAATGGCTTCCCCAGTTTCTCCTCTTACCAAGAACCGCCGTTTATCATGGTCTTGGAGTTGGACTAAGTAACTAGGGTGCTAGCACGGGCCTGCCGTGGACACACATGAGAAAATGCGTCTGTCGGTTTTAGATAAAAATCTATGCGGGCCTATTTCTTCGGACGCTGGCGCCAATTCATATGGAGGTATTTGCTGGTCGCCGAGCGTTAGCCGCCCTCGCTAATATTTAACATGCCTGTCTGCCCTCGCGTGACGCCGTTGTTTGAACTTTGGAAGACATGCCCATTGAACCATGCTAGTTTGCCAGTAGATCTTTACTTTGCGTCTAAACCACTTACAGACCTACAAAGTTCTCAAATACAACTTTTTATGTTCTCTCAGTCTGGCGTAAGGCGCATGTTATGGACAATAATACCATATTACAATGATACTGGGCCATATTGGGAATGTGAGCTGCCTTGCCGTGGAATTAAACCCTATTGGTGAAGCCTTGATGTCCATGGTTAAAGATTGAGCTGCATTATTCAGAGCAAAATGATTTCTGTTTAACATTGACTCATGTGGAGCGTCTGAGATCGACCACAATAAAACATTTAAGGATTGATTAGAGGCTCGTATATATTCTGATCTCACACGTCTTTGGCACTTGCCTCGAAAGCAAAACTGATAATTAACCTTGATCCTCCTGTGTACGCTCTGCTGCATGAAATCCAGTTAAAACTCTTCTCTTGAACAGAACTGTGCTTTTCAGATCAGCGGGAAGGACCCGGCCCTGGCGGCGGCGGCGCATTGGAATCTGGCACGAGTCTGGGAAAGGAAGAGGAAATCCAGAGATTTACGGCACTTTCTGTTTTATTTGTAACTCTCAGTTGCTGAGGCAACAAACGGGAGCCAGTCTCGGGATCGCGCCAGGGAGATTTTAGCCCCGCTTTGAACTCGGGTGTCCAGACGGGGTGAGATGGTGGACAGAGATAGTAGCCGAGGTCACGCCCAACACCAAAACAGCAACGCCAAACAAGAGCTGTCCGGCTCAACCGGCCACATTGATGTTGCTTGTTTACTTACTCAGACTGCGCCTGAACCAAACGGATATCGGCTATTTGAGAAAGGCACGGACATCTCCGCCCGCGGTGCCAACTATGTGCCTGTCCATGAGCTTCATGATCTTTTGACCGTCTTTGTAATTGTCTAGTAGTAGTAAATCAAGGCAACTGGATTTTAAGGCATTGGTCAGAACTGATGAAACCAGGCTAGAAGGTGAAGCGTCTTCAGTAGCATTTGAATGAATGGCCGATAATTTAAGGGGATTGCGAATTCCAAATGAGCCGTTTATATATATTCCCTATAAACTCGGCACCATGTTGAAAATCTCCATGCTACATGTAATTCAAACCAAATGGGAAGAACACCAATTAGGCGACATTCACAAGAATGTTTTGCCGTCAGAAAACGCCCTGATATGCGCTGATAGTTTTGTCAAAGGCATGTTTTTGGGCGAGATTGATTTTAGGTGAGCTCTATTCTGGGCTATAACCCGACAGACAGTGTGCTAAGCCGAGGCTTGTGTGAGCCTTTATAGATTTTTAGCTCTGGATCGCACAGCTCTGGCGCCTTGCCCGGAGTGTTTCCGATTGGCTAATGCATGGCCACGTCAGAGTACGTTCCGGCAAAAGTTAAACTCTGATGAACTTCAAACACATTTTTACGCATCAGCGTGCTTTGGTGCGTGTTGTCCGTTAACGCATGATTCTCATTGAAATCAATGGCGACGGGTGCGTTTTTGACGGATACCAAAAAGTCATCGTGAACATAGCCTCGGTATCAATGTTACCATAACGACGACAAGTGCGTTCGGCATGTTAGCTGAGTTTTCAATCGCCGCTCTTGTGTTTTGAGTCTTAAATGATGTCCGTCTCAGCAGATCATCCTCCAAATGTCCTTATTGAACAGAAGGTAAGAAGAACAATTCGTGTCTCGCGTCATTCCTGATTCCTAATGTTAGTTGGATGCCCCGTCTCTAATCCAACCTCTCAAATCATTTCTCAATTAGTATGGATAATGAGAAGGTGTGATAAAGGGGGATGGATACCAATTTTTCTGTAATAAATATTAACTTTGCAGGTGTGTTCCAGACTTTCCATGGTCGTGTCTAAAACTGCATTTTACCGCGCTAAATAGTACGTCACAAAAGAACTACTCTATCTGTGGAAAACCCATTAGCATGCAGCTGTAGCTAAACGTTTAGCTGCCACAGTGAAATGCAGTGATTTTTCTTCTATGTGAGTGGATTATTTAACCGGATTATCACCTGGTCCGTTGGGTAGAAATTAAATTCGGGTTGACCTCAGTCAGTTTTCGATTTAGCTTTGCACACGAAGGATTAAGCAATCAGTCGGATTGTTATCAAATTATTAGACTGCATGTATATGTAGCTAATGACGATTAAATACAAAAGTACGGTTAAATCGTGTTAAGTGAAGCTACACAGAGATGCGGCACGAGGAACAAACAGAAGAATGCTCTGCATGCACGTGGCTTGTTGAGGAAAGGGGAAGAATGAAACACAACCTGCTTCCGACTCAATGGAAACAAACTCTTATCAAACATCACATCCGCCAACAGCACCAGCATGACGAAGATAAACACATGAGACAGTTCCACGTTGTCATTATTGCTAAACGTGAAAGATTTGGAACGTTGCCTATTTTTCGCCATTGATGATGGCCAGCGTTTTTCTGTTTCAGTTCTGGCTTTGAGGCTTCGTTTAATGCTTCTTAGATTTATCGTCTGGCAGAGTTTTAATAAAAACCCACTCAATTAGAGAAACCCATGGATCATTCCAGGATTTGGGATGGTTGGAAAACAGCAAGTATGTTTCAGAAAGATGGGACTTGTGGTTTGCTAGCAGGTGTTGGCCAGTGGATCCGTCCTGATTGAGGTGGTCCAGTGGTTAAGGTTCTGGACTACTGTTTAGAAGGTTGTGAGTTCAAATCCCAGCATCTCCAAGCTGCCACTGTTGGGCCCGTGAGCAAGGTTTTTAACCTTCTCGGCTCCAGGGGCGCTGTATCATGTATATCTCTGACCCCAGCTTCTTAACAAGCGAGGATATACGTTCATAAAGGCTGTCTTCTTGAGTTTGATGGTCAGAAATTTGGAGATGTGACACTGTAGTTGAAGTTGAAGGACAGAAGCATCGTCACAAAGCTGCATTACAAAAATCTGGATTCAGACATTAGCAGAGTCTAGATAAGATCACATAGTCCAGGATTTTGAATAACTGCAATTTCAGTTCCATCATTTTTGTTTCTCGCACTCGTCCGAGGAGCTTCATCAGTTTTTGAGAACCTCCTTCAAGATTGTAACGGTTTAACGTATCACTACTTAACATTTATCATCTGGAGGACTGAAAACCTTTACAGACTTAATGAAATCTACATAATGTTCTCCTTTACCCCAAATGTAGTCAATCAGCCGAGACATGTTTGGTGTCTCCTTAAGTTTTGCACTGGAGCTACAAGCCTAATGGAGCTAACAAGTAATGGAAGTGTATAGCCAAAACTAAAGAAACAAATGTCAGACACCAAGCAGGCCTCGACTACATTTGAGGAAAACTCTGCAGAGTTGGAGGTCGTCTCCTCTGTGTTTACGCCTCATTCCCTCGTCAGCTGATCCCTCGTTCCTCAGCACTGTAGGTCACCTTCCCCTGTTAATCTTTAACACTCGAGCTCCGTATGTGCCCTCACCCACGGGATCGAAGCTTTCTGAGAGTCGGCCATAGTTCCAGATCCATCTGACGTATTTACTGCTGGCTAATTATCCACTTCACGTCGTCCCTTATTGAAACAAATGTATTCATTAGCGTGTTTTTAGAAACCGTGTGCTAAATAGCCGCTACAGTAGTGTGATGTGTGTGTTCATCCAGCCAGACTAATAGATCTTTATCTTTATTTTTTTTTTTCTGTAGAAGAAAGATGAGTGTCAGCGTGAACCTCGGCTCAGTGGTGTATGAGCTCTGCGCGCTGCTAATGTGTGGACATTACGGGTATTTATTGAATCGTTAAACGGAGAAGCGCAGTAGGTTGTGATGAACGCGGCTCAGTGCATTCACAGTTTTCATGGGAGAGAGAAAGAAAAATGGCAGAGAACGTTCTGGCTCTTTCTGATTTAACTGAGAACAGAAAGTGTTGCGTTTGCTAATAGCGCAGTGCTCGCTTACTTTCCACTTGTTGAACTATATTGGTTTTTGGGAACGTTCAGAAATTCAGTTAATAATAGTAATAATATATATTTTTTAATTTATGTAGCACTCAGGGTTGCTTTATAATTCAGCATTAAAAAAAGAAGGCGCGTACTGATATAGATCCGTGGCAGTTTATATTCTGAACACTTTTAAGGGAAAAATGTACTAAACTGAACCTTTTTTGAGTACAAACGCTTTAGTGCTTAATTTAGAGGACCTAGAGGATGTAATGTATTTTTAAAACCCATTTAAGGGACATTCTTAGACTTTAATGACCGCTGTTGTACCTTTAAGGCTGCATTTACACAAAAATGTACCTTGGAGCAGATTTTGGGTGAAATCTGAATTTGTGCCTAAAAAACAGAATAGAAACGACATAAATTTTCCAAAAAAAGTCAAATTTGTCTGAGATGTATAAATTGGCGTATGGATAATGAGAAAATAATTCTGTTCACCATACAAGAGTTCCAGGAAAGTTGGCAAACAAAACTCCAACTGAAGAGTCATGTTTAACAATATAGTATTTTTTACTAATCCAACGTCTTAAAAATATCTTAAACCTTGATTAAGTGTAATATTGGCACTTGACTGTATTAAAGGATAATGGAACCTCTTAACAAGCACTTTCTCTTTTTTTTGTCGTGCTAGTTTGAAGAGGAAGTCAGAGTGGCACCTTTTTGCCCTTCGACTGCCGCTCTGTAGTTATCGAGCATGACTCATTCTCTCCACTGGTCTTGCACACGCACACACCTAGCAGGCGGCTCTTTTATTGTCTGACTTTGTGAGCCTTGCATTAGGGGTTTATACAGTGATCCCCAATGTCCGAAAGGACACATCTGCTGAGACAGAGAGAGACATGTGTGAGACAGATGTCTCATACGAATCCCCCAGTGTAGCCTCTAGTTTTGTGAATCTTATTACATAGAATTGATTTATTGGGATTCTTGTAGTTCATTAATCATTAACAAAAAAGGTAAACGATTAGCAGTGTGTTAGCACGCAAACAAGAAAAGCAGTGGTATAAAGGCTTACCAGCGTTCTTTGGCCTCTGAACATCTTACACCTTTTATTTATTTATTCATGTATTTATTTTACGCGTAGCCTCTGTTTCAGTAGGGCAACAAAGTGAATGTACCTTTCATTAGAACAGCTGAAGATCTATTGAATAAAAACCACGTTATTACCAGTTGCTCTACCTACTGCCTGAGACAACAGGCTCATTTTTACACAATGTTCAAAGTACATGAGTTTGAACATAACGTTGTATATCTGAAAATCAGTCATCTGCTTAAATGTCTTTTCCAAAAGTAGCCATATGTTGGAGGAGTGAGCAGTAAGGTAAAGAGATTTGGCATTTTGGTTAGTGTGAGGTTGGGTTAATGTTGGCACTTGGAGAGCGAGACTGTTTGGTTAGCGTTGCGGTTGGTGTATGCATTTTGTTGACGTTAGTGTTTATATAGAGTTGGTGTTTGATCAGCTTTAGTGCTTGGTTGGCAATCCCATTTGGTTGGTGTTTTTGTTAGCTTTGAAAGTTTTGTTAGTGTTACCTTTGGTCAGCGTTGGCAAATTTTTACCATTGGTGTTGTCATCAGTATTGGCCTGTAGTTAGCATTGTCATTTTGGTTAGCGAGTTTTGGTCAGTTTTGCCATTTGGGTCTGTGTTGGTGTTCTTTCTATCATTTAAATTATTTTGGGTGTTTTGGTCAGCATTGGGCTTTGGCATTTTGGTCATCATTGGCATTTGTTGTTTAGGTCAGCGTTGGCGTATTGGGTCAGCGAATGGCGGATTGGTTCAGTGTTGGTGGATTGGGTCAGCGAATGGCGGATTAGTGTGAGGTGTATGTTAGGGTGTTGCTGGTGAGGCCAATGTGCTCAATGTTGTGTGTTGAATATGAAACAGCTCTGTATCTGCAGTGCAGCCATCACACTACTGCAAGGTCAAATTCACACACATGGCACTTTGTTTCTCACTGGCTGCTTCCTTCCCCTGCATTTATCACCCACAATCCTGTTCTGAATTGCAGTATTCTTTCTTTTTTTTTGACCTTCCAGCATCTATTTTTTAGTTTATTTTCTTTCACTGTATGGAAGATAAGACGATAAGAAGAAGATGCAATAATTATTCATGTATTTATGAGAGTCCAGTTTTTAGTCTGTTCTCGTTCAACATGGACATGAACCGCACATATATTGAAAGTACAAGAATCAGAGTCATTTTTCTGTTTAAAACTTTCTCATTCAGCCTCGTCTGAGACCTAAAATCCCCACACTCGGCTCATGACAAGCTCTTTTAATACGGAAGTGATTTATAACGTGGATTGCAGTCGTTTTTAAACTGATCCATATATGGCTTTACTGTAGATTTACAAGATAAGTCATTTTAAATCATTGTATCCATTGTATTTGTATTTCATGACAAAGAGGTATTTAAGGGGCACTTTTTTAAGGAGCCCCCACAAGATGGTAATGTTAAATGAAGCGTATCCAAGTATGGCTATGTTAACTGCTTCCCACTAGCATTTACGTCTTAACAATCTTGTACAAACATGAAGGTGGGCCCGAGGCCTTTTTTCTACCCCAGGGTTTTGAAACACCGGGATAAGGAAGGCCTAAGACATGGGTGCCTATTAAATCTCTATTTATAGCTCTAATCTTAGTTCTCTGAGTCTTTGTTGTCATCACAGTCATCCTCGGGTCTAATCTCAACTACACACCCATTCAAACTCAGAAAATGTCCCCAGGTTTTTCAAGCTCTGTGATATTTGATCACAATTAATCTGACATAAATTTATATCCGATAATTCAGTTGACCATTTTGTCTAAAAGTGCAGCAGAGCCAAATCTTTCAGTTCACTAGAAACCCATGCAAATGCAAACTAGCATTATAGTAAACTGGCTAACCCATGAGCTAGCATTAAACCAGCTAACCCACGAGCTAGCATTATACTAAATGGTCTAAATCACTAATTAACATTATAGTAAACAGGCTAACCCACAAAATAACATTATAGTAAACAGACTAGCTCACAAAATAACATCATAGTGAACAGACTAACCCACAAACTAGCATTATAGTCAACAGACTAACCCACAAAATAACATTATAGTAAACAGGCTAACCCACAAAATAACATTATAGTAAACTGTCTAACACAAACTAGCATTATAGTAAACAGGCTAACACATAAAATAACATTAGAATAAAGAGGCTAACCCACAAACTAGCATTATAGTAAACAGGCTAACCTACAAACTAGCATTATAGTAAACAGGCTAATTCACAAACTAGCATTATAGTAAACAGGCTAACCCACAAACTAGCATTATAGTAAACAGGCTAACCCATGAACTAGCGGTATAATAAGAAAAAGAAAAATGTGTGCATGAAGTAAATAAATAAATCAATAAATAATAATAATAACCTTCATTTATATAGAACATGTCCTATAAAATCTCAAGGTGCACTACATAAAATAAATGAATAAAATCCTAAAATATAGAAAGCATTCAAAATAAAGAAATAAAATGAAGTAGGTTTGGAGACATGAGCTGTTTAGCTTTATCGTGTGTGTCCAGTCAGCATGCAAACTTTCCCCGCAGGACAAAAAGAGACAAAAAATCACAAAAATTCATATTGTGTCTAAATCCGACCATATGGGCCATAAAGGACCTTGTTTTAAGATGGTGGGGGCTCGATCTGAAATTTTACAGCTGTGCAGAATTAGCTTTTGATGCTTTGAAGATCATGGATCATTGATGGTAGCTCGTCTGTGCAGAATTAGCTTAACAGACAATACCGATGTTTTTGTGATGCATGAGGAAATCCAGAAGGTCTGCAAAGGTACAGAACGTCTGGGATGCTGAAGGAGTCAATGTTACGAGATGCCAGAAATCATTAACTGAAATCGGGGATGAAGGTGAACAGGAAAACGCAGTGTCGTCTTTACGTCCTGTGAGGGACGGAAAAGAGGACAAAACTAATCAATGCCCTTGGTGCCGCATCCTGAAATATCATTCCGGGCTGATGGCATGGAACTCTCACAAGTCTGACTATCTTAAAAAATCTGTTTAAAAAATATATATATACATATCAATCTTAAGAGCTGAAGTGGACCACATGGGCCATGAGATCCGCCATTTTAGGATGCGGAAAAACTCGTTGCCAATGTAGCCAATGGAAACGGTAGTTATCGCTAATATTTACAAATACATCTGATACAACTTTTGCCTGTTCGACTAAATTGTTTGTCGATACGTAAAATACCGTGAAAAACTATACTTGTTAGTACTCCAAAAAAAATACCTCAGAAGTTAGCAAATAACCAAGGCTCATACTTTTTCTAGCTAGTACATAGCCTTTAAGTCTTTTATACGAACAATATAAAAACATAGTAACGGTGTAAAACGAGACAAAAACTTTGAGAACGTTAACATTTCCCTCAGATGTGTTGGTTAAATGACTAAAAAAAAAGATTTCGTACGACTAAAATTACACTGTAACTAAACTTAGCATCGACCGCTAACTTACATAGTTACTGGCATATTCAGAAATTGCGTCACAGCTCGTGAAATAAAAACACCCCAAGAGTAAGCTGTTGATGTGGATTTTTCTCGTAAACGTGGTGAACACGAGCACATTTGAACGTTAGTTTAAGAATAACGTAACGTCTGTATTTGATTGGAAACAACGGCGCAATAAAAACACAGTTTCTTGTAGTTTCATTCAACGCCGTCGTCTTTGGATGATGTTCGCTGTGGGGATTTACCAGAAGACTGATAAGAAACTGGCCAACAGTCGTCTGTAGATTCTAGATTCTAGACAAAACAAGAGGAAACATGGACACAATTTGTGATGCACACAAAAAATATTTGCTATAAAGAAAAAAACTTTATGCAACAGCATTTCTTTGTGGGTAACGGCTTCATTATGTAAAGCATTTTAATCGCAAAACTTCAATTTAGGTGATAAGCTTCAGGAGGCAAAGTTTGCAATTAAGTTGACATAAAAATGAGGTCTAGATCGCGATCCTGATGATCCATTCTAGTTAAGCTAATCCTGCACAAAGTACAAAAATTCTCTGTTTTTGAAGCTTTAAAGATCATGGGTTGTTTATAGACGGTTCTTCGGATGCTACAAGTTCTCAAATGAGCTACAAATCATTTATAGGTCCTTTAGTCTCTGTCCAAACAACCTATAAAGCACACGCACACAGCCTTGAGGGCAAGGACGAGCGACGTGTCATGTCTTTAGAGAGTTAAGGAGGTAAAGCACTAACACGGGTGACTCTGAGCTATTTGTTTTATTTCCATTCCTTTTTATCAGTGGTCTTTTTCTTTTTCTTTTTTTTTTATAGCTTAAATTAATTTGACCTCACCGTGGTCACCCGCTGTTGTTGTTTTAAACGTGCTGTAAACCGCACTCGACAGGAACCTGTAGCTCAGTCTCTGTCAGAACATCCTGCTCGGCCATGACGCCGTGTTTGTTCCCCGCTCGCGGCTATCTAATCAGGTTTTCATGCTCAGGTCTGATCGACCCTCATTTGCCTGGGTGAAGTGGATGACGACGATGTTAAACCTTTGCCCGAGGCTTGAAGTGTAGGAAGGAGGATAAAACACGAGGCTCGATGGCCTAGAAAAAAAATCTGGTTATTTCACTAACAAATGCGTTAACCAGGAGGAAACGTCTCACCTTGGTTTACCTGTTTTAGAAAGACAACGTTTACGTGTTCTAGACACTAATGGGCTGACGGAGCAGGTAGGACGAAAAGACGATCGTTTGTAGGTCATCTAACTTAAAACAAAGCACAGAATATTTTCTTGATATTTACTTTATCCAAAATGACATGCAGTCAGCTCCAGAATTATTGACACCCTTGGTAATAATGAGTAAAAAAAAAAAGGGTTTTCATAACATTTTTTCCCCATCTTTACCAAGGGTGCCAATAATTCTGGAGCTGACTGGCTAGGTTTCAGAGTGGCTCATAACTAATAAATTTCCATATTATAGTAAACAGGCTAACCCACAAACTAGCATGATAGTAAACAGGCTAACAGATTAACTAGCGTTATAGTAAACAGGCTAACCCACAAACTAGCGGTATAGTAAACAGGCTAACAGATAAACTAGCGTTATAGTAAACAGGCTAACCGATAAACTAGTGTTATAGTAAACAGGCTAACCGATAAACTAGTGTTATAGTAAACAGGCTAACCCACAAACTAGCATTATAGTAAACAGGCTAACCCACAAACTAGTATTATAGTAAACAGTATAACATAAAAACTAGCATTATAGTTTAGTTCAGCAGTTTTGAACCTATTGCTTTATTGAATCAGTCATTTTTTGGGGCTGCTCTTTTACAGTCTAAACAATCGCAACCTTTTTTGTGAGCACTTCATCAAGTGAGCACATGCAAGACTTTTATCTAAATGGACTTTTACATGTGATGCACTTCAACAAAAATGGCCTGAAGTTGGAATCGTGTGAAAAGCTTTTATAGAAACAGTGAAATAAAGCTCACAATATGTCCGGGTTTAACGACGCACATTTCAGTCCTGCTGTGTTTGAAGTGCCCTGTTTGGAAGATCATAGATCATTTATGGATGGTTTCTAGAGGATCTGAGATTAAGGTCTGTTTTAAGTCTTTGTGTGTTTTAAGTGGATCATGAAACAAGCTCAGACCTCCAAAAAAAGAAAAGAAAAAAAAAAAAAGACTACACGAATAGCGGAAGCAGGAACCTGTTGTGTTGGGAATAGTCTGTTACGGCGCTCGTGAATCACCTCACCGCCTTTTCCACTTCAAATGACTCGCAGGTGATGAATCATTCAAGGCAACAGGAAAAGCTGCGCTTCTTTTCTGAGTAGTCGAGTTTCAGCGTAACGGCTTTGTTTCTACTTGCTTTTTTCTTTCAAGTTATGAACTATCGTTATAGTAAAAACCCACAAACTAGAATTATGGTAAACAGGCTAACCCACAAACTAGAATTATGGTAAACAGGCTAACCCACAAACTAGAATTATGGTAAACAGGCTAATTAAACAAGAGATTCATGTGCACTTGGTCAATAAAATCCATTCATAAACATGTCATGGAAATATTTTATGTATTGCACTAAAAAATTACAGACTCAAATTTAGCATTTAAAGGAAATTCAATTTACACAGTTTGGTGTCCAAAGCTTGTTTCTTTAGTTAGCCGCATTAGCCTCGTATCTCCAGTGTAAAAATTAATAAGCAAACATTAAACCATTTCTTTAATGTCCAATGTTGTTGAAAATGTAATAAAACACACGTCTTTGTTTTGGTGCGAGTGCTAAGAGCTAAGCTAGCTAGCAAACACTGCTTGATACAGGGGCTTAATTGTAAAACAACAACATCTGGTTGGGGTTTTCTAAAACAAAAAAACAGACCAACACTAGCCTCAATCACAACCAATCATATTCCACCATATTCAATTTAAAAGTAAAATGTTCTCCTTTACTTGGGCGTCTTTGACCGAGATTAGCAGAATGCTATTCATTGACTAGCCTGGATAAAATTAGCACAGTAGGTGCTAATTTTCTTGCACATGAAACCTCACTTTTAAGCATACATTTTCCTATCATCATATTTGCATAGCATCGTAGCGGGGTTTACAATATTATCGCGATACTGCAGAAACAATTTTCTACAAGTTTATCTTTTTATTGAAATCTTTTTATCCTACATTGAAACTCTGTCGATTCCAAGTGTAAGTCTAAGTGTAGTTGCAGTGGAATTGAGTCTTTTCTTAGGAATTTACCATCACATCTGAGAGAAATGCTGACGTTCCTGATGGTTTAGTCTCGTTTCCACGGTTACAGTGCCTTTACATAGTCTGCATAAAAGACTTAACGGTTATGTGCTAGCTAGCTAAATCGTTAGCCTCAGTCGTTAGCTTGCTTGTGTGCTTATTTCGTAGTGTCCACTGATTATCGTCACGTCTACCAATGCTGTTATGTCTTCAGGCACTTTGACATTAAACCCTAAAACTTCATTTTTAACAAAATCCAAGAAGGAATCCACATAATAATAATATTAATATTAATAATAAAAAATAGTACATTTATAGAACCTTTTTTCTTTTTTTTTTTTTTTACAGTAATGCAGTAAATGTAAATCTGTGTAACTTTAGTTTCCTCAGTGTGTGTGTGTGTGTGTGTGTGTGTGGTTTGAGAATGCATCAACATAGGAATGAGCCATAGGCCTGCTAGGACAGGTTGTG
>JAOUQW010000004.1:8921837-8932976 GCA_028565825.1 Olivaichthys viedmensis
TCTTGCTGATCTTCTGAAGCAGTACAGCCCATCCCGAGCGCTTCACTCAGCTGAGGCAGGTCTACTGTTAATCCTGAACATCACTCACAGCTCAGCCGGTGGAAGATGTTTCTCTTACATCACTCCTAAACTCTGGAACAGTGCTCCAGAGAACGTTAGGAACGCTCTATAGGTTTTTTAAAATCCAGATTAAAAACATACTTGTTTTAATTTAGCAGTTTTTTCCTCAACCGTCAGCGCACGTTTTTACATGTAATCCTAAGATAAGCGGCCGCTTTTAAAAAGAAAAGCACTCTTTTTACCTCTCGACCAATCAGGTCGCAGGCCGGGGGGGGGAGGAAATCAACATGGGGGGCCATGTCGGTGGAAAAATGTAGTCTCGTTAGTTTATTATTTATTTATTTTATAGAAAATGGTTCATCTTCATGGCTGTAAGCTTGAGCTCACCATTTCAACTGCAAATCACAAACGCCAGACTAATAACACTTCACTAAAGACAGGCTACGGGCTAATAACTTGTAAGGAGGGGAAAGATTCACACGTTTCTTCTGGCGGCGTCAGGAACACAAAGAGCTCCTCTCATCTCTCACCCATAAGACGATGAGATCAGACGCTCCGTTTCTCCAGCTGTGTTTGATCAGTTTATCCACAACTCTGTCTGATCTCATCTCAGCGGTGTGTGTGTGTGTTGTTTTCCCACTCAGCAAGAAGTGGAACACATGTTGTTCATTTAACTTAATCTCGTAAAGGCCCTTGTGCTTGTGTGGACTGGATTCCTGCACACACACACACACACGCACACACACACACTGTATTTCCTCTGAGCTAAGCTCAAACGAGCCAGACTGTCTTTCAGCCGTCGCCTTCAAAGAGAAACTCGTTGGTCCTGTCGCTAAACACAGCTGGCACAAGAAATACCTTTCATGATTCCACCGCTGAGATCCTGTTCGGGTGACGCTTCCTTTCGTCGCTGGTTTGATCAGGGTCCTGTCTGTCTGTGTCTCAGAAAACCAAAATCAGAGGTGCTGAATCGCCCACGCACGCCTCCACAGAACTATTCTTCCTTTCAGATTTTCTTTTTACTTCACTAGAAATGTACAGTTGGATTGTGATTGTGTCCGTCTTGGCAGAAACTGTACAATTTCCATACACGCGTCAATGAAGAGTGTATTAATGTGATTGGGTTGTTCGATATTTAAATGTGAAAGATTTGTTGAAGGCACTGCGATACAAAGCACCCGGCGAATCTGCAAAGGATTCATAACCTGAAAGATGAGAAACAAATGCTAGTTTGTCACAAGTGCTAGAGTGGTCAAGATGGGGACAAAAAGCCGATTTCAAAGCCAGGTGCATAAACAATAATACAAATAAATTAAAAACCAGGAAGTAATTCAAAAGGCAATCGATGGAATGTAAGTGCAGAGAAAGTAAGCTGTTAACCCAGATACTGTCGGAAAAAGTATTTAGATTTTTGTGAAAGGAATAGAGACATGGAGCTGTTTGGAGTGGAGGGTGAAGCTCGTTCCACCGCTGAAGAAGCGAGATCTTGTGCTGCAGCGTGTTTAAACCTCAGAGAAGGACACGCCAGGCGCCCCGAAGTTTTAGACCCGAGTTGGTGTTTAGTTTTGAACCAGGTAGCGTAGT
Organism: Olivaichthys viedmensis; assembly: GCA_028565825.1. Taxonomy (NCBI): domain Eukaryota; kingdom Metazoa; phylum Chordata; class Actinopteri; order Siluriformes; family Diplomystidae; genus Olivaichthys; species Olivaichthys viedmensis. The sequence continues at coordinate 8,923,482 of JAOUQW010000004.1, forward strand.
TTTGAATTTGATTCTTGTTGCGACAGGAAGCCAGTGGCGTGACCTCAATAGAGGGGTCACGTGAAAACTTAAGGTTATGAACCAGGCGGGCAGCAGCATTCTGAATGCTCTGTAGAAGAGATGTCACATATGAAGGGAGACCAGCAAGAAGAGAGTTGCAGTAGTCAAGTCTAGAAATAACTAGTGCTTGTATGAGGATTTGAGTAGATTGTGTAGTCAGAAAAGGTCGTTTTCTTCTGATGTTATGAAGAAGAAACCTGTAGGATCTGGTGGTTGATGTGATCGGAGAAGTTAAGCCCGTCATCTAAAATCCCACCAATAATCTTCGCCGTGTGTGCCGGATGGACTGTGAGGCTGTCAATGGTGATTGACGGGTCTAACAGAGGGGAGTTCCTCGCCGGTATGTACATCAGTTCAGTTTTGTTGAGTTTCAGATGATTGGTCGTCATCCAGGAGGAGATGTCAGAAAGGCAGTGCAATAACTTCTGAGAAACTTGGGAGGTGGATGGAGGTAAAGAGAAGTAAAATTGTGTCATCGGCATAGTGATGATAAGAGAAGCCATGAGACCTGATCACTGAGCGCAGTCATTTGGTATAAAGGGAGAACAAGAGTGGACCAAGAACCGACCCCTGAGGGACTCCAGTAGTGATGCTGTGAGGTGATGAAACTGAACCTCTCCAAGCTACGATCCTGTAGATACGACAAGAACCAGGTCAGAGCGGAGCTCCCAATCCCCAAGCAACTGGTGGCTATAAGCTTCCTTTACGTGTTAGCTACATTAGCCTCGTTCCTCAAAGACACCAAACATGTCTTGGCTGATCAACTACATTTGGGGTAAAGGAGGGGAAAATTGAGAGTGGTTCATTTTTGGTCAAACTGTTCCTTCAACCTCAGCAGCGTTTCCTTCTGGGGGGTTAAGTTCATCTCCGAGTTTCTCTTTCTCACAGAACTACAATAGTTCATCTTCAAATGAACTATTCTTCCTTTTATCTTGTCGTTTCACTGGAACCTGGCTTCACCATTGTTTCAGAAACTGTCGTTTTCCTAAACATTTCAGTGAAGGATTCTTTCATGGGAACTTTTGAGACTGTGTTTCTGTCTGAACGGTAAATACTCAGCCAAGTCAGGTCTCGATTGTGTCGGTTTTTTCAAATACTTTACATGTGCGACCGTTTTCAAGCTGGACGTTTACCTTTTGCATCGTGTAAATCTCTTTAGTTACATCTATCCGGTGGTTTATGATTGGTCTCCTCAGTTATAATCATTTATTAGTACTGTAATACTCTTGAATGCTTAGGCATTTCCAATATATAGGATATGAAGTAGCATTTGTTCATGCTATTTAATAGGCTTTAAGACTCATTCATTTATTAGAACCCTAACCTGACAATAAATATACAAATGCCAAGGTTGAGCGTCAGTACAGGATTTTCACGCTGAATATTAGCATTTACATCGAAACCATTTTCTTATATTTAATGTGTAATGTTCAAGAACATTCCTGGCATAGCCGAGATTGTGACCCCTAACCTCCTAACCTCTTTCCCTCCAGGTCCCCATGCCCTCCAGTTTTAACGGTGAAATCCTGGGGAACTCCGGAGGGGACTCGATCCTCCAGACGCGCTCTCTGATCCGCTCCAACCTCTCGTTATCTCCCGCCGATTACTCGGAGAGGACAGACGTGCCGTCGCGGCGTGAGAGCGGCACCACCATGCCGATTAAAACCGAGGTGCCCATCCACCTGGTCAGCACCACCAACCAGCTGCACAAACAGGGCGGAGTTCAGCAGCAGATCCCCACCAAGCTGGCCACCCTGAAGAGCAAGGACAAGAGCAGCAAGAGCAAAGGCTCACAGCGCACAGACAGCTCAGGTAGGGTTAATAAACACGTAAAGGGCTGCATGAGTGCGCAATAATAAAAAATCCACCCTTGTTCTGTTGTGGTCACCTCACTCAACATCCCATACGCAATCTTAAATTAAATTAAATTAAATTTCAAAACTGCTATTTCATGGCACTGAAGCATGAATTAATAAATAATAAACAGTGATGGGGGGGGGGGGGGCAGTACTGTCTTTACTGTTCTCTGAATTATTATATATTAGGACAGTTAAAGAATTTAATTAAATGTATTTAAAATCCTGAGTGCCTTCTTAAATTGAAGCCCTGCATGACTACTGTGTAATGTGTAGATATGCAGTCTTGAATTGAGCTTAACAATGTCATTTGAAACAAGTTTGTGAAGATTTTGGCGCGTCTTTATGGGAAAGATTTTGGGTGAGATAGACTTCCAATACTTGTTAGCTACATGAAACTGGTAACTCGGTGTATATGTAAGATATGAATGAAACTGAACGGAGTTGAATTTGTCTTTGCAGCGTCGGTAGATATGAAGCAGATGCTCTCTCTGAAAATGTCGGCCCGAGACTCGGAGAGTTCGTTAAAGGCTTGTCGCTCCGTTAGTCCTCATCAGCAGCTTCAGCCTCAGATCACAGGTGAGATATTAACAAACCTTCCTGCCTTCTGCATCACCGGATCTGCGTCCTGCTTCCAGTTCTCAGAGGACGACGTTAAATACTACATCACCTTCTCACCTAAAGCCATTTCACCTCTTTAAAAATAGGGCGCTTTGTTTTAAACCTCTTGTGTCAAGGGACCTTTTTTGTTATGTTATTATCTATACCGGAATAGCATAAAGTGTAAAATAACAATATTAATATTTCAGATACATCACGATATATTATCATCCCGGTATATCGTCCCAACCGTAGTGCAAATCGCATGCAGGTGTAGGCCAAAAGCAATAAACACACAGGATTACTGTATAATTAAATACACAATACACACATTATACAGAACAGAAGCAGCAACAAGATAAAGGATAAAAGTGCATAAACATAGTGTGTGTGTGTGCGCGCGCAGATCCCCCCAGCGTGGCGGACAAGCCCACCCCCGATCCCCTGAGAGCACAGAACCAGAGCATCACACCACCATACACCGTCCCCGACGACAAAGACAAGGAGGACGTCATCTTTTTCTGAGCACCTCAGTGCATGCTCGGATACGCCACAGGGAGGTTTGCATGAGGAACCAGTTTTGCTAAAAAAATTAAAATACTATTTTATTTTATTTTTTTTAAAGAATGAAGAAAAAAAGTCTTAAATTTTTTAAGTTTCCCTTTTTTTTTTTTTTTTATTGTCAAGAACTCTCACTTTTTTTTAACGGAAGGAAAAAAGAGGATAAAAGACGTTTTTAGTGGAAAGAAAAATTCACAGCTCAGAGGAACGTCTCGGACGATCGGAAGGCCCTCAGGCGAGGAACATGACGTGACTGATATAAAATAAAGGAGATGAAATTAAGTCGACTCAAATGGTCAAACGTTGACTCTGGGGTGACGCAGTGACGTTACCGTGACGCAGATCATTACCGCTCAAGGAAAATCCCAAATGTTCAGAGCAGTTTTGTTCAAGCTGCTGCTTTATTTACCTGGTCAGTCCCTCATTTCACGATGGGGCTGAGATTTAGGCTAACGGGGATCATTCATGGATTAATTGTCCGGAGTTAATTGATTTTGATCTTATCCTAATTTTAAAGACCGAGCTGCGACATCCCTGTGATATCTTAATATCCCTTAAATTAGCTCTCTACTATCTAATGAAATAGATGTATCAGTAATTAGTGATGCAGCTGGAACTCGACGAATTCGACGCATTTCCCTTTCCGATCCGATCTACTGCTGTGTTTTATGCCATGAGTGTTTGTTATGTGAGCACGGATCACAAATAGTCTTACAGCGTGACGCAGAGCTCGCAGTAGAAGCTTGGTTAACGTGAGGAGGTCCGTATCGGATATTGGCCGACACTCAAAGCTCTGATGTCAGTATCGTACACTTTTATTTTTGCTCTTATAAGCTCATCATGCTAACAACAAATTAGGTCTGCTATTCTTCAACGAGAAGTTAGAATCGGATACTTGGGAGCTTTTGAGTATCGGTAATGGCGCGTCTGTAATCGTCTGAGCTAAACGAAGGCTGTCTTTATAAAGATACTCCTTATTACGGCAAATTACTACTGAATGGGATTGAACACGGCCATAAGAATACAATATGTACCTAAAAGACTTTGGTAACATCATTGGCTGTTTCTCTCATGTACGTGCCAAATGGACGTCCGGACTGTTCGATCCGCCTTTCTGTGCTTTATTTAGGTTTATGCCGAGACCTAGCTGATTTAAAAAATATATATATATATACATTGTGCCCATAGTCACTCATTAATGTGAAAAATGTGTGGTTCTCATGTGGTTCTGTATAATTCCATTCAATTTGAATTATTGTTCATATTTCCTTTTTCTGGGTTTTTTTTTTTTTTTAAGCTAATGTTGGATCAAGTAGAAAGGTCAAATTCACTAAACTGATTTTTAGTTTATTTTATGTATTTATTTATTGTATTTTTCATCATGGCAGCACGTCACACACCGTGTCATGGCTCCAGTCGGATCTACAACCTAGAGTAAATGAGTTTGAAAGCCGAGGCTTGACGAGGGAAGGACGTAGTATTGAAAATACAATATGTAGAGATAAAGGACAATAAAAAAATAACGTGACAATGTTAGAAATTAACCGGCGAAACTGAAGAACGCTGTTATTTCCTGATTTGGGGATGCTTCGGTGGTGTTATAACGCTTATACCATGGCCATTTACCAGAGTTTACTGAATGAAGCAGCAATACGCTAGAACTATACTGTTGTTGCTATGGTTACGTCTCGGAGGGCGTCGTCTCCTTACTCTGTTCTTGTCGCTTTGTTAATATTGTTAGTGTAATTGCGACATAAACGTGAACTTTTGTTTAAAAGTATAAATACAGGCCGAGCCTAAACCATTGTACGTCATCGTTGTCATGGTTACATTCCAACACGGTTACATCGCATCACTGATTTAGAACCGTAATGAAATGTTTGATCTACATCAAAGACACGCCAATAGAAAAACAGTAGGGCACCCGTTAGCCAATCAGAAGCGCGTATTCTTTTGTGGCCATGGTATAAGATTGTAAGATGATGATTTTCCTATACATCACTGTGTTCTCAAAAATATTTGCACCCTTTGTAGGAGTGCATCTCAGGCTCAGATGAAGCTTACCGAACATGAACGTCTCGACTCGCGCTCGTGTTCACGAACGTCACCGTAATCGGACCACAGATAATCGTGAAAGGCATTTTTGTATATTTGCTGTCAGAGCTACTGCCGAGTACAGGGTATATATTGTACATATGATTTAGAGCGGATGTAGATTTGGGATGTAGATCTACGATGTCTTGTACAATGTGCACTGGACTTTGGTGCACATTTTTGGGGGTAAGGGAACTTGATTCTTTGGCACCCTCTGTTTCTCAAAGAAGAAAAAAAAAAAAAAAGTTCTGTAATCATTCACAGCTTGTCAATCATTTTTCTGTCGTCCGTGTGACATTGACAAGTGTTATGTCTGTGTTTTAATCATGAAATGAAGCCTTATTCCGATATCAGCCCTTAGTGAGGAACCAAAGATGCACTGAGACTGTAACAGCACCATGTCTGTTTTTGTTTCCCGTCATTTAATGTGCAGTTTTTAGATGCTAACTGTAAAAAGTCTCTGTATCGGTTTAGCGCAGAGTCTTCTGTCCCACTTCTGCTAAGATGAAGGTCTTAATCTCTCTCTCTCCGTCTCTGTGTGCGTCTCTTGACCACTTGAACCTGTGCTAAAGTCTTAACTCCTTTGAAGTTTTATTTCGAGATGAAGTTTATTTAACATTTGTGTTTCTTTCCTTCTCCTGTGAGACCGTGCTCTGTGAAAGCACCTTTTCCTGTGAAACGATGATTTTCTGTGCATTGCCAATTACACTAGTCACTTTTAGTACGGGGACATGAAGAGGGGGGCGTGAATGTCGCGTTTTTGTGTGCTTGTGTATTTCCAGATGTTTTAATGACGTTTGTAGCACGCAGGACCACTGTGATTATTTTCTATTATATTTTACTCACAAAAAAAAAAATATCTAGTTGTATTACACACAAAACCGCCTTAGTGACATTTCCATTTTAGTAATAAAACATCTGAAATGGTACACCTGTGTGTGTGTGTCTGTGTGGTTGCTTCTCTCTTCTTTTTAAGATGTGGCGATATTAAATTTCTATATCCTTACCGCCTAACCCTTTGATGATATGGTTTAGGATATCATCCTACGGAAGCACCGAAGGGGAAAAGTTTAAGTCAAATTTCTGTTCTGTTTTTTATAAAATGACAAAAAACAGCAGCAGGATATTATCCAAAATGTTTTAAGCGTAAGGTTCCCTAAACTCGGCCACTGAGGTGCTTGAGATTTTTATTTATTTTATTCTCAGGTTAGTAAACCAAAATAAAAGACCCTTTGAAGATAATCTGTGCAAGAACTCGTACATATAAACGCATGTTTATGATCATTAACAGCAGTTAAACTTTTACATTTCCACATTATCCACCTGTCTGTCCACCTATCTGTCTGCCCGTCTGTCTGTCCACCTATCTGTCCACCTGTCTACCTATCTGTTTGTCTATCCACTTGTCCACCTAAATAAATAAAGTGGACAGACAGACAGACAGACAGATAGGTGGACGGACGGACGGACGGACAGATGGACGACGGACAGATAGGTGGACAGACGGAAGACAAAGACGGACAAGTAGGTGGACGGACAGGTAGGTAGGTGGACAGACCGACGGATAAATAGGTGGACAGACAGACCGACAGATAAATAGGTGGACAGACAGACCGACAGATAAATAGGTGGACAGACAGACCGGTGGACAAGTGAATCGACAGACAGACGCATCTTAACTCTCTGGTTCAAAAAAAGCCCTCAATCTAAAATAAATCTGGTCAAAAAGCCCTCAAATCTCTGGTTCCTCTTAGCATACAAGACTGAGACTTAGCTAGCTAGCATTCACTTCCTGTGGTAACTTGAGCACGCTAGCATCATCAGTGTTGGCATCATGAATGAACGGAAGGATGGATTGTTAACACGAAAGGCGAGTACACAGCATGTGTCTAACTTTTCCAGAAGTGTCTTTGTTTTTCTTTTGGAACAAGGGTCGTATGTTTGAGCTCCATTATGCCTCGATCCTTCGTGTTCCTTCAACAGGAAAAAAAAGACTAACGCACATTCTGATTTTATATTTTGAGTAAATAATATCTGAAATAGTGTTCATTAAATTAGTTGAATGTAAAAGCCCAGTTTTTTAAATTGGACTCAAAAACATTGTGTTAGGTTTCTTCCACCAGGATGTTTTTGATGTTTGACCTTTGGTGACCCCATGACCCCAACCGTGACCTTGGGAACCCTTTCACACGTTCCCTTGAGGTATCATATTGTGGGAACAAGGAGCTGTGGGAACAGATCCGACCCCGAACATTTCTCCTCAGGAATGCAGGTATGTTGTGTGTGTTCTTGCCTGAGAAACAGGATTGACTCTTGTTTTAATGACTGAGCTGACGAACACAGTGACAGCATTTTAAATCATCTACAATAACATCATCATCATTCATCTTGAATATCGCAATATATCATATAACTGAGTATCGACACATGCCTGTGATCCAACAGTTTATTATTTTTTTTAAAGAAGGCATGCTATTTTGCAAAGCGTTTGTGACTGTGTGTGTGTGGTTCTGTGTAATTACAGCTCTCAGGCTAAACAAAGCCATTTTCAGGTGTTGTGGTTTTGCCGTCCTTCACCCAGAGTACCTGTACTCGTCTCGCGCACACACACACACCTCATCCCTCCTGCTGCTTTTCTCTCCTCTAATCCAGCTCGTGTGTGTGTGTGGCATCGACGCTGATCTCTGTTGGTATTTTTTATTACTGTTATAAACTTAATTAACCACTTATTACTTTACTAGTTGCTTTGTTGTAGCCTCTATAATCTGTCTCTCTGTCGATCTGTCTGCTTGTCTATCCACCTGCCCATCAATCTGTCTACCTATCCATCTATCTATCCACCTGTCTCTCTGTCCACCTGTCTGACTGTTTTTTCTGTCTGTACACTTGGCATTCTGTCTATCTATCCACTTGTCCACCTTTCTGTCTGTCTGTCTTTCCCCTGTCCACCTGTATACCTATCTGTCTGTCTATTCACTTGTCTCCACAAGTACACCTATTTGTGTTTGTCCATCTCTCCAACTGACTGTCTGACTAAACGTCCACCTATCTGTCTGTCTGTCTGTCCAACCACCTGTATATGTAACTGTCTGTCCATCAATAGACACACACACACACTTCTTTAATCTTTATTCAGATTACATAACCACGGTAACAGCCTTATGCACAGCTACGTCCAGGAAGAAGTGTGTGTGTGTGTGTGTATGCTGTGTCCCTGGAAACGGCTTTAGGAACGCGCTTTATTGCTGTCGCTGTGATGTTTGGCAGGCTTTAAAAGGACTTCTGGACAGATGGAAAGTATAGGATACTGATACACACACTGACTTATTGTTGTGTAACGCTGATAAGATGGAGCTGATCTGTTCTCTCATGAAGGAAACAAAAACTCTCGTCTGCAGTAATGGTATCGTGCAGTAATGTTATCATGTTTGGAGTGTTTGAAGAGAATGAGGCTGTGTGTGTGTGTGTGAATGAATTATCACACAGCTGTCTCAGATATCAGCACTAAAACGCCAGCTCTAGAGCCAAGCACTTATGGAAAGAACAAACACTCCATAGATTATTAAATAAGAGCCCTAGCTTGGCGACACAGTGCGCACTACTGAAGCCCCTTTCCAGAAGTAAGTGCCCCCCATAGATCTGCAATGATTTTTGCTGATTTTTAAAAAATATAACGCATTTTTTAGTCTACAAATTTAAATAAAGAGCCCAAAGTCTCCATAATAGACTGTGACCTGTAGTTTCTTTTGACTTTATCCTTTATGCGAGCTGTCACGCTATTTAAAAATGCTACTCAAAACTAACAGACGTAATTAAGTTGAAATGTGTTCGATATAATAATATTCATTACTCCAAGACACTGTACAGATACATCACAGCACATAAAAAGCATCTAATAGCAGTAGTAATAAAAACACAAGAACTAAAGCCACACTATGAGCCCTATCACCTATGGTGAATTTCACTGTTTGACTTTTATTCAAATTTTCATAATGTTTAGGTGTTCAGAGGCAAAAGAAATCCACATTTAAATGTTCTAATACACACATTTCTTAAACTTATTGGCGAAATTACCCTTTTTGCCTAAATGAGCCTCGTGTCGCTTGATGTAAGAAAAGACAATAATGTTGTTTATGATTTACTTTTTCACATATTTTTAAATGATAAATAAAATTAAAAAATTTAATCTAAAAAAAAATAAAGTATTTGTGCTAAAAGTGATATTACATGTAAGTAGTTCATTTCCAACAGGCACCTATTTTAGAGTTGCTGTTTTTCTGTGGCTGAATTTCTATTAGCTATGTAGTGAACATATATAGTGAAC